>WNGS01166226.1:4560639-4586588 GCA_020271785.1 Procambarus virginalis | reverse complement strand
TTTTCAACATCCTCAAATATTTGTGGTCTTTGTTTCGTGATTGTTCTTACGCCTTTTGCCACGTTAGCACTCATAATGTCCTTTTTCTTGGCAAGTATAGTGCATATCGTTGACGTGGATTTGTTGTACTGCCTACAAAGTTCAACAACACAGGTACCATTTGTATGCTTCCGAATGATCTCTTGCTTTTCCTCTATTGTTATCCTCACATGCGATTTCTTGGCTTGAACACATTGCGAGATATATAATGACACCTTTTATGGTCAAATGACCAAAAATCCAACAAAACACTGAAAATCCTGGAGAAGAATTCAGGCAGGATAGTCACTGGGCGCGAGGCACTGGTAAACTGAGCGCCGATCGTCGTGCCACCACGCGCTAGGTTGGCCTGTACGTGTATCAACAAACTCGGATTCCGAGGTAACCCTCGTATTCCGATTCAAATTTTCTGAGGAAATACTGCTCATATTCCGAAAAACTCGTAAATAGGAACGCTCGTATTCCGAGGTACCACTGTACTCTTTTTAGCTTTCTGACCTCAATTTTTGTGCTACGTCGTTCAATTTGGTATCAAATTGTTCACAATAGAATAATGTAAAGGGATATTTGCATCTAAGAACATGCGTCTCACTTTTTTATACTTTCGACGAAAACTCAATATCTTTTCCCTCATTCATGTTTCTTTCAATGCTTTCTTCATGGATTAGCTCTGTGCTTGATCAGTATCCAACTGGAAGTCAATTTGCAGTGTTTATAAAGCCAGTAACAACAAATACCCAAGATAAAATAACTGGAATGGGGAAACTTTTCGACTCGAGGGAAGACTGCGGCTGTCACGAGCAAGGTCATGAGAACAGTGAGCCTCCAGCGTTGGTGGGAACCCACACGGTGGGGTCAGGGTGCCACGTGGGATATACAGAGAATTAGCAGAAGTTGGAGCTCATTTTAAAACAAGTCCCATAGAATTTGGACAATAAATGGAATTTCTACAGACATCTAAAATTAATGATGGTGAAAGTTTTAACTACACTGACATAAATTTTGTTCAGCAAAGGAAAAGGACATTTGCCTCATGACCCAACTTCTCTATCTTCTCTCCACTAAAGGCCAAGTGCCTCACCACCCTATAAACGTGAAAAAATGTAAATAAAATAAAAAATAAAACAGGAAACCTCACCCAGGCACAATCCATTATGAATACAGTCCATTTTGTTTAGTAGTTCCTAGAGCAAAACTGCTGTGAAAATCCATCCAGTACTAAGAGTACTGTAGTTGAATACAAAGGCCTCATTCAGAAGAAAGAATTTCCTCTTGACGACCCTACACCTTCTTACTAAAATTATTATAATACAGAGAGAGTATAATAATTTTGTTTACACATCCAACACAAACATATAACCAAACACCCTATATAACCAAACACCTACCTTGCCTCGACCACACTTGGCTCCATCAGGTGCTAGGCCAGGATCCACCATATCCAGCCCCATATCTACCAGGGCTACTCGGCATGGGATGACACCTTTTTTACTCTTGAGGAAACTGTGAGACACCTTGCTCACACTTTCCATTCCGAATTCCAGCCGCTCATTCAGGTGCATACAGTGCAACATTCCACATTTCACATCACTAATGGAAAGTGAAAAAGATTGTAAGTTATTAAATGTAGGTATCATGGAGCTTAAGTTTTATTCAAGATAAGATTTCAAATAAACAGCTTCAAAGATATACAGCAGATAGATTAACTCATAAAAGAGGATTATTTTAAAAGGCAAGAATAGCTTACTCATTGCTGCATTTGTAATAGGTATCATTAACCCAATTGTAGCCACAATTTCCATTATGGCTGCCCTGAGTGTTCATCATGTAACAACGATCATCAGAGCTCTGACCAGTGGGACCCCAGAGAAGTTTACACTGTTCACCATGTGTGCGACACATCCCCGAATGACAGAAGGCCTGTGATGCACATCATAATTTTACACTTTTAAACTATTCTTTTTAATTTGTTTTGAGAACAGGTTTATTTTATAACCTGTCCACTTGTTAAGTCCAGCTTTAATATATATGAAAATGATATGTAATCAGTCAAAAATTCTTAAAGAGAAATTCTTTTGAATCTAAAGTATTTACTGACCTGTCCTGCTAAGCACTCATGACCATCTGCCTTAAACACATTATCTGGGCAGTACTCGGAGTCGCCTGTACAGAACTCTGGAAGATCACACTCATGGACGGATGGACGGCATTGTACACCAGCTAACCTTGGTCGGCAAGTCTGCAGAAATTAATAACGAGGATTCTAGTAAGTTAATCCCTCATACTTCTATGGAAGCTAAGTGTCATTTCTATTTACAATTACAGTGTTGTATGTTCAAAAATTATTTGACTTCACCAGCTAATTTCATATTCAGTACTGTAACTATTTTAATACATTTTATATTAAAAAACTATATATACTCTTTTTAGGTTCATGTTCAAAATTAGATAAATGTACTCTGGAATCCATAATTTTAAGATTATTATTCAATCTCTGGCTACAAAAAGCTGGCAACATTGACTATGATAAGTAATGGTAATGTCTTCCCACAGACATAACAACATAGGATAAAAATCCACACTTATGTATTTGTGAATTTTATGTAAAGATTTACACCAAGTCTTTCGCACTCTCTGAGTGCTTTGTCAAGGTCTGAGTGTGTGGTTAGGACAAGACTTACTAGGTTATGTCAATGATTAGTCATTGAGAAGTAAATCTCCTTCTAACAATATACTCAGACCTTGACAAAGCACTCAGAGTGCAAAAGACTTTGTGTAAATCTTTACATAAAATTCCCAAATACTTAAGTGTGGGTTCTTTTTCCATTAATTATCATATTTTGTCAACACCCTAAACTGATGTGACCACTGAAGTGGGCTGTGTATATGGTGTAGCAATATATGTGGATGACGATTAAAAAATAGTGGAGCTAACCTAGATTTCATAATAGTCAAATACTCAAAAGATAATCAAGTATTTAGATACTATCATCTGTAACCTGGACAAATGTCATCTGTATCCTGGACACAGCTGCTGTGTGAAGATTCCCCCTCATAGGAGTGGCTCGTGTAGAATTCTCCAAAATATTTTCGCTGCTGATCTTTTTAACATCTTCATGTTTAATAACAATACAAGTAGAGCACTGTACAACATCACTTGAAATACTAGGTGAATTTTATATGTACACTTGGTAGTCATACCAGTGAAGCAGTCATCAACTTGCTTACACTGAGAAGCAAAAAAAGTGAAAAATATGAAGGTTGCCTCGACATATATCTGTCTGCAATGTGAATTTTATTATACGGTAGACGATAATTGTGAAAAAAAAAATATCTAAAGCAGTACAGTAATACTGTACTATTATCCTGTCATTTTTTCATCTTAACTAACCTGTAGATCACAGCAGTGTCCTGTTGCACAAGTGGCATTAGGGTACAGCATACAAGTTGAGGCATTGCAGCAGGAATTAGTGCAGTAGTCTGGGAGGCCACAGTCACATTGTTCCCCAGGCTCTACAAACCCATTACCACAGACAGGCGAGTCAAACAGACTCGTTGGTTTGTTACGAAGGCAGTAATCCATTGAACGTTCAAAAGATAGGGCAAGATACTCATAGCTGCAAGAACTCCAGTGCGTTGGACTCTTTGAGCTGAAAATAGTTAAAATGTTGATTTTTACTTAAAAGTAATTGTATAATGAATTTCAATTTACAGTACCATATATGCTGTCTCCCTATCATTCTCCTTGGAAGTACAGTACTGTACTGTATGAAGACATGTTTTGCTTTGTGATTAAGTTATAAATGGTTTGAATTTATGTATACCTTATATGCTTCAAATACAGTGGAAACTCGATTCAATGAACCTCGATTTGGTGAATCTCTGGTTGGAACACACACTTTCCATGTAGGATTTACTCACCCAATTCGACGAACAAGAAGCAGGGGATGTGCGGATTTGCTTAGGATGTTGGGACCGAGTTTATATACTGTATATAATTAACCCAGTTGGTCTCCTGGCACTTTTATATTCAAATATTCTTAAAACCCATGCAAGTTTTACAGCCAATCACTTACCCAGAAGAAGGGGCCATGATACATCTTTTATCAGGGCATTCACACTCTTCTTCATTATCATGTTCCATGCCAAAATTGTGTCCCATTTCATGAGCTACTGTGGTGGCTACCAAACCCACTGTGTCACTGTGATCCATATTCACACCTCCAGAATACTGATAGGTACATATTGGGCCTTTTAAGGCCTTGCCAACTACACCAGCATCAAACTGCTTTCCTCTGAAAGGAAGATTTTTATTATATTCATATTACAGAGAATGCAAATACTGTACAAATGTTTATTCAAAAGAATGTGTGTACATAGAACATAAGAGTAATGTACAATTGTAGGGACAGGAGTAACACAATCTATGAAGCCACTACAGTACAGTACAGTATTATACAAAGCGTTTTGGACAATAACATAAAATAAACACACAAAATTTAACCAAAAGTGTGAGGGGGTAAAACACTTAATACTAAAGAAGAAAAACAGATGAGAATGTTCATGGGAAATGACAAAAGAATGCAAAAAGGTGACACTAAAGGATGACAGGCATAGATTATTACAATATGGAGTCAGTAATTGTAGCAGTAGTACAGTAGTTTATTTACATTAATGACAGAATGGAAATACAGTGTGCAGTTTAGAACAGCAGCTGGATTCTTTCTCATAACATTTTGTTTGGAACATAACATAATATCGTAATTTAAGGTCAATGAAAATGAACCAGGAACATAAAGAACAAGAGTAAACACAAAGAATTGCATGAAATTAGAAGACAATAAATGCAAAAAGTACATAATACTAAGTAAATACAAATTCAGGAAAAGAGTAACACAAAAATAACTTATTGAATGGAAAATGTAAGTGAAACTAGTTACATGGAATAGATTATAGGATAATAATAATTACATGATATAAAGTAAATATTTCTTTGTCTCTCTTTTTAAACTGGTTGGGAAACGTACAGCTTTTAATTACATTTGTGAGGTCATTCTAAAATTTGGGTCTTTTGATTTGCATTGCATTTCTGCTTGGGTTGAGTCTCACTCTAGGAATATCAGAGATATTTGTTTCTCGTGTGGTGACTGTGAATTCTATTACAGCCTTCTATGAAGTGCTTAAGGTCAGGATTGGCATTACAATTCATAGTTTATAGATATAGAGAACACTTGAGAGTATGTGCAGAGACTTGATATTTAACATGTTCAAGGATTTCATTAAGGGAGCAGAGAGGTGTCTGGGACTGGAGTTTGTGATTGTTTTAATTGCTAATTTTTGTTTAGTAATTAAGGGTGGCGGATCCCCAGGCACAGATACCATAGGTGAGATATGGATATATGAGTGAATAATACAGAGTAACGAGGGCAGAGCAAGGAATATAGTGCAGTATCTGACATTGGAGAGAATGCCTATTGCTTTAGAAACCTTTTTGGTAATATCGTATTTATGGAAATGGAAATTTAGCTTGTTGTCAGTGTGAACACCAAGGAACCTCCCATCTACTCTTCTCGCCAATTTTGGTATTATTAATAATTATCCTTTAATAAACATATCCTTTATTAGAATAAATTTTATTTATTCTGATGGTGCAGTGGTAATAATTTATTCTAATAATTATTAGAATAAATTATCCTTTAATAAACATCAAGTACAGTACAGTACTGTATTTCACTACACTGTGATCTTGCTAACACAATTGACTAGGACAATAATATATTTACCATCTACTGTATATTTAAACCATTCAACTGATGCAAAATATATTTTCCTCAGTACTGCATAAGTGACTGAGGTACTGTACTGTATATGAATAGGAATATAATCCACATCAAAATAAAATACATACACAAGATCATTGTCAAAACTACAAATTAAAATTAAAGCTGATGGTATATCATGCACGCTATTTAGGGATTGTCTTCATATGAAGAAAATCATTGGATATGAACTAAAGTCTCTCGTGGTGCAGTGATAACACACTCGTCCCAACACTTCACGAGCGATTTGGCCTAGATTTGTATCCTGGCCGGGAAGGATTGACTAGGCACCAATCCTTTAACTGTACGCCTCTGTTCACCCAGCAATGATTGGATACCTGGTTTATTTATTTATTTATTTATTTATTATTTATTTATATGTTAAATGAGTGGCAGGTTGTATTCCAGAGAAACTAGTGGGCAAGTCTTACCATGAGCTAATAAATAAAATATAAAATTCTACAACAGTATCACAGATTTTAGAACGAACAACCAAAATATTTGGCCAGGAATTCCATTAGATGGCTATCATTTTATGTCTGTGAATACAACCTTTCCTTTCAAACAATATATTGCATTTTGACGCCAAAATTCCCAACGAATAAAATATGATGTACAGTACTATGAATCATAGTGACTCAAATATTCAGATTTTCTGTGCGTACATAAACACTTGATTAAGTTAGGTTAGGTTAAGTTAGATTTTGAAGTTTTAGTACAGAACTCCATTTTTTGTGGTGGCAATTCAAGAGGATGGGCTCGTGAATGTCTTTCATATACAGTATATCTTTATTCATTTGCTATATACAGTACAGTCTTTTTCCTCTGGGCACTGCCTTTCCCCCATCAAATAAAAGTGGAAATCGGGGTAATGAAGATGAATTGCCAAGTCATACGTACCATACACCAGAGAAATGCAGATAAGTAAGTATAGTAAGTAATTGTCAAAAGAAGGCACCAAGCCAGGGAGACTATGCAGGCGATGAGTCACAATAAAGTGGCTAAAGTATGTTGACCAGACCACACTAGAAGGTGAAGGGACGACGACGTTTCGGTCGGTCCTGGACCATTCTCAAGTCGATCATTCACAATCAACTTGAGAATGATCCAGGACGGACCGAAACGTCGTCGTCCCTTCACCTTCTAGTGTGTGGTCTGGTCAACAGGGAGACTATGTAACAAAGAGAAATACAGATAGTGAAAGTTTAGTTTTACTAGTGCTTGCTTTCCTAAAATAATTGTGAAACATGCTGAAAATAATCATCATTACGATTTTCAATATGGTTTACTTACGTGAGCAACTGGGCATTGTCATTTGGATGATCTCTAATAAGTCTCACTTTTCTATAATTAAGAAAGTTGGTTAGTGTTTTGTCTCCATCTGTTGATATTTCTACTTGGTCTTCATCTTTCCACACCTCAACCCCAACAAGTGCAATAAAAATGTTGAGTGGGTGATATAACTGTAACCAAATAAAAATGCATACATTAATACACCAACTTGCATATATGCATAATATTGTAAAGCATTTATAAAATGGTTAACTTGAGAGCTGTACTTAATATCGACAAGTCATTAGTTCATCAGCTTTAATACTGCTTTGTGATGATCATGCTTAAGAAGCACATGTGAAATATGTACTGTATGTGAATATTTTATACAAAATTTTTCCTTAGTTATCTTAATTCTTAAACAGCATCCACCACTGCAAAGAAGAGCTCAATAAAATAAATGCATCGAAACAATAACTATGGAAACAAGAAAGTAATCTATTGCTGTACTAAAAGTACAGCACGATATAATGCCTCTATACCTTTATTATAACGATATAATGCATTTATATTAGATATGCAGTTTTAAATACAGTACTGTATATTGAGTGCAAAATTAGAAATCACTAAAGCAACAAAGTAAAAATTTATACCGATAATAACATACAGCATTTACTATGTTGGCAATGTCTTTGCATCGATGATAAAGTTTTGCCACTTCATGGCCGTGTTTTTCATATTCTGTTTTATCTGCAACCAGAACCAACTCCACGTATCTTGATAATGGATTTGCATTGAATGGACCCCGTATATTGTTGTTGTTACTACTGCTGCTGCTGTCGCTGCTGCTACTACTGCTGCTGCTGCTACTACTGCTGCTACTACTGCTGCTACTGCGCTTATACTGAAAATGAAAAATGTATATTGTGAATGGACCAAGGCCAATAATGGTATATCATGTCAATGTAACCATATTATACAGCTGCAAACATTTTGGTATAAATATTGCAAATTGATCCAAAATTTAAAAATTTCTAACTGGAAACTTATTTTTATTTTTACATAATACTGTATGCTTATAAAGTTTATATGATCCAAGAAGTTGCACAGTATAGCAAATCACTAAATTTACACAATTTTCTATTTTTGATAAATAAGTCTGCAAAATTTTGTACTGAAACCCTAACTTACTCTGAGCAATCTGGTGAAGGTCTCGTCATGAAACAGGTCCCGAACTGGGTGAGGTTTCCCTGAGTAACCTGGGAGAAGAGTTTTGTATACATTGTAAAAAATTTGGTATAGTAGTCTTGTCTAGTGAAGTGTTTTACTGTTTAGTTTTCAGCAATTACTTCTAAATGTTGACCTAAACCATTTGGGGGTGGGCGGTAAAATGATGATCTCACTTCATGCAGGTCAGAGTTCAGTCCCCAACTGTCCAAGTGGTTGGGCACCATTCCCTCTACCCGTCCCATCCCAAATCCTTATCCTAACCTCTTCCAAGTGCTATAGTCATAATGGCTTGGCTCTTTTTCCTGGCAATTCCCCCCCCCCCTTTCCCCTTCTAAATGTTGTTATTTACCATACATGGCATTACAGGCATTTATATTTTTCTAACTTCACATATACTATAGTTCACTGATCACTACAATAACTTTGCATCCATCCTCAACACAAGCCAAAACTGAGAACACTAACTACATTTATCCTTTTCAATTACATTTTTCTGATTGATTTCCATCTGATATTTGTATTCATCCGAGAATACTGTACTCTTCTTGTTCTATTTATTTAAAAATGATAATAATTGTCTACATCTAGTATGTATATACCCTTCCAACCAGTCTGTTACTGTACACCAATGTTTCAACCATACTTTTCCCTACACGAAGAAACACAAAATGAAATTAAAAAAAAAAAAAATTAAAAAAATCTAAAATGCCAACAATATTCATTTTTAAGTTGAGGGAACTGAGCTATAAGAAAAGACTGAAGGTACTAAACTTCACCACGCTGAAGGGAAGAGGACACACAGTTTGAAGCAAGTTCAGGACAGAAACATTTAACATTTTAATGGGAATCAAAGGATCCCGGTAGTACAGTCGGGTTCATTCTCGATGCACAATCGAGAATTCCAGGTTCGAATTCCAGGCTGAACTGAAATGGTTGGGTACATTTCCTTCCACCTGATGCATCTGTTCACCTAACAGTGAGTAGGTATTTAGGAGTTAGTCAGCTTGTTGTGGAGTTGCATCCTGGGCGGGGTCTGTAATTTGGCCTTGGGGAAACCTCGATAAAAGTCAAACCGTGTATGAATATACAGTACTCTGGTTCCTGTCCCCCCTGACACAATGAATTATTAAAATTATTTTAGACAGTGACAAACACCAGAACAAGAGCTAAAAATGAAACTACAAACAAAAAATGAGTCACAGAAATACAAGAAAGAACTTTAAGAGTGCAAGAGTTGTAAAGGGATGGATTGTGTTAAGGTAGGAAGTGGTTGAGGCTACCTTACCTTTGAAAGTTAACTTAATACACAGTTTTAAATGTAATATGATAAGAAAAGCGAGAAATTAAAACAGGAAATACGAAACATTCAGAAGGCATAGCTCAGGTGTTGAACCTTTAAAGACTGACATCACACAGTGTAAGACCCTAGTATTCAAACATCACTAACTATCATATTTATCACATCAATCAAAGTTACGTTACCATGTGATACAGCAATAAGCTTCCCAAGTATTTATTATAAAAGGAACCCTGCAGTTATTTGAAGTAAATTACATATATAAGCTCAAGTCAAGGCATACGAACACCAAACACAATGATACCATTGAAACCCAAATTACAAACAAACCCTAATACTGTATTACCAAAGAGAACCAAGTGCATTAAATTAAGAAAAAAAATTATTAAACTTTTGGTTACTCTAACAACATTTTTAAATAAAAGTACTTAAACAAGGTATGTCAGCACCTACCGCAGGAAAAGTTCTGCGGGATGATATTGGAGTGCTTGAAGACATAATGTGGACTGTCTACGGCCACGGGAGTGTCTGGTACCCGTTCCACATAGTGCATTTCTTGGCCATCAACACAACACCACTGGTAAAAATAACAGACAAAGAAACTATAATATCTGGCAACTTATTGATATACACAAAGACTACTGATCATACTAAGTTATGTCAGGTATCTGACATATTGGTGATATTGATATGTCTGCAATATATCATAGTGTTAAATGATGCCTGGCCTATTGATTTTATTGATTACAAACAAGTAACAACTGACAAACACCTAGCAGATTCTTGACATAATCTCTCATGGTTAATGTACTGTACACAGATATTTATGCAACATAGTTATATAATTATCATGTTAAACATAACAACCCTTGCAAAAATGTATTTAAACATTTATATATTTATTAAATAAGCCTACCCAATACTCTTTCATACATTCTATAAAATTCTCTACATATATCTTCAAAAAAATTTGAAGTGAAGGCAATATAAAGAATTAGGGATAATGTATGTAAATAAATAACCAACACCACTAAAGTTGTACTGAACACCATTTTCCTGTAGCATATAACTGATACACCAATTATGTTACTCAGTAACCAGGACACCCTTCTTGTTCCAGTGTAAATTAACTTCACATATCCTAAGATTCAATTACCATAAAATGTTTGACTAATTAAATGAATAACGATGTTGCGAGGGAATGTGGAATTACGTAATTAAGATCTTCACTCTTAGTTACTACTGGAAGAAAGAGGCCTTAAAGCCAGTAGCGAGAGCTTGGAGTTACCTGATACCATGGCAGGTGGAGAGCGCTGCCCATGACCCTGGACGACCGCGAATTGCTCCCTGATAATGACACATACCAGCCATCTGTAATACAGTACATTGAAACATTGTTATGCAATTGAGAATATGTGTTACAATTCAACATTTCTTATTATTTATATCCTCAGTGTAAAGATACCAGACTAAAGACCATATTTAGAACAACTAAATAATACAATTTGGGAAAGAACATGGCTCCCACTCTAAGCATAGACAAATTGCACACTAACACAACTGCAGACATATCAAGTCTCACTGAGTATAAAACTCCTGCATTAGCATGCGGCCTCCATCCCCAATGGCTTATCTCACGCATTTTAAGTATATACATAAGGATTTAACATATGTTTCTCCTTGGCCTCTGGCACAGACTACAATTTCAAAAGCTCTTTTTTTAAGCCTGTCTTCAGGATTGACCTAATCACCTGAAAAGTCTCTCTGTTCCTTAATTTCATTCTTCAGAGCTATAAATCTTATTCTCATGTACAGCCAACACTTGTCACCTCTGGAACAGTTCTCTCCAATCAGCTCATTTAGGATCTAGTCACAATCACAGACCAAGACACGAATGTACATATATCCCCCCACAGCAATAATAAAACTCATAAGAACACGCCTTAAACAAATAAACACTAAAGGACCACAACATGAAAACAAATAACAAAATTCTTGGTCTTTCCTTGACCACTATCGGGTCTAACCATAATGGTTTACGATCGTTATCACGTCCATAACTGGATCTAATTTTATACTGTATATCTATCTCATGTTGTGAACCAGTGAGGATGAAAATCAAACATTCGAAGTAATATAGATAATACAACACATATGTATCAAACGGAAATCAAGATAAAAAAGAAACTGCTAATTAGAAACATAAGACAACGTAAAGGAAATTAATAATACTGTATTGTATAAATTGCCAAAAAGTTAAGCCTTTCACTAAGAACATCACACACACTGTAGCACCCGCTATATCCTACAATATACATGTAGTGACTAGCTGTAGCATATAGCATACATATATATACACAGTGACCAGCTGTAGCCTACATCATATATATACACATACAACCCATTGTAACCTACATCATACATGTACTGTACTTCCATTCACACACTTTCCTTCACTAGGGTATATCAAACCTTATATTCCTCATTTTGTGAATTATTAAACAGTCTTGCAGCCTTTAGAATCACTAGTGGTAATACATACACTTCATTTCACAAATGAAATATTTATTTTACAATCATTTTGTTTGTGACAAATTAATCCTAACTTCACAACTGTTGTGACTAACACCATAAGGAACATACACGCTCACTAGTTAAGCTAGAGAGAAAGAAATCATTCCCAGTGGGCAAAACATCCAAGTGACGTTGGTTCGACGTTGATTTAACGTTGAACTGACGTCGCCCTGGATATTGTGCCCAGCCCAAGCTTACCTCTGAATCTGGGCGGTGCACATATTGCGAACCATTGTGATAATACTTTTCAAAATAATCTTTCGGTAACAAATCTCTGTAATGAAGGAGAAAGAGAAAGTCTGTTACAACACATTGCAATCCCTGCAATTAGTCTGGTAAAACAAAAAAAAATGTAATGTCAGAAATGATAAATAGAACAAATAATAAATAACTTATTAATACATTCTAATTGTGCAAATGAACTAATTTCAAAGTATAGTCATTGTATGAGTATCGATGACACTCGGTGAGTATTATTGGTGATATTTAGTGCGTATCGATGACGATATTTAGCGCGTAAAGATGACGATATTCAGTGTGTATCGATGACGATATTCAGTGCGTATCGATGACAATATTCAGTGCGTATCGATGACGATATTCACCGCAAATCGATGATGATATTCAGTGCGAATTGATGACGATATTCAGTGCATATCGATGCCAATATTCAGTGCGTATCGATGACAACATTCAGTGCTTATCGATGACGATTTTCAGTGTGTATTGATGATGATATTCAGTGCGTATCGATGACGATATTAAGTGCGAATCGATGACGATATTCAGTGCATATCAATGACGATATTCAGTGCAAATTGATAATTATATTCAGTGCATATCAATGACAATACAGTATTCAGTGCGTATCGATGACGATATTCAGTGCGTATCACCGCCGATATTCAGTGCGTATCGATGCCAATATTCAGTGCGTATCGATGCCATATTCAGTGCGTATCGCTGCCATATTCAGTGCGTATCGCTGCCAATATTCAGTGCGTATCGATGCCAATATTCAGTGCGTATCGATGCCAATATTCAGTGCGTATCGATGACGATATTTAGTGCGTGTCAAAGAAAACATTCAGTGCATATCAATGGCGATATTCAGTGTGTATTGATGACGTTATTCAGTGCGTATCAATGACGATATTCAGTGCATATTGATGACGATATACAGTGAGTATCGATGACGATATTCAGTGCATATTGATGGCGATATATAATGAGTATCGATGACGATGTTCAGTGCATATCGATGGCGATATTCAGTGCATATCGATGACTATATTGAGTGAGTATCGATGGCTACATTCAGTGCATATCGATGACAATATTGAGTGCTTATCGATAACAATATTGAGTGCGTTTCAAATATCGATACTAATTTTACCCTTTGGAATTTAGTTTCCTTCGTTACCCTTTGGAATTTAGTTTGGTCAGAGAGTATGAGGTTCATTTTTGCCAGTCACTAAAGACACCTTGCAAGCAGAACTTATTGCAGAAGGAGGAAAGTTTTGAGGTAACTACAGAAGCACCATACTGTCCCCCGAGCTCAAAGCGGCAGCTAAGAGCCTTCGTGAGAACAAGGAGATAGTCATTAGGAGAGGTGACAAGTCGCCAATATACGTCATTCTTAAAAAAGACGAATATCTGGTAAAAATGAACCTCATACTCTCTGACCAAACTAAATTGAAAAGGGTAACGAAGGACACTACAGTCGAATTGAAAACGAAGGTAAACAGATTGATCGAAACTGTGAACGCCAAGAAATCCGGACTCCACCTGCCAAAAGTTGTTGGGGAATACAAACCTGGGTATGCCTATGGAAATGTCAAGACCCACAAGCCTGGAAACCCACTTCGGCCAATCTTCAGCCAGATACCCACACCCGCATACAGACTGGCTAAGCAACTCAACGGGTTGCTGACTCCTTACGTACCCTGTGCTTTTAGCTTGAAGTCTCCCAAGGAATTTGTTGACTTACTGCGTGGAGCACAGGCCACGGGGATAAGAGCCTCGTTGGATGTGGAGTCACTATTTACCAACGTACCTGTGGACGAGATACAGACCATTTGGCCACCATTTGGTCCGGGAGACATCTCCCGTCACGCAGGGTGCAGTTGCGCCTCCACAGATCTCCAGTATCATCTCTTGATACTGGCAATGGCTCAAAAGGGCCACCACTTACGGGCTATTCATGCCCGTGCCACCCCTTGGGTGACTTAATCTTTATCAATCAATCAATCAATCGACGAGACAATCGGGATGATAGCAGACAGAGTGTATCATGACCCGGCTTGCACTCCTCTTGACATGCCAGAAAGCATACTGAGGAAACTACTCCAAGCCTGCACTAAAGAGGCATCCTTCGTGAGCCCAGATGGGCACATGTATAAGCAAGTAGATGGGGTCGCCATGAGTGTCCTGTTTGCGAACTTCTACATGGGCACCATCGAGCAGAGGGTCTTAGTTGACATGGACTTGAGACCCGCCATATACTGCAGGTATGTTGACAACATTTTTACACAGGTACCTGATGCCAGATGTCTGCAGCAGCTGAAGGAGGCATTTGAGCAGAATTCTGTGTTGAATTTCACGTACGAGATGGAGAACAATGAGAAGCTGCCCTTTCTGGATGTAACAGTCACGGAAACGAGCGCAGGCTTCCATACTGCAGTCTACACCAAAGAAACAAACATAGGAATGTACCTCAATGCCAATAGTGACTGCCCAGACAGGTACAAGAGATGTGTTGTCAACACTTACGTCGACCGTGCCCTAAGCCAGAGCTCAGGATGGAAAGAAGTCGATGAAGAACTCTGCAGGGTACGGCCTAGTCAACAACGGCTTCTCTAACGGTTTCGTTGAAGACATCATAAAAAGAAAGGTAAAACGCCATGCAACTTCTGAAGAGTCAACCAACACAACACTTGTACCCCCAATTAGACTATTTTACATGAACTTCTTTTCGACAGCTTGGTTGGGTTGTCACCATCGTTCTCGTGCCCTTTACAAAATCATTAGCACAAAAGAAAACTTCAGTGGGTGTAACAGTACATTTTTTACGTTCGACCAATGGTGACTGTAGGTACTATCATGTTTATATAACAAACTGAAAGACATGATAAGTATCCCTCCGCTATGCAAGTTTCGTAAGAGCTGGATAAATGTAAGGAAGATGGGTGGAAGGAATAAGAAGGAAATGCTGAATGAGAAGGAAATACTGTATAAAATAATAACGTTATGAGAAGAAATACAGTATGAGAAGAAAATGGAGTATGAAAGGAAATACAGTATAAGAAAATAAAGTATGAGAAGTAATACAGTTTAAGTAAATACATTATAGTATTAATGTGAATTTCGCCACAAAATGTGACTAGTGCACAAAGAATGTTGTTGTGTTGCCAATACCCACCATAAATTACTAAATAAACAACTTAGATGTTAATTAAATGTAACATTACTTGCCTGTTTAACTGTAAATCTACTAATACATCTTCATCTCCCATGTTGATCCCTAGAGTGACGTCATGAATGTGACCATCCTGAAATACGTAATAAGGGATTAAGAATTAACAACGCAACATGCTGATGAACTGTAACATATTGATGATCAATGCACTTATAAATAACATCCTGTTAAATAACAAGTACGGGGAAGTACCTGCTTGATGGGGTTCTGGGAGTTCTTCTACTCCCCAAGCCCGGCCCCGAGGCTAGGCTTGACTTGTGAGAGCTTCAATCAAGTTGAACTTGTGACAGCTTCAATCAAGTGTATCAAGTTGGGTAATACCTATGTGGTGTATCTTATTGGAAAATGCCCGTATTACAAGTTGGGCAATAACCATGTGGTGTAACACGTTGGGCAATACCCAAGTGGTGTTAGAACCTGAACATTTATCTGCCCAGTGAGTAGTATGAAAAACTGTTTTCCACGGGAGCATAACATCAGCCTGCTTGATCAGCCCGTCCTCCTAAGGTTTCCTAACGTCAAGAAACTGTCGTATTAATTAAAGTGCCCTGATACTAACCTACCAGAGGACCCAAAACAGAAAACGGGACAGTATGTCAATTTCGGGAGCCGCTTCCATTTTCTAGTACGACAGTTTTTAGCCTTAGGTAGAGTATACGTCAAAATGTGACGTTCTATTAGAAGGACGGGTTGGCTTGATATGCTGTTAGGAAGATAGAGGGACAGACACTGCATAGCGTTACAATAAATTATATGAAGACTAAATAAATTATATATTTACAAAACAGAAACCCCCCTAACAAAAATAATCAATTATCACTTGGTGTTTATATACAATGTAAAATGCGAAACCTTAACAAAACATTATCAACTTGTGATAAACATATTTAAGCGATTACGTCTGGTCTCCTTGGAAGCTTATGCGCTTCACAATCACGCGTGTATGTGTGCACTTACATTTCCTAAGGGGGGTCTCTCCTCCACTCCAGCTGTAGCAGCGTGACTATAACCCGCTCCACATTACCCAGTTCTAAACCTTGACATGGTATAAACTACTGTATAAGATTGTAAAATGCCATCAGGAGGTGACACCATAGCGTGACTGATTGTTGCTAGGCCACGCCCCTCACGCAAGCCTAGCCACGCTACGTTGCTGTTTTCACACGCCCCTTACACCAGGACGTGCACCCTCCTGCCACCAGGGCGTGCACCCTCCTGCCACCAGGACGTGCACCCTCCTGCCACCAGGACGTGCACCCTCCTGCCACCAGGACGTGCACCCTCCTGCCACCAGGGACAAATGCCACACTCGAGCATCATGTACAATCCGCCCTAATAGAGCGTCACATTTTGACGTATACTCTACCTAAGGCCAAAACTCGTCGTACTAGAAAATGGAAGCGGCTCGCGAAGTTGACATACAGCCCCGTTTTCTGTTATGGGTCCTCTGCTAGGTTAGGATAAGGGCACTTTAGCACGACAGGTTCTTGACGTTGGGAATCCTTAGGAAGACGGGCTGCTCATAATACATCCAAACTTTACACTGGTATATTATCTTGGTTATGCTCGTTAAACTTTAGGTCGTCCAACATTATCAGTCTCAGGTCCTATACATGTCGTTTCCCTTGTACGAGAAGAACTGATTGCATAGTATCCCATATCCAATTTGAGTTTATATTTGTCCATATCTAAGTACTGTAGTTGAAATTTGCGGAATCTGAAATTCAGTTATCCGTTGCCCAGGTTATCTTGAGGTTATCTTGAGATGATTTCGGGGCTTTTTAGTGTCCCTGCGGCCCGGTCCTCGACCAGGCCTCCACCCCCCAGGAAGCAGCCCGTGACAGCTGACTAACACCCAGGTACCTATTTTACTGCTAGGTAACAGGGGCATAGGGTGAAAGAAACTCTGCCCATTGTTTCTCGCCGGCGCCTGGGATCGAACCCAGGACCACAGGATCACAAGACCAGCGTGCTGTCCGCTCGGCCGACCGGCTCCCTTGGCTTCCTTCCCAGTGGAAGACTTTCTTGACATAAGTTCGTAGGTTTACACTGCCTTCCACAGAACCAATTTTTTTAAGTTGATCTGGGCATTACCTGCAGAGAATAACGTCAATATGACTTATCTTCCATCTTTGTGCAGTGTGTGATGTTAGTGCGACTGGTCTACTGGTTTTAGCCAATGCTTTGCTCCCTCCCTCTCTCCCTCCCTTGTGTAGTGGCGGCATATCTGTTGGTTGATGTGCTTCTCGTGTGTATCCACACTCAAGGTGTATCCTCAAGGTATCCACCAGTATCCAAGCTCTTTCTCAAAACCTCGCTCGTAGAGTAGATTTAACTCTACGTCAGTTTAGTGAAATTGAAATTGTCAGTTTAGTAGGTCGTAGAGAACCTACGCCAGTAGAAAGAGCGTTCATTTGTACATTTCTTTATAATATGGAATTACAGTATCAAAGATAATACTCCATATTTGATTGAGTGCTTTGGTGATTTGCCTTTCTTGTCAAATATGGAGTTCCTGAAGTCGGGTCCCAGGGCTGAGTGCTGGGCGTGCTGTTAAGTTTATACACTACAGTCCGGTGTTTGTGTTATCTGGCATGGTGCTTGTATTATGGATATTGTTCATGGAAAGGTTGCTGGGATCTTCACCCGCCAGATCCTGGTCGAGGACCGGGAAGGGGGCCTGGTCGAGGACCGGGAAGGGGGCCTGGTCGAAGACCGGGAAGGAGGCCTGGTCGAGGACCGGGAAGGGGGCCTAGTCGAAGACCGGGAAGGAGGCCTGGTCGAGGACCGGGCCGCGGGGACGCAATAAGCCCCGAAATCATCGTCGCAAGGTAAGCCATGTTGTTTATCAGTAGTTTCTATGGCAGCCTTCAATTGTCGGCATAAGTCTAATATTGGGTGGAAGTTCTATATTTGGATTTAGTGTAAGAGATTTATTTATTTGGAATTTCTTTAACTTTCCTACATGGCTTTCTGTTCCTTTTACATCTCTGCAGTCTGAATTCTCGCTGTGCTTCCCTGAGCACGTCAGTTACCCCTTTTCTTCGGCAGAGTCGTCTGCGTTCTCTATGTCGGTGCTCTCTCTCTCTCTCTCGTCTTCCACAAGAGGATATCTTTTATGCAGAATTTGTATGTCTCGGGGATCCGTCTTAGCTGCCGTGAGCGGAAGGGTTGGTGCACGGGCTGGTCTCCGGTGGACCTTTGTGATTTATCTAGCTCTCTGTCAATTTCTCTAGCTCAATGTCATCCCAGCCAATGCCTTTATTATTGACATTTAATTTACTACATATACGAACACACTTGCCATGTCGTTTGAGGGAGAGACTGGAAGACTGAGACACACCTTGGGACATACCCACATAACACCCACACATTAACACACATATCCGCCAATACTCTATAGGGTTCGAGTACATGTCAGAGCATCTATAATGATTACAAAGCCAATTAGAGAATTGCACCAAATTAGAACATAAATATACCCATTGATAAATGGCTTCTTAATGTGAATTGTGTCACTTTATTCTTGAGTGTCAAGAAATATATCAAACAAACTGTTGGTTCCAGCAACATGTAGAGCAGACCCGCTTCACCCGGTTCCTTGAAAACCAGGGCGTGGGTGCTCTAAGAACTCCTGGGCGTTTTAAGAACTCCTGGTCGCTCTAAGAACTCCTGGTCGCTCTAAGAACTCCTGGTCGCTCTAAGAACTCCTGTATGCTGGACTCTTCATTAAATACACAATGCTAAGACTGCCTCGCCAGAAGTGAAGGAGTAAAATCAAAGTAGAGGAAGAGTGTGGCGAGGGGCGGCCCTGTGTGGAGAGGGTGTGGCTAACTTACCTCCCGAGCGGTGGTAGAGACGTGGCGCTTGCTTCTGGTGTGGCTGAGGTGTGGCTTGGTTACGGTGTGGCTGCTGAACTCTCGCGCTGCGTCCCTACGTCCACCTTGGGGAGGACACCATGTTGATGTTAGAGGCCACAGATACATACCTAGGTGGTGTGTGGGGGTTGGGGGGGCAGGGGTAGGAGGTGTGTGTGGGGGGAAGGGGGGCAGTGGTGGGTGTTGTAAGGGGGGGGGGCAGCGCTGGGTGGTGTGTGGGGGGGAGGGGGGGCAGTGGTGGGTGTTGTACACAGGTAAACAACCCCATCACCAACACATTAACTATCCCACAATTGTACTTATGAAATACAGCAAAACAATTACCGTCAGGGCAAACTAACAATACTTGCCCTCCACCCACTTTATTAAGCCACCAGACTGCCTTATTAATGGCCATTTTGACCGATCTCTAGGCTCTTACATTTATGCAAATACATCACAGTGTCTATACATTCCTACTTTACATTGGGGAAACTTTTCATATTCGTCTGTGCCTCCTATTCTCGACAACAATTATCTTCGTGTGCAGATCTGAAACAAGTCGCTTAGCTAGCCCGCCCAGTGAGCCCACCTTACCTTACCTTGCGATGATTTCGGGGCTTAGCGTCCCCGCCACCCGGTCCTCGACCAGACCTCCTAGTGCCAGGTCTGTGTCCAGGGAGTAGAAGAAATCCCCGAAACCCTCTGCAGTTATGCTAGCTTCCAGGTTCACGTTATACGCCAACCCGCACACATATGAAAAAGATATGTGTGTGTGTGGGTTGGGTTATGAGTTTTCAGACACGTTACTGTGACTTGTTCTCTGCTGGTGGTAAGTCTTTCCTGTCCAGCTTCCAGGGAATGTAATTTAAGGGACTTACTAGTTTTCCCATGTTCCTATAGGGGACACTGAGGTCCTGAATAACCGTGAAATTAGAGAAATAGTCAGTGACTGAGATAGACGGACAGAGACAGAAAGTAACAGTCAGAGACAGAGAACAAAGAGAATCAATGACAGAAGAGACAAAGATTACCGCCGAACCTCGTAATAATAATACAAATACAACATAATGGGAAGCTAGTTAATCGAAGTGGGTCGAATATCAAGGTGGGTTGTCACTAGCAGCCCACCACGTTGGTGGGTCCTGTGTTTTCTAGTAAGTGGCGTGCAGGTACTAGTGAACGTGTGGGCCAGTAGGCTTGAGTGGCGGGGGTGTCCTGTCATCGTCCACTGCACCACTCTGTAAGTCAAGTTAAAGGAACGGTGGACTTGTGCATTAGTTCTCCTGCATTAGTTTGAGTGGTTCTGGGTCCCGCAACTTGTCAGAAAAGGGACTTCGGTTAATCACCGGGAGTTCCTTCACTGCAGGCTGGTGGGGACCCCTCTCACTGCAGGCTGGTGGGGACCCCTCTCACTGCAGGCTGGTGGGGACCCCTCTCACTGCAGGCTGGAGGTGACCTTCATCTACACGTTTCTGACAAAGGTGTGACGGTTTTTTTCCGCCATCAAAAGGCCACAAAATAACAAGCTTGGGCCTAAGCAAACAGCTCACGCTGGCCCGCTGCTCTAGACCCGTAACAATTTTGCAACAAGGCAATTGCGCTGAAAGCGTTTGTATATCGCGTGTAAACTGGATTTCCATATAAATTGCCAGTTAGATTTCTTGAGCAGAGGGCGGGAACGTTCAAAGCGCCATCGTCAATGTTTTATAACAGCCTCAAGTAGAGCATTAACAATGGATTATCCAACGTTTCCTCTTGGTCGGGACGGGACACCTCAAGGTAGATCAGATATCGTCTTCGATATCTACTAGTTACTGACCCGAAACCTGTGTCTCTTCAACTAAATATATAAATAACTAGGCGAGTGCTTATCCTAGGCTGCTGTTGCAACTGTATGAAGTCAAGAAACACGCCACTCCATGCACGCTAGGATTAGCTAGGTTCTAAAATTTCAAATACGACTACTGAATGCAAGCAACATTTCTGGTAAGACACGATTCCTGAAGCTATTGCACTAGACTACGGCCCGTAAACAAGTGCAATATGCAAATGGACACGGATATGACCTGTAAATAAGTCCAATATGCAAATGGAAAAGGGGCACGACTCTGGAAGGCAATTTCAGTTGGCTACTGCACTAGGCTATGCCTCCGCAGTGACAATTACTGTCGACCATCTCTGCTTATCACACACACACACACACACACACACACACACACACACACACACCCACACACACACACACACACACACACACACACACACACACACACACACACACACACACACACACACACAGAATAGTAGACAAATGGAATGTATTAGGAAGTGATGTGGTGGAGGCTGACTAAATACACAACTTCAAGTGTAGATCAACCCGTCCTCGCAAATCTAATAAGTCAATATTGACTTATTAGTTGCGTGCATAGGTGACATACTTAACATAATAGTTTCCCTTGAAAAGCTTCATAGAAAACACCGACCTTACCTAACCTTGTTAGTATGTTAAGATAAGCATCTTATAGCTTCGTAATTACAATTGTTACTTAACCTATTATAGGTATAGGTTAGGTAATAATTGTAATTACGAAGCAATAAAATGCTTATCTTAACATACTAACAAGGTTAGGTAAGGTCGGTGTTTTCTATGAAGATTTTCAAGGGAAACTATTATGTTAAGTATGTTACCTATGCACATATTTAATAAGTCAATATTGACTTATTAAATTTGCGAGGACGGGTTGCATGTATATATTATTTGATACCTTTCTCGTCTCCTTTCCAGAGAGTACATTTTGATAGCTTTGAGACGGTCCCAATAATTTGTTATTGGTCCCTGCTTGACGGGGTTCTGGGAGTTCTTCTACTCCCCAAGCCCGGCCCTATGTATGTTAAAAAAAACTCCTCATTCAGCCAGCAACCAATACATTCCAAAAAAGTTGAGGAAACTCGGTTCAAACAGCGTGCCGATAATTTAGGATGTTCAGCCTTGCTCAAGATAGATAGCCTTACAATATTATGCAGGTAAACGGCGATTGGTCAGATTTTGCCCAAATTGACCTGCAATTTTCAAAATACGATGCCTATCGGAAATATGACTCTTGAGCGTTATTTTTAAGTCAAATTTTGGCTCATTGCACATATTTGGAGTTTTAAATTACGACTTTTTTATACCGAAAACATGTAAATTAGTGAAAACGGTGATTTGTCAGATTTTGCCCAAATTGACCTGCAATGTTCAAATACGTAGTCCTAATACGGCCTATAGTGGTTGCAACAATCTAAACTTGTTTATAATTAACAACTGTGTGAAAAATAATCGGCTTGTTTCTAGTTAATGACCTGACCTGCGTTAAGAGATGACCTCCAACCAGCAACAAGCTGTCCCCCTTACCTCTGCAGCCTATTGTCACCATTTGACACTAAAAAATGCAGCTGGTATTGCCTAACCAAAAATGTATGAACCCAAGCAACCCACTTAACCCGCCGAGGCCGATGCATAAATAACGCCAATATTACGGGCTATTAATCTGAACTATTACGTGTAATTCTTAACAGTTTGGTCGAGTCCTGCTTGATACGACGTATTAAATGAGAGGACAGGCACGTCGCTACCATCCACGATGAGACGATTGATTGATGAAGATTAAGCCACCTAAAAGGTGGCAGGGGCATGAATAGCCCGTAAGTGGTGGCCCTTTTGAGCTATTACCAGTATCAATAGATGATACTGGAGATCTGTGGAGGTGCGATTGCACCCTGCGTGACGGGAGATGTCTCTAGTGGATGAGACAATAAAAGAATGTCATAAAGGTATGAATATGATATAAGTCTACGAACTACCTTCACATTAAACCATCTTAGATGTGTTGATGATTAAGATATGGTGCCAGGATAATGCGTCACCTAGTGAGGGGTTTTGGGGGCCCGACTCCAGCCCCTGGGCTCCAGCTCCCGGCCTCTCTATAAATAAGAAACGCGCAAAATTTTACACTCTGCCATATTGCCTCCAATAACTTTTTGTTTCCCTGTGGAAGCGAATATTATGAGACAGTGGATCATAGCCAACTGGGAAGCATTACATGAAATACCCGAACTTATTGCCTCATAAATATACACATGAAGCTTCAAACCAATTTCCATTCAATACAGGAGCCGGCCGACGCCTGCCCTGGAGGTGAGTTAGTGCCGGCCGACGCCTGCCCTGGAGGTGAGTTAGTGCCGGCCGACGCCTGCCCTGGAGGTGAGTTAGTGCCGGCCGACGCCTGCCCTGGAGGTGAGTTAGTGCCGGCCGACGCCTGCCCTGGAGGTGAGTAAGTGCCGGCCGACGCCTGCCCTGGAGGTGAGTTAGTGCCACTATTGTACTTTATAAAATGAAGAGGGATTGTCGTGTGCCCTTACGTCTGCTCGCACTCCCACTGATAACAACATCCCCCTTCCCCCCTCCCCCCTCCACACACCCATCAACCAGGCACACACCTCCTCCTACCTCCCTTGTGTCTACCTTGTGTAGCTTCCGGGGATCAACAGCCCCGCGGTCCGGTCTCTGACCAGGAATCCCGGTTAGTCGTCTAGTCAACCAGGCTGTTGGAGACGGCATTCTTTGGTATTCCTTGGAGGTGTTTATCACGTTCTCTCACGAACACTGTGAGGGGTCGGCCAGTTATGTCCCTTATGTGTAGTGGAAGCGTGTTGAACAGTCTCGGGCCTCTGATGTTGATAGAGTTCTCTCTCAGAGTACCTGTTGCACCTCTGCTCTTAAACGGGGGTATCCTGCACATCCTGCCATGTCTTCTGGTCTCATGTGATATTATTTCTTTGTTCAGATTTGGAACCAGTCCCCTCTAATATATTCCACCTGTAGATTATTGTCTCTCTCGCCTGTGCTCTAGAGAATACAGATTTAGAACCTTAAATCGGGCCCAATAATTAAGATGACTTGATAGAGTGGATTCTTGCCGTAAAGGATCTTTGCTAACTGTGGTCAGCAATTACTCCGGCTCTGAATGAGCTGTTACAATGTAACAATATTCCACCCCAGGAAGCACTAGTAAGAGGATCATCAATTCGTATTTGCATCCTTTGTTTGGAGGGTCCTTGTTATCCAACCTGTCATTTTTCTTACAGTTCTGACAGCTACTTTATGGTGTTCTGTAAAGGTAAGGTCTTCTGACATGATTACTCCTCTGTCCACTACGGCTCACCATAGCCCGTGCTACTTGGAACTTCTGTTCCAGGTAGCGAATCTTTAACAACAACAACAACGATTACTCATAGGTCATTTACATTGCTTTTTCGTTCTATACAGTAGTGTAATTTGATTCCGTTTTTATATATGGCGTCCGTTTTTAAAGTTCATTTTGTCCATAGCGCAGGAGCTGGAATTAATTTTCATTAAACATCAAATTATTATCTGTGGGCCATTGAAGACCCGATATACATCAGATTGGAGGTTTGCCAGGTCCTCTATATTGTCTACTCGCATGAAAATACTAGTGTCATCTGCAATGATAATACAGTACTGTAGTTTGTATCCTTATCTATATCTGATATTAGGATGAAATAAGTACCGGAACCAGTACGGTACCTTGGGGGGGGGGGGGGACTGAACTTTCACAGTAGAGATCCGGATTTTACTGTGTTGACTATTACACTCTGCCTTCTGTTCGTTAGGAAGCTGAGGATCCATCTACCTACTTGCCAGTAATTCCCTTTGCACACATTTTGTGTACAATAGCCCCATGGTCATCATCCCACACCCGGAGTGTGTGTGTGGGCCTCAACCACTCCCCCCTCCACCCCTCAAACTACCCCCCCTCCCCCCCTCCCACACATCACCCCCCCCTCCCCCCCTCCACACACTCACCCCCCTCCCCCCCCTCCACACACTCACCCCCCTCCCCCCCTCCACACACTCACCCCCCTCCCCCCCTCCACACACTCACCCCCCTCCCCCCTCCACACACTCACCCCCCTCCCCCTCCACACACTCACCCCCCTCCCCCCCCCCCACACACTCACCCCCCTCCCCCCCTCCACACACTCACCCCCTCCCCCCCTCCACACACATCACCCCCCTCCCCCCTCCACACACTCACCCCCCTCCCCCCCTCCACAGCGTACACGCCCCACAAACAAATTACAAGCTAATGGAAACAACACACACCTTGCAACTGATGAAACCTAAATATATATTTCGTCCGTGTGTCCTCTCCTCCCCGGGGGAGGGGAAGGGGGAGGGGGAGGGGGGAGGGGGGGTTATACACCCCCTAGATGCCCCCCACGTCTCCCCTCCCCCCCCCTATTATGCAACACACACTCTCACACTATACACTAGTGTGATTTAATCTGTTGAGTTTAATCGTGCTGTTTTTCCCCCC
>WNGS01166226.1:4483739-4497986 GCA_020271785.1 Procambarus virginalis | reverse complement strand
ATGTAGTGAACGAGATATTTTGGGGTTTGTGCGTGCGCAGACTCCTCAAACCGGGCGCCGGGCGGGCTCGGGGAGTCGAAGAACTAACTCCCAGAACCCCATCCAGGCTAAGGCTGAAGGGAAGGGAACTATCAGGGGGGAAAGCGCCAAGCCATTACGACTATATAGCACTGGGAAGGGGTCAGGATAGGATGAAGAGAGAGAGGAGAGAGAGAGAGAGAGAGAGAGAGAGAGAGAGAGAGAGAGAGAGAGAGAGAGAGAGAGAGAGAGAGAGAGAGAGAGAGAGGAGGAATCAGTTGGGATTGAGAAAGGAGTGAAAGGGCTCTCAGTGTGGTGGGTGAGTGGCCTCGTGTTGTGGTCAGTGGGGGTTATAATGGCGCTCTCTGGCCTGCCTCCTTACCCACCCACCTTCACGCCCTATCACCCACCCAGTATACCCACCACCACCACCTGGCTATAACCACCACCACCACCACCACCACCTGGCTATAACCACCACCACCACCACCACCACCTGGCTATAACCACCACCACCACCACCACCACCTGGCTATAACCACCACCACCACCACCACCACCACCACCACCACCACCTGGCTATAACCACCACCACCACCACCTGGCTATAACCACCACCACCACCACCACCACCTGGCTATAACCACCACCACCACCACCTGGCTATAACCACCACCACCACTACCACCACCTGGCTATAACCACCACCACCACCACCACCACCACCTCGCTATAAGCCATCAACCATCATCACTCCGCTGGGATTTTCACCATAAAAGAAATAATGACTTCCATTTCGCTGGAAAATTGCAATTTGTCCCGTCGGTAATTGAATGGCATGAAATTTATACATATTTTGTTCTTCCCTTTGAATCGCTTTGTATTAGAGAACTAATATTGACCTAACTGCCGCCATTTGTAGGAGGGGGGGGGGTGATGGCTGGGTGTTGCTTCAGGAGGGGGGGGGGGGTGATGGCTGGGTGTTGCTTCAGGAGGGGGGGGGGAGTAGGAAGGAGACGAGAGATACCAAATAATATACACGTGAAAAATACTGGAGGGACAGGTCCCAAATCTACACAGTAAAATAACAACATACTGGAGTGAACGACATGGAAGAAAATGCAGAATAGAACCAGTGAAGAGCAGGGGTGCCATAGGCACAATCAGAGAACACTGTATAAACATCAGAGGTCCGCGGTTGTTCAACACCCTCCCAGCGAGCATAAGAAATATTGCCGGAACAACCGTGGACATCTTCATGAGAAAACTAGACTGTTTTCTAAAAGAAATTCCGGACCAACCGGGCTGTGGTGAGTATGTGGGGCTGCGGGCCGCTCCAAGCAACAGCCTGGTGGACCAAACTCTCACAAGTCGAGCCTGACCTTGGGCCGGGCTTAGGGAGTAGAAGAACTCCCAGAACCCCATCAAGCAGGTATCAAGGAGGGGAGGTGATGGGAGTGAGGTTCTCAAGAGATTGAGTAGTGATAAAGGTACTCCAAGTATAACTAAGATTTACAGACCGCCAGGTCCGAGGTGAAGTCCCAGCAGCACTGTGTGTAGAACAGTCCCCTACGGTCATGACCAGTGGTGCTCGTACACCTGTGTAAACCTTACCATTTACGTTGAACACTGTTTACACTGGGCCACTCTCACAACTGCGAAAGAACATTTATTAACTGGGTAACTACAACATTTATTATCTGGGTAACTACAACATTTATTAACTGGGTAACTACAACATTTATTAACTGGGTAACTACAACATTTATTAACTGGGTAACTACAACATTTATTAACTGGGTAACTACAACATTTATTAACTGGGTAACTACAACATTTCAAACCAGATTCAAGAGAAATGATGACATTTTGACTTAGTGTTGCCCTCTGGCGGGGTAATGCTTCTGATCCTCAACTGCACCATTTAAGCTAATGAAATTGCTGATCTGGAGACGTTACAGAGCGCACTTACTGCCCGATTATATTTAATAACATAAATTGATATTGCTTAAAATCCCTTGGAATTTTATCGTCGCTCGATCGCAGGGGAATTATCACAGTCTATCTTTAGGACTTAAATCCTTCAATATAATGGAAGGAGAACTCCCAGATCTCATATAGATATACCTCAGTGAAGTATGTGCAAAACATCTCTATTCACATGGGGGACAATTAATTAAGTACCTTAAAAGGTCACCCGCTCTATATATATATACAGGACATCCGCTCTATATATATACAGGACATATATATATATATAGGACACCCGCTCCATATATATATATACAGGACAAAAAACAAAAAACAAAAGGAAGGGGGTGGTAGGAGAAAAGCACACAGAAACTGTATTGGAGGGGACCACGTTCCCTCTAATGCGTTATGTGTAGTTTCCTCCGAGGCTATGGGTCCCCCTTCTTCCAGCCAGAGGTGGTACTATACAGGACTATCTACCTGTTAACTATCTCCTGTTGGTTCCAGGTATCAACGTCCCCGCGGCCCTATTTCAGACCAGTTCTCCTGGCTGGTGAACCGATCAGCCAAGGATTTTAAACACCTGTCTTCTGAATATATTTTGAGCTACCAATGCTTGGTACCTCGAGCTGCAAGCGTTAACAGCTTGGCTGATCAGGCCGTCAACCAGGGCCAGCAGTCAGTCACCAAGTATTTACACAACTACGTACGAAACCTGTACATCTTTCCTCGATGATAACAGCTTTGTTTACATTAATTAAATCGGCTAATGAACTGTGAAGTCCTTAAAACCATATCCTTTGGTTGTGAGGTTTCGGAACTCGTAAACTGTTCATTAAATGTAAACAAAGCCGCCATGGTTGAGGAAAGATGTACAGGTTTTGTAAGTGGTTGTGTATGTGATTGGTGATTTCTGGTCTAGGATACCTGAAGGTACCTCTGGCTGAGGCATGATTGGTTGTTGGCGAGGGCTGTCTGGATGGCTGTCTGGCTGGCTGTCTGGCTGGCTGGTTGGCTGGTTGGTTGGCTGGTTGGTTGGCTGGTTGGTTGGCTGGTTGGTTGGCTGGTTGGTTGGCTGGTTGGTTGGTTGGCTGGCTGTCTGGCTGGCTGGCTGGTTGGTTGGTTGGTTGACTGGCTGACCTGGTGTTACCTGCGTTGCTTGGTGTTGCTAGTGTTGGATGAGGACTGCGCCAAGTTGCAAGGTGCCACCCTCGTTGAATATTGGCAAGGTATTGGCAGCACCGGGGCCCCATGAGAGGCCCCATGGCGGGTGTGGACACATGTAAGCTTGCCCAGATACCACCTACCCCCCGCACCACAGGAACCGCTGAATACTGTACCCACTGTGACGGGGTACAGTGTGACGGTGTACGAGTTACGGCAGACACCACCGTGCTGGCAACTCTCGATATGTAGTTTTTGTTCCCTTGACATTTTATTCCGTCCGAGCTTATGGAGCTGTCAGCGTCAGGCGATAGATATAACGTGGTGGGGGGGGGGGGTTGATGGGTAGGGATGTTTGGGTAGGGGTCTGGTGGGTGGGAGGGAAGGTTAGGTTAGGGTTATGGGGAAGGGAGGGGAATACAGGATAAGGGAGGGGACGAGGGAGCTGTATCAGCTGTCTGTCTGTCAGAGATGAATATAATTTTACATTTATTAACAGTATTCATTTATATAAATATTTGTACTGAGTGATCGAGCACAGAGTTGATCGAGTCCATCAATGTTCCCACGTATAAGATCACCATCAATGTTCCCACGTGTAAGATCACCATCAATGTTCCCACGTATAAGATCACCATCAATGTACCCACGTGTAAGATCACCATCAATGTACCCACGTGTAAGATCACCATCAATGTTCCCACGTGTAAGATCACCATCAATGTACCCACGTGTAAGATCACCATCAATGTTCCCACGTGTAAGATCACCATCAATGTACCCACGTGTAAGATCACCATCAATGTACCCACGTGTAAGATCACCATCAATGTTCCCACGTGTAAGATCACCATCAATGTACCCACGTGTAAGATCACCATCAATGTTCCCACGTGTAAGATCACCATCAATGTACCCACGTGTAAGATCACCATCAATGTTCCCACGTGTAAGATCACCATCAATGTTCCCACGTGTAAGATCACCATCAATGTTCCCACGTGTAAGATCACCATCAATGTACCCACGTGTAAGATCACCATCAATGTTCCCACGTGTAAGATCACCATCAATGTACCCACGTGTAAGATCACCATCAATGTTCCCACGTGTAAGATCACCATCAATGTACCCACGTGTAAGATCACCATCAATGTTCCCACGTATAAGATCACCATCAATGTTCCCACGTATAAGATCACCATCAATGTACCCACGTGTAAGATCACCATCAATGTTCCCACGTATAAGATCACCATCAATGTACCCACGTGTAAGATCACCATCAATGTACCCACGTATAAGATCACCATCAATGTACCCACGTATAAGATCACCATCAATGTACCCACGTGTAAGATCACCATCAATGTTCCCACGTATAAGATCACCATCAATGTTCCCACGTATAAGATCACCATCAATGTACCCACGTATAAGATCACCATCAATGTACCCACGTGTAAGATCACCATCAATGTACCCACGTGTAAGATCACCATCAATGTTCCCACGTGTAAGATCACCATCAATGTTCCCACGTGTAAGATCACCATCAATGTACCTACGTCTCACAAAATGTTACCAGCGTGTGTGTGTGTGTGAGTGTGTGGGCTGGCTCCCTTCTGTTCCTGAACGCGATGACTTCCTGTTCCTAGACCAAACCATGTAACTTACCGGAACCCAACAACAGATAGGAATCAATGTCCTCGAGGTCAGCCTGGAGGTCAGAGCCTCCTGGCTGGTGGTCTGGTCAACCAGACTGTTGGACGCGGCTGCTCACAACCTCACGTATGAATCACAGCCTGGATGGTCAGGTATATTTTGGAGGAGTTTATCGGGTCGCTCCAAGCAACAGCCTGTTGGACCAAGTTATCACAAGTCGCCTCCAGAACCCAGAACCCCCAGCCAGTGAATGCAGCAGCGTTCCAGGCTGGCCGGCTTTCGTGCCTACGAGGCCCAGTGGGCTAAGGCAGGTGAGTGAGAGCCACCAGTACGGCGGTTCAAGTCACCCCCATTGCCTCAAACACGATTATTCTCCGTGATAATAATGATAGTGAAAGGTGTACATTATAATAATGACAAGGATAATAATAATAATAAAGAAGGGTGTACAGAGGCAGGAATCCAAGTATGGAAGAAGAGGGGAGGAGAAACAAAGGAATGAGACGCAAGCGAAGAGTGTGAGGAGGACAGCGAGGGGAAGCAGCAGAGGGGAAGAAACCCAACAAATACACATTTAAGGAAAAAGAGGTTAAGAGGAAAGATGAAAGAAAGAGAGGGAAGTGAGAAAGAGAAGAGGAGGAAGGGTGAGTGAAGGCGAATTTTAATTAGAAGGGGGAAGCAGAGAAAGAAAGAAAGCTTTCAAAGACAGCAACGAGAAAAGTCGGGGATTTTATGTACTTTTTATGTGTAATAATTATTTCTGTTGATGTACGCGGTGTGTTGGACTTGGTGACTCCAAGATCTTTTTTAAAGTAAGGCTTTTGTGTAGAGTACTTAGGCTTTTGGCTTAACTCTTTGTGGGGTGGGGAGGGGAGGCATTTTTTAGGTCTTTCACCCCCCCCCCACCCGAGTTGTAGTACCCCAGTAACTGGAGACAGAAGAAAATGTATATATGCTGCTTAGCATTGTAAATGTGTGGCCACGTCTGTGGTAGAAAATAATAATAATAATAATAATAATAATAATAATAATAATAATAATAATAATAATTAAAAAGAACTAATACAGAACCATCGTTTGCAGACGTCGCGTCTTCCGGGTCAACAGTAATTACCGTTTCTGTTAACGGCTGCGGTGTATTGGGCCATTTGCCACACCTGCCCCTGTTATTAGGCAGTAACTGCTTTCTATATATATTATTATTATTATTATTATTATCAAGCTCTATATTATTATTATTATTATTATTATTATTATTATTATTATTATTATTATTATTATTATTATTATTATTATTAATTGTATATTAAAACTAGAAGGCGAAAGTGGCGTGGGTTGAGTAGGCTGTTGGTGGAGGCAGGAGGAATGCATGAGGATTAGGCAGTTTAGGTTCTGGACACTTACCTACTGGTTGGAATGTACATAATTCCCACTGTTACATTCTCACCTTTATTGCCACTCTTTCATTGCCTTTGTTTCATTCGCTTTCTATGTTCACCTTCATATATATATATATATATATATATATATATATATATATATATATATATATATATATATATATATATATATATATATATATATATATATCAGGATTAAAAAAATGATTACAAGGATACAAAATGAAGATACAGAACGAGCGGATGCAAAGCGAATATTGCAGACTCATATTGACCAAGATTAATAATACGGAAATGTTCAGGCGAAAATGTTGCTAGAGGGGAAAGGTTTAGAGGGGAAAGGTTTAGAGGGGAGGTGGTAGCGGAAGCAAACCTCATTCATAACCAGAGAACAAGTCCCAATATCCTGGCTGAAAACTCATCACCCGAGCCCCATTATGTCTACCTGTGGGGGCTGGGTTATGGTGCTTCGCTTCCCACTCTCCCCTTCACCTCTCCTCTGTCCCCTTGTCTTAGTCTCGCTCCCTCTCTCATATTCGTCTTCGGTTACGACTAGATGAGGGTCCGCCACCGACCGAAACGTTGCCACTTTTATTTCATATGTGTGGGCCAGGGGCGCGAGAGCTGGGTCATGAACGAGGGGACACGCAAGAGCTGGGTCATGAACGAGGGGACACGCGAGAGCTGGGTCATGAACGAGGGGACGCGCAAGAGCTGGGTCATGAACGAGGGGACGCGCAAGAGCTGGGTCATGAACGAGGGGACGCGCGAGAGCTGGGTCATGAACGAGGGGACGCGCGAGAGCTGGGTCATGAACGAGGGGACACGCGAGAGCTGGGTCATGAACGAGGGGACACGCGAGAGCTGGGTCATGAACGAGGGGACACGCGAGAGCTGGGTCATGAACGAGGGGACGCGCGAGAGCTGGGTTATGAACGAGAGGACACAAGAGCTGGGTCATGAACGAGGGGACACGCGAGAGCTGGGTCATGAACGAGGGGACGCGCGAGAGCTGGGTCATGAACGAGGGGACGCGCGAGAGCTGGGTTATGAACGTGGGGACGCGCGAGAGCTGGGTCATGAACGAGGGGACGCGCGAGAGCTGGGTCATGAACGAGGGGACGCGCGAGAGCTGGGTCATGAACGAGGGGACGCGCGAGAGCTGGGTCATGAACGTGGGGACGCGATGGAAGGACTGTCAGAAAGGGACTCAACTGGAATTGAAGCCTCAAATGAGGAGGAGAAATATAGAGGCGCTGCCCACGGAGTGAGGGTGACAGCGGTGGACAAGTAGACCTCAGTACCATAGGAAGTACTGGAGGCCAGTATGTGACCAGTACATGTGTGTGTATTTATATGTACTCATGACACATCCCATATGGTCAGCAGGAGAGGAGGCCAGTGGGAGAGGAGGCCAGCAGGAGAGGAGACCAGTAGGAGAGGAGGCCAAGAGGAGAGGAGACCAAAGGGTAGACAGGGTAGCCTTCAGGCACCTGGATCAGGTGACATTCAGAACACTGGTTATTAAGATGGCTGGGTCATGGTAGTTATGGTGGGTGGAGTCACGTGGGCAGCTGGACCATGGTAGTTATCATGGGAGAAGGTGCAGTCACCGCGAGAGTGCCAGGCTGGGCCGCCAAGAGTGTCAAGCTGGGCCGCCAAGAGTGCCAGGCTGGGCCGCCAAGAGTGCCAAGCTGGGCCGCCAAGAGTGCCAGGCTGGGCCGCCAAGAGTGCCAAGCTGGGCCGCTAAGAGTGCCAGGCTGGGCCTGGTTGATACCTGGTTGGGCCGCCAAGAGTGTCAAGCTGGGCCGCCAAGAGTGCCAAGCTGGCCCGCCAAGAGTGCCAGGCTGGGCCGCCAAGAGTGCCAAGCTGGGCCGCCAAGAGTGCCAGGCTGGGCTGCCGAGATAAACGCCTCTCTGGAGTCCATTCTACTTAAGTACTTGGCCAAACTTAATCATACTTATAAATTCGACTTAAGACGTGAGCTGAGCGTTTATCAGCTGACGATTCATGATGCCATTGGCGGGCTTGGGGAAAATGGAATGGATGGTTAATATGTAGTAACTGGTTGGTAGAGTTGAATTGGTTGAAATGACTGTTAACTCTTCTTGAGCTGGTTGTTCGTGTGATTGTTTACCATTTCCTCGCCCAACCACTTGGGCTGGACGGTAGAGCGACGGTCTCGCGTCATGCAGGTCGGCGTTCAATCCCCATCTAGTTGTGCTTGCGGAGGTTGAGCTTTGGCTCTTTGGTCCCGCCTCTCAACTGTCAATCAACTGGTGTACAGATTCTTGAGCCTACTGGGCTCTATCATATCTACATTTGAAACTGTGTATGGAGTCAGCCTCCACCACATCACTGCCTAATGCATTCCACCTTTCAACTTCTCTGACACGCAAAAGTTCTTTCTAATGTCTCTGTTGCTCATTTGGGTATTAAATTTCCACCTGTGTCCCCTGTTCGTGTTCCACCCGTGTTAAAGAGTTTGTCTTTGTCCACCTTGTCAATTTCTCTGAGAATTGTGTAGGTGGTTATCATGTCCCCCTTACTCTTCTGTCTTCCAGAGACGTGAGGTTTTGTTCCCTTAGCCTTTCCTCGTAGCTCAGACCTCTCAGTTCTGGGACTAGTCTGGTGGCATACCTCTGAATCTTCTCTAACTTTGTCTTGTGTGTGTGTGTGTGTGTGTGTGTGTGTGTGTGTGTGTGTGTGTGTGTGTGTGTGTGTGTGTGTGTGTGTGTGTGTGTGTGTGTTTTAATGTTGTGAATAAAGGTTGCTTGTTGGTGATTTAAGTAAGGTAGTTGAGGTGGACCCATGGTACACCACCCGCCAAGGGGTGGTGTACCAAGGCGTGTACCTGGACGCAGGAGGCGTGTGGGAGACATCTGCCACCCCGTTAAAGTTTGTAATAATTCTGGGTTGTTTTGGCCGTGTTGGCTTGAGTCCCGGCGACCCCCCCCCCTTCTCCCTCAGTCGCCCTCCTCCCCCCTCTCTCTCTCTCTCTCTCTCTCACTCTCACTCACTCTCGCTCTCTCTCACTCTCTCTCTCTCTCACTCTCTCTCTCTCTTCCTCCCATTTATTCCAATCTACTTATAAATGCACCTCGTAGGAACAATGTTTACGGCATGTAAGATATCTCGTATACAGTTTGTCGTCCATCATGGATGTTCCTGTGTCATCAATGACACAGGAACTATGAGGCTATGAACTATGAACATATATGGTGCTGCCTAAGCTTGGGGAGGATAACGTCACACACACACACACACAACGCAAAGTAATGAAACTAGGCAGTGGAAACAGGAGGCCAGACACAGGATACAGAATAGGAGATGAAGTACTTAATGAAACGGACAGAGAGAAAGATCTAGGAGTTGATATCACACCAAACCTGTCTCCTGAAGCCCACATAAAAAGGATAACATCTGCGGCATATGCGAGGCTGGCTAACATCAGAACAGCGTTCAGGAACCTGTGTAAGGAATCATTCAGAATCTTGTACACCACATATGTAAGACCAATCCTGGAGTATGCAGCCCCAGCATGGAGCCCGTACCTTGTCAAGCACAAGACGAAGCTGGAAAAAGTCCAAAGGTATGCCACTAGACTAGTCCCAGAACTAAGAGGCATGAGTTACGAGGAAAGGCTGCGGGAAATGCACCTTACGACACTGGAAGACAGAAGAGTAAGGGGAGATATGATCACAACCTACAAAATCCTCAGAGGAATCGACCGGGTAGACAAGGACAAACTATTCAACACTGGGGGGACGCGAACAAGGGGACACAGGTGGAAACTGAGTACCCACATGAGCCACAGAGACGTTAGAAGGAACTTTTTCAGTGTCAGAGTAGTTAACGGATGGAATGCATTAGGCAGTGATGTGGTGGAGGCTGACTCCATACACAGTTTCAAGGGTAGATATGATAGAGCCCAGTAGGCTCGGGAATCTGTACACCAGTTGATTGACAGTTGAGAGGCGGGACCAAAGAGCCAAAGCTCAACCCCCGCAAGCACAAATAGGTGAGTACAAATAGGTGAGTACACACACACACACACACACACACACACACACACACACACACACACACACACACACACACACACACACACACACCACATATATATATATATATATATATATATATATATATATATATATATATATTATATATGCGAACAAGCCTGAATGGTCCCCAGGAGTTTTCATTCATATATATATATATATATATATATATATATATATATATATATATATATATATATATATATATATATATATATATATGACAATGTCAGACCACGGAGGAAAAATGAAACAGGTATTTCCTTAAGTACTTCGCATATTAATACATCTTCAGAAGGAGTGTATATAATACATTTTCATATAATACACCTGTATATAATACATTTTCACTCCTTCTGAAGATGTATTAATATACGAAAGTACTTAAAGAAATTCCTGTTTCATTTTTCCTCCGTGGTCTGACATTGTCACATTTTTAATCACGTGTTTATTTTCGTGATATACACACACACACACACACACACACACACACACACATATATATATATATATATATATATATATATATATATATATATATATATATATATATATATAATATATATAATATGATATTTAATTATCACGACTCAATCATTTTCGCGACTTACTCCGCCAACAGTGAGCTGCCTGGGACTTAATCTCTTACGCTTCTCATAGATTTACTGCAGCAATTATCAAATTTAACTGGACGTTCGTGCTGGCGCGGACGTGTTTCAGAGGAGCCTCGCTCATACGGCTATAAATTTACCACGGTCGTTTAGGTGAATATAGTGTAGTTGGTGCGTGCTTGGTGACGGTGTCGGACACGGTTTTACTGCTGGTCAGCCCGTGTCGGCCTGCTCACTCCCACACGCGGGTCCATTGCCTCCACACAGGTGATGTGACTAATATACACTGCTTGCTTTATAAGTTGTGTTTTCACTGATGTGCTTACCTGCTTGATGCCTGTTTGACGGGGTCTGGGAGTTCTTCTACTCCCCCAAGCCCGACCCGAGCCAGGCTTGACTTGTGAGAGTTTGGGCCAACAGGCTGTTGCTTGGAGCGGCCCGCAGGCCCACATATCCACCACAGCCTGGTTGGTCTGGCCTGGTCCACCTGTATATATACTGAAAGAACAAACCTTGTTCCCTAAGTATGCAACATCGCCGACACCGTCGTGGAAACCAATTTTTGTAAAACAAATCAGACTTAAACTACACACCGAATGTACCCAAGTATATAAGTTCGAGCAAGAAGTGCTGTGGTGGGTATGTTGGCCTGCGGGCCGCTCCAAGCAACAGCCTGTTGGACCAAGCTCTCACAAGTCAAGCCTGGCCTCGGGCCGGGCTTAGGGGAGTAGAAGAATTCCCAGAACCCCATCAAGCAGGTAACAGGTAAAAAACAAACTATTTTAAATACAAACACAGCATAAATCTTCTTAAATCGCAATTATTATCTATACAAAATGGCCAAAGTAACTCAATTAAAGGTCATTCGTGTTCTCTCTCTATATTGAATATCATAAATAAACAAATAAGTATACTTACAGAGGAATTATGTGTATTTTGTACTAAAATTATTGCCCAAAATTAATTCTACTCCTTTTTTTAGCACTGATTTGTGTTGCTTCATTATATAGTATATATTTTGTTTAACTTCTAATTAGAAAAATGAATGTTCTTTTCATATTTACCATTGATCATTATAGGACAGGAAATGATTAACAGTCTGGAACAAGAGGTAAACATTTACATGCAAAACAAACGCTCCTTCCAAGCTTGAAGCTTTAGGGAAACATACCAATCAAGTTCTTTCAGCAATATTGCTATTGAGACTGAAAACGATAATTGCTTGCAACTTCTGGATATTTTAGTTCATAGGTTATCTTGAGATGATTTCGGGGCTTAGTGTCCCCACGGCCCGGTCCTCGACGAGGCCTCCACCCCCAGGAAGTAGCCCGTGACAGCTGACTAACACCCAGGTACCTATTTACTGCTAGGTAACAGGAGCATCGGGGTGAAAGAACTCTGCCCATTGTCTCTCGCCGGCGCCTGTGGTGTTTTGTGTAGAAAGGGGCTCCATTATTACCTAGCACAAATGAAATAGCCAAACTGTGGTCTTCGAGGCTTATAAGAGTAAGATGTATTAAGTACTGTATGTCGAGGTATTCTGATAAGCATAATACTTCCGCCAGACCCAAAATTAGGGGGAGGGTGATGTAGCTAAATAATAATATTACTGGGAAATGCAGGTGCCTGTATCTGTGTGTTGAAGCTGATATGCACCTGTTGGAATTATATACAAAACATTCGTTTTGGAATGGAGCCCAAGAACTTGGGCTTGAGGGTAGAATGGTGAGGATGTGATTTTTTTCTTGTGTAACTGTATGGTATGAACGAGGTTTGGCAGGATGAACAACCCAGCGGGTTTTCTTCCTATTGGGGAGTGTTGTACATGCTGCTATGGCGGTATGTCCTCTCACAAGATGAGTGGCGCTGCCCAATAAACTCGCCCCTCGGGGCAAAATTTAAAATTTAAATTTGTATGGTATGATTAGTTTGTATTCGTTAAATCGTCTTCTCATCATTCAAATGTTGATATAAATTGTACCAATATCTTTCTCACTGCTCCATTGGTAAATTTTGTTTTTCTAATACATACTTCCTTTGAAATTATGAGCTAAATGCTACTTGAATTGAAATGAAATGTGGCATCTGGCCCCTTGAGCCCGCCATCTCCAGAATGTAAACAAAAAACACGTGTTCAGGGTCGTGGCGCGCATTGTGGTAGCCCTGTCTCTGGTGCAGCGTCCTCCATGATCTTTCTTTGTTGAGTGTCTATACTCGTCGTGTTTACCGCTTTCTTTGCGGCAGCGTCGCCGAGGAGTCGCGAGTAACCATATTTTGTTAGTATAAAAAAGTGGGGTGGGGGGGGGGGGACTGTCTGACGCCAGCCCCACGCGCTGCCCACCCAGACGGCAACACTCACACCTCCCCCCCCCCACCCCTAACAACTCTGCTTCTTTCTATAAAAATAATAAATTTACAGTCACAATATATGGTAATGTTTCGTTTTGGTTTTTGGTTTTAGTTTATATTTAATTGAAGGTGATATTAACTCTACGGAAGTTTTCTGTTCAAATTTGAATTCCATAACAAAGTAGAGACTTGCACAAACTGTTCATTGAACTTTACCTTTGTCCTGACTCATCATTTAAAAATATATATTCCTATAGTTAGAGGTTAGTTCACTGGAGGTTGTAAGTAAAGCAGCCTTGTTATCTTACACATACTTCCGGGATTTTTTTTGCTGCTAAAGTTGCAACAGTCGTAAAATACTGCAAAGTGCCAACATTTCCCGCATGTGTGTCGTCTGTGGGCAGGGTTTCGGATGAGGCGTGACGTGAGAACCTCGCTATAACGACACCCGGTGGGGAGGGAGTGGGGGGATGATGGAGGAGGGAGTTTAGACCATTTGGCATTTGTTCAGTTCGTATATATAAGTGTATAGTGATGCCGTAACTAATACTGTACAACTCTAGTGGCCGGCTCAACAAGAGGGAGACATTGAAGGAGACAAACAACGGTGCTTGGGGCTCTTGGGTTTATGTTTTCTTGGCGGGAGAAGTGATGGCAGCCTCGTGTTGAGTCATTTGTGGCGTCTGTGGGGAGAGGGGCGAGAGATGAAGCACGTGTGTCACTATATAGCAATAATTTTATTTCGTGGGGGTAGGGAGGGGATGTTTGTATATGGGTGTGTTGAGGTGCTATTTGGAAATGGGTGACCCGGGGTTGCCAAACGTTAGTTTTGTTCATTAGGCAGCCACAATACCGTATCGTGTAGGTGGGTGTTGAACACGTTTATCTCGTCTCAAGGGCACATAATGCACTCAGGTACTCAACTCCAAATTACGTTTAGTTAAGTTAATTACAGCGTTGATGAGGTAATTAATGAGTTTGTTAACGTGCACATCAACACGTTTT
>WNGS01166226.1:4408838-4427005 GCA_020271785.1 Procambarus virginalis | reverse complement strand
ACTTTCAGACCAGAGAGGCCAAAGCAACGAATGTACGCCCGAGATGCTCGTGTTCCAGTTATGATGAAGCTCCGAGCTCTCATAACGTATTTGCTCGCTTATTATGAAGCGAGACTCACTGTCTCGTTTCATGCAGGTCGCCGTTCAATCCTCGACCGTCCAAGTGGTTGGGGACCATTCCTTTCCTCCCGTCCCATCCCAAATGCTTATCCTGACCCCTTCCCAGTGCTATATAGTCGTAATGGTATGGCGCTTTCCCCTGATAATCCCCCCCTCCCCCCCCAGGCTGGGCTTCGGGAACATGACTCCCAGAACCCACTCGAGGTATACCTTAGCTGTTGTTGTTGTTGTTGTTTAAGATTCAGCTACTGGGAACAAAACGTTCCACGTAGCACGGGCTATGGTGAGCCCGTAGTGGACTTACCTGGCACAGGAGCGGGGCTGTAACTTGTGATATTCCGCCAACATTAGGCGCTACCTAACCAGCCGAGGGTGAGGGAGATCCACACGGGATCCACACAAGTCATAGCAATTGGACGCAATTACGCCTTGAAGGTGCAACAGGAAAGAAATTTTCTGCGCGAGCAAAGCTACGGGGATATGCTTTCATCTTCCCGAGACAATTAATTCCCTCCCTCGCTCTCATGGGAGCCAAGGTATCGTCACTGTCAAACTCATTAATGAAGGTAAGAGACAGTGAGTACCAGAGGGTACCAGAGTGATGGGTCTTCATCACTCCCAGGGGATGAGTGATATATATATATATATATATATATATATATATATATATATATATATATATATATATATATATATATAGACTTGCTTATAAACAACAAATTTGAAGTATATAACTTTTAGACACTCAACCCACCAGGGACTCGAACACTGGCTATCAAGGTGACAGTTACGCACTGTATCCACTACACCATGCTTCAGAGCCCTAAAGAGGTAGGAATTCTGGGGTATTTAACCAACCAGAACTCCAATCCTCTCCAGGCAATGAGATAGTGAGGGATTTCTCGCGTTTTTCATCAAGCCGAGTTATATGGGAGAACTCAGTGCCAATGCTTAATGCACAGACTTGCTTATATCTTAGTGTCCCCGCGGCCCGGTCCTCGACCAGGCCTCCACCCCCAGGAAGCTGCCCGTGACAGCTGACTAACTCCCAGGTACATATTTACTGCTAGGTAACAGGAGCATCAGGGTGAAAGAAACTCTGCCCATCGTTTCTTGCCGGCGCCCGGGATCGAACCCGGGTTCGCAGGATCACGCGTCCAGTGTTCTGTCCGCTCAATCACCGGCTCTAAGGTATTTCATAAATTACACAATTATCACTACGAGGGCTGTTTCTAACTAATAGTTTTTCAACAGTATTTTCGTAATTAAACAATACATGTATATCAAAAAGTTTCAAGGCCTTCACAATATTTTCGTCAGCTGTTGCCCACACTGGTGGCAGCTGTTGCCCACACTGGTGGCAGCTGTTGCCCACACTGGTGGCAGCTGTTGCCCACACTGGTGGCAGCTGTTGCCCACACTGGTGGCAGCTGTTGCCCACACGGGCGTCAGCTCGTCTGGTCCAACTCTCGGCGTTTGTTTTGACTTTTCTCAAAATTCGTTATATATTTTATTTGACTTGTTTCCCATTTTCTTTGTGTGTGTGGCGACGGGAAGAGCGCCCCCTGGGGAGAAATCACGGGGGGGGGGGGGCTTACCGGAATTCTCTCTGGGGTTGGCCAGGTGGGTGGATGGGGAGAGGGGTGAGGGTGGGGGGGGGCAGCTGGGGAAAGGGTTGTTTGGGTGGTGGCCAGGGCCAATTCGGGATGGTGGAAGGGGGCGGAGGAAGAAGAATGTAGGAAAGAAGCAAAAAAATAGGGGAAGGAAGTTGGGGACCAGTGGGAGGGTGGAGGGGTGGGGGGAAGAGGCAGGTATATGTACCTGTAAACAAGAATATATTCTATCTACACAACAATATTGTACAGAGTGAACAGGATACAAAGGAGAAGGTTCTCGCCCAACTCCAGGTACAGCAGTACCATACACGCGGTGAAATGCACAATGCAAATTTGACGACAAGTCAGTAGTAACTATGTATGCCTAACATAAAACTACTGCTATGAAAATGCCTCAACTGCAGTTGTTACTACCAGACATATAGTCACAATCACACACACAGATCACACTAACGTGATGCATCAAATGAACAATTCAACAAGGGCCGTGATGAGGATTCGAACCTGCGTCCGGGAGCATCCCGGACACTGCCTTAATCGACTGAGCTACGACAGGGATTTGTTCTTATAGTCACAATCACACTACAGCGACCACGTCAACTGTTTCCGTAGTATTTTGATAATATTAACTTACCCCAGTATTTTCAAATTACCTATTCACTAGGTTGCTGAACAGTTTGGAATTTGCGTCTACGACATAACTGGGTAGTTCCACAAGCATTCCTTGTCCTTCACTTGTACTACATATCACTGGCGTGGGAGCCGGTGGCTGAGCCGACAGAACACTGGGCGCGTGATCCTGTGGTCCCGGGTTCGATCCCGGGCGCCGGCGAGAAAAATGGGCAGAGTTTCTTTTAACCAGATACCCCTGTTACCTAGCAGTAAATAGGTACCTGGAAGTTAGTCAGCTGTCACGGGCTGCTTCCTGGGGGTGGAGGCCTGGTCGAGGACCGGGCCGCAGGGACACTAAGCCCCGAAATCATCTCAAGATAACCTCAAGATGACACTTGTTGAATTTACCGCCATCTTAAATAGTTCCTCTTGCTCAAGTGCATCCAAGTTCTTCCATTAGGCTTCGCTATGGTCTACGCTTTTTGTATACGATATATAAATTGTAGTGTTTCCACGAAGGGTTTATTAACTAGAGCGCTCATACCTTTTTCCTCTCAGTGGTGTCACTGTGCTCGCTTCTTACAGGTCCGCATTCGATCCCCCAATGACCAAAGTGGTTACATTCTCACATCCAATTTTGAGGTTATCTTGGGATGAGTTCAGGGCTTAGCGTCCCTGCGGCCCGGTCCTCGACCAGGCCTCCATTTTGCTACACATTCCCAGGAAGCAGCCCGTAGCATCTGTCTAACTTCCAAGTACCTATTTACTGCTAGGTGAACAGCGACATCAGGGTGAAAGAAACTTTTTGCCCATTTGTCTCCGCCTTCACCGGGATCGAACCCGGAACCTCAGGACTACGAATCCGAAGCGCTGTCCACTCAGCTGTCAGGCGCCCCTGACAACTCGATCCTTGTCCTCATATTCCTTGGAAGTGTTGTGTAGTCATTGACCAGCACTTTACCTGGAAGGCTGGTGTAACTATCCTGCAGGTAAACATACCCCAACACCTGCTCATACCTGGAGCACACCTGGAGGGGAGTCTGGGAGTTCTTCTACTCCCCGAGCCCGGCCTGGGGCCAGACTTGTGATAACTTGGTCCACCAGGCTGTTGCTTGGAGCGGCCCGCAGGCCCACATAGCCACCACAGCCCGGTTGGTAGAGGGTACTGGTTAAGGCTCGGTGCCTTAATTGCGCAACTAGAGGAAATGGTTCATATTCAACTGGAGCGCTAGTCTGCTAGAGTCCTCTCTACCACTCTACTACACTCTCCAGCTGTCCTCCACTCACACTTCTAACCACAAGAAAGTAATGAGAGTAATAAAGGCGAGACGGGACCACACTCAATCACGCTACACTACATCACTCTGCTTAATCTTCGCCATATTTTAGAAGAACTTTTTGATGTATTTGTGGCGAGTAGAGATATTAGCCATGTGTGGAGGGAAGAGGGAGGGTGAGTGTGGAGGGAATCTTCCCTCATTCCCTTCCATCCTGCGCACTAAGTGGCTGGTACGCAAGATGGACTCCTCCACACCATCCCTCCCTCCCTCCCTCCATCATCATCAACAACATCTCGGAGCTGGGCACTGAATTTTCGCTCGACGTATATTCCTGGGGGTTTGTTAGCTTTATATCGTAACTTTCTTAAATTTTTCCTGCTTTATTTTCTTATTATCGCCGCCGCCGCCGCTGCTGCTGCAGCTGCTGCTGCTTCACTGCCGCTCTAACTGCTGCTGCAGCCACCGCCACCGCTCCTAATAATGTTGGTGCTGAAATATATATACTGGAGTGTGAATAGCGTTCCCAACCCAGAGCTAAATTGTATGGAAGCTTATTCGTCGGCTGCTCCTTCCATTGTTGCTGGGGTGTAGGGGCCCCCTCCTGGGGTGTAGGGCTGGTCCTGGGGTGTAGGAGCTCATCCTGGGGTGTAGGGCTCTTCCCTACATCTTGCTGACACCATCACGAGTGTTGAGGACGGCACTTGTGTTCCTTATGGACTCAAACGCGATAACTTCGCTGACAAACGAGATAGTGAACGATTCTTGGCCTTATTTCTTCAGTTTGACTCATCAGAACGAGTACAGTGCCACTAGACTCACTGATCCACTACATCCGGTAGGAAATTACTCCAACAATCTCCTGTTAAGTTGTTTACTCCCTCCAGGTTGTACTACCGGATGCAAGAAACTGACGGAATTTTTTAGGGTCGCTCCTGGTGCTACTGCCTCAGCCATCGCGCACTGCTGCCTCCGTCCCCGCCCGCTGCTGCCTCCGTCCCCGCCCGCTGCTGCCTCCGTCCCCGCCCGCTGCTGCCTCCGTCCCCGCCGCTGCTGCCCCGTCCCCGCCCGCTGCTGCCTCCGTCCCCGCCGCTGCTGCCTCCGTCCCCGCCCGCTGCTGCCTCCGTCCCCGCCCGCTGCTGCCTCCGTCCCCGCCCGCTGCTGCCTCCGTCCCCGCCCGCTGCTGCTCGTCCCCGCCCGCTGCTGCTCCGTCCCCGCCCGCTGCTGCCGCTGTCCCCGCCCGCTGCTGCCGCCGTCCCCGCCCGCTGCTGCCTCGCTGAAGAATAGGAGACAAAGAGTGTCCCAACTTCTCAGGCTGGGCCTTGCGGTCGGTCTTGTTGAGCCGTAGACCTCTCTATTCCCTCCATAATAATCCCCTGTTATTGGGGAATCAATAACAGGTCAAAATTTGTTATTGGGGGAAGGAAGGAATTATCAAGGGAAAGCGCTAAGCCATTACGACTATATAGCACTGGGAAGGGGTCAGGATAAGGATTTGGGATGGAACGGGGGATGGAATGGTGGCCCAGCCACTTGGATGGTCGGGGATTGAACGCCGATCTGCATTAAAAAACTAAACTAACTTTGCATATATATATATATATACCGCCAGTGGTAGCATTGCTACGGCGCCGCGTAAATTAACAATCAATCAAACACTCAATCTCATCAGTGGATAATAGGCAAGGCAGTACCACTGGAGCTTTCTAGTAGATGGGGGGGAATGTACTGTGAATGTGACATGTGCTATTGTCAGTAATTTAGGGGTAACATATTCGTGACAAAACACATATTGACAGAAGACGGTTATGTCTTCTGTCATAACTGATTGTGTGACGTGATTTGTGATGGCCACGAATTTTGGTTTTGTTTTCAGTGATGGGAATGTGAGGCGGTGTTTGGTGTGCTTCAACAATGACTGTGTTTTGTGTGTGTGTGGTGTGTGTGGTGTGTGTGTGTGTGTGTGTGTGTGTGTGTGTGTGTGTGTGTGTGTGTGTGTGTGTGTGTGTGTGTGTGTGTGTGTGTGTGTGTGTGTGTGTGTGTGTGTGTGTGTGTGGTGTGTGTGTGTGTGTGTGTGTTTGTGTGTGTGTGTGTGTGTGTGTGTGTTTGGTGTGAGCGTGGAGGCGTTATTGTTTGTTCCTGGAGAGCCAATTACCAGTGGTAGCCGCCAGGTTCCCGCCCCGCTACTGCTGGTGCTGCTGCTATTGGTGGTGGTGGTGGTGGGGTGGTGGTGGTGCTGCTGCTGCTGCCTCTGGTGGTGGTTTTGTTGATCTGAGTCCAGGGTGATCAGAGTTTTTGTTGATCTCTGAGTCCACGTGTTCCCTGGGGCTGTGTATTTACTGTTTGTGTCTGCAAAATTGAACTATTAGCTCTAGGACCCCGCCTTTTTAACATATATTTTTTCCTCTATTATGTATACTACATATATTTCTCTTAGACACACACACATACACACACTGACGGCTGAGTGGACAGCGCTCAGGATTCGTAGTTCTAGGGTCTGGGGATCGATCCCCGGCGAAGGCAGAAACAAATGGGCAGAGTTTCTTTCACTCTGATGCCCCCTGTTCACCTAGCAGTAAATAGGTACCTGGGAGTTAGACAGCTGTTACGGGCTGCTTCCTCTGTGTGTGTTTGTTGTGCACTCGCGCATGCGCCAGTGTACTCACTTGTATTGACCTAGTTGGGGCCCGTAGCACCCAAGCGGTGGCACGGGCATGAATAGCCCGTAAGTTCTCAAGATGTAGAATGGCGTAATATCTACCACCCTTTCACCTACTCACCTAATTGTGCTTGCGGGGGTTGAGCTTTGGCTTTTTGGTCCCGTCTTTCAACTGTCAATCAACTGGTGTACAGATTCCTGAGCCTATTGGGCTCTAGTACACCGTTCCCCTCTCCTGGGTGTTTGTGTTGGTCCAGCAGGAATATTCCCCCTCTAGTGCTGGGCCTTCTGGTTCTAACACTCATCACTATTTGCATTTGCAAATAGATACTTTGCATTTGCAGTAACACTTTGGCAGCTACTTGTTGCAGGACCTCTGATGCAGTGTGAAGCTTCTTGCAGCGTATTCTGCTCCTTTAACTCTGGCATCTGTTGCGTCATTAGCAAGCGTTGATACTTTAATGACTAATTGCAATGATATACTGCAGTACATGTTGATGATGTACTGAAATATATTTACAACAATATAAGGAAACTTAGGAACGTATCTTCCTTTTCTGTTTCGTTGTCGTCAGGTGCTGAGATCTTACCTGGATCTTACCTGTAGTGAGTTCCGGGAGTTTTGTTTACTCCCCGTTGTGTTAACTTGGCCCAACTGTATCACCTTCATGTGTCTCTCTCTCCTTCGCCTTCACTAGTCTGGTGGAGAGAAAGTTTTCTGAGTGTTCAAAGATACGCAGCCTACCCACCGTCCTCTGTCCAAGACCATTACTACTATCACCCCTTCATAGTTATCTATCAAGCTGTTCTAATTTCTTGCCCAGTATGTATATAATAGATACTTGCAGGTGTGTGTGTGTGTGTGTAATTACCTAAGTGTAGTTACAGGATGAGAGCTACGCTCGTGGTGTCCCGTCTTCCCAGTACTCTTTGTCGTATAACGCTTTGAAACTACTGACGGTCTTGGCCTCCACCACCTTCTCACCTAACTTGTTCCAACTGTCTACCACTTTGTTTTGTAAAAGAAAACTTTCTAATATTTTTTGTCGACACCTTCGTTTCCTTAGCTTGAATCTGTGTTCGCTTGTTCGTGATGTTGCTGGTTTCAGGAATTCCTCTTATGTCAAATTGAAAAAATAATTTGGAGCAATGTGGAAATTTGAATCAGCGTTCTAGTGACACCCAAATGCTTGCCTTAACCGACTAGACCACGATGGAGGAGCCGAATCCTGTTAGTATTTTGTAAGTGGCGATCATATCACCTCTCGTCTATCTTCTAGTTTTGGCATGTTTAACGCCTCTAGTCTCTACTGGTAACTTTTTTTTTCAGTTCTGGAAGCCATTTTGTAGCATGCCGTTGCACCTTTTCCAGTTTATTGATGTGTTTCTTAAGATTTGGGCACCATTCAACTCCTGCATATTCCAATTTTGGTCTCACAAAAGTCATGAACAGTTTCCTTAGTATTTCACCATACATATAATTAAAAGCAAGTCTGAAGTTGGAAAGCGACGCACACGCTCCTCTCACAATGTTCTTTATGTGTTCCTCTGGCGACAGTTTACTATGCAACCCCTCCCCCTAGTTCTCGTTCTTGATTAGAGTTCTAATTCCTTTCAACATAATTTGTAAGTTATGTGTGGTCTATTTTCTCCAATTCCACATTCCAACCCATGGCATTTATTCACATTGAATTGGATTACGCCACAGGATTACGAGTCCTGCGCGCTGTCCAATCAGCTACCAGACAGATTTTGTGTGTACTCACCTAGTTGTGCTTGCGGGGGTTGAGCTCTGCTCTTTCAGCCCGCCTCTCAACTGTCAATCAACCAACTGTAACTATCCCCCCCCCACACACACACACCCAGGAAGCCGCTCCGTAACAGCTGTCTAACACCCAGGTACCTATTTACTGCTAGTTAACAGGGGCATCAAGATGGAAGAAATTTTGCTCATTTGTTTCTGCCTGGTCCGGGATTCGAACTATGGCCACAGAATTACGAGTCCAGAGCGCTGTCCTCTCAGCTACCAGACCCCCAGCTACCAGATCGACTGTGTGTGTGTACTCACCTAGTTGTACTCACCTAGTTGTGCTTGCGGGGGTTGAGCTCTGGCTCTTTGGTCCCGCCTCTCAACCGTCAATCAACAGATGTACAGTTTCCTGAGCCTAATGGGCTCTATCATATCTACACATGAAACTGTGTATGGAGTCAGCCTCCACCACATCGCTTCCTAATGCATTCCATTTGTCAACCACTCTGACACTAAAAAAGTTCTTTCTAATATCTCTGTGGCTCATTTGGGCACTCAGTTTCCACCTGTGTCCCCTAGTGCGTGTGCCCCTTGTGTTAAACAGCCTGTCTCTATCAACCCTGTCGATTCCCCTGAGAATCTTGAATGTGGTGATCATGTCCCCCCTAACTCTTCTGTCTTCCAACGAAGTGAGGTTTAATTCCTGCAGTCGCTCCTCGTAGCTCATACCTCTCAGCTCGGGTACTAGTCTGGTGGCAAACCTTTAAACCTTTTCCAGTTTAGTCTTATGCTTGACTAAACACACACACACACACTTGACGTGTGTGTGTGTGTGTGTTTGTGTGTGTGTGTGTGTGTATTGGGGGTGGGGGAATGAGGTGGTACAGGTCTGTCTGTCAATCAGATTGTGAGGTGTTAAAAACTCTGGCGGAGGCTGCAGTGGCAGGGGGGTAGGGGAGGCAGGAGACATCAGCTGACTCAACCGTGTAAATGTCATTATAACTCGGCCGCCATGATCGCTTTCCGGGGCCTGGTCGTTAGCAACAAATCACGCCTGATGAGATTGTAATCGCTACCCGTGATTACTGCCAAGTTTTGAAATTACGCGGCAAGTGGATATCGTTACTGGTCCCCCGCATTCCGCCTTGTCCTGATTGGGCGGGTATTCCTCTCGCTCGTTCCCGCGCTCACCGGAGACCCTTTCTTCGACTTCGACTTACTGGTCAGCCTGGATGTTTGGTTATGAGACGTCTGGTGCTGCTTGTGAGTAGCAGTAGTTCCTGAGGCTGGTTAGTCGTTCTTGAGGTTAGTTCTTTGTAGTTCACCCAATCACTTGGACTGAACGGTAGAGCGACGGTCTCGCTTCATGCAGGTCGGCCTTCAATCCCCGACTGTCCAAGTGGTTGGGGGCACCATTCCTTTCTCCCGTCCCATCCCAAATCCTTATCCTGACCCCTTCCCAGTGCTATATAGTCGTAATGGCTTGGCGCTTCTCGTGATAGTTCCCTTCTTTGTAGTTCTTGTAGTTCTGTAGTTCTTGGGCCTACTTTTCGATGATTCCGAGGATCAACATCCCCGTGGTCCGGTCTCTAACCAGGCCTCCTGGGTGATGGTCTGGTCAACCAGGCTGTTCAGCGCAGGCTGCTCGCAGCTTGACGTATGATTCACAGTCTAGTTAATCAGGTATCCATTGCAGTTGTTATCGAGTTGTTTTTTGAACAGCGCGAGAGGTCGGCCAGTTATGCCCCTTATGTGTAGAGGGAGCCTGTTGAACAGTCTTCAGCCTTTAATGTTGATACTAGTTCTCTCTCAGAGTACCTGTTGCACCTCTGCTTTTCAACCGGAGTATTCTGCACATCCTTCCATGGGTCTACTTGTTTCATTTAGTGTTATTTTTGTTTCCAGGTTTGAAACCAGTGCTTCTAGTATTTTGGAAATGGAATATGCATCTCTTCCCACCTGTGCTCTAGAGAATTGCGCTTCAGAATTTTTAAGCGATTAATTGAACTGAGTGGGAGAGGGCAGGTCTCAAAAGTTACCACAGTACAATAACAACATACTGGAGTGAACGATATGGAAGAAAATGCAGAAAAAATACAGTGAAGACAACCATAGGCATAATCAGAGAACACTGTATGAACATCAGAGGTCCACGGTTGTGCAGTATCCTCCCAGCAAGTATAAGAAATATTGCCGGAACAAACGTGGCCGTCTTTTAGAAAAAAACTGGACACTTTTCTGCAAGAAGAGCCGGACGAACCTTGCTGTATATGTGGGCCTTCTGGTCCGCTCCAAGCAACAGCCTGTTGGACCAGTCTCTTACAAGTCAAGCCTGGCCTCGGGCCGGGCTTGGGGAGTAGAAGAACTCCCAAAGCCTCATTGAGGTACACTCCAGGTAGTAAATGATCTTGGCACACCTTCCAGGTCAGCAGTTTCTCCAGATTTGAATGGGGGTGAGGATCGGGCCGCGGGAGACGCTAAGCCCCGAAACCATTACAAGGTAACCATCACAAAGGGGGTTGTTATGTGCAACAATATTCCATTCTAGAGAGCACTTAGTTCTTTCCTCTAGAGAGCAGAAAGCTCTTCCACTCTTAGAGAGTCTCAAAAGTATCATTGGGATGGCATCTCTTTTTTGAAAGGTTCTTGTTATCCAGCCTGCCATTGTTCTTGCGGTTGTGACGGCTACTTTATTGTGTTCTTTGTTAGTAATGTTTACCGACATGAGTACTCCCAAATATTTTACAATTTGTCTTTCAAATAGTGTGATTTGACCGCGTTTTACATATGGTTTTCTGTTTTATATATTTTTTTTATTTTTCATAGCACAGGAGCTGAAATTTATCCTTATTAAACATCATGTTTTCTGTGGCCCGTTGAAAGACCCGATAAACATCAGAGTGGTTGGTACTGTTGTTGTATACCGTTGTATACTGTATTCTTTATGTATTATTTCCCTTGGTGTTTCCCTCGGTATTTTGTCGTTGGTGAACAGATAAAAAAAAAATATCCCGAATTTTTGGTGTAACTGTTTTTGTTTTTGTTTCTAACAAAAATTTGTTTGTTGAATGTTGTTGTGTGTAGAACATTTGTTACGCATTTTTACATTGTAGTTTGATGTTGCTAATACTTTGGCTTTGTCGTGTGTGTTCACCTAGTTGTGCTCACCTTCCTGTACTCGCTTAGTTGTCCTCACCTAGTTGTGCTTGCGGGGGTTGTGCTCTGGCTGTTTGGTCCCGCCTGTCAACTGTCAATCAACTGGTGTACAGATTCCTGAGCCTACTGGGCTCTTATCATATATACATTTGAAACTGTGGATGGAGTCAGCCTCCACCACATCACTGCCTAGTACATTCCATCTGTTAAATACTCTGACACTTATTACATAGATACAGGAGTGCCCTGCTTACTATATCTCATTCTCACTACACATGTATTCCTGCCACCACATCAACACCACTTCAACACCACCTCAGATATTTGATACACCACATCAATTCCACAGCAACGTCACTCTCTTAACATCAGATATGTGCAACTATTCCGTTGCAAACCCGCATATTCCATTATGGGTGTGACGTGGGCAGTGTTGTGAAGGACAGCGTCTCGGCGTTTTCTTGAAGGTGATCCGGGTATTCTGCAGCCTGACATATGCAGCGGATGATGGCCGGATAGTGGCCGGATGGTGAGTGCTTCGGTGGCTGTTTTCCCCTCTCATCCGGTGCCTTGTGTCCGGCCTCCTGACATATAACTATAGCTCTTGGGTCCCTCCTCACAATCCAGTACACACCTGCCGCGGTGGTGAAGTGTTGCAAACACTTGTGGAGCATTCTTTGTAAACTGTTTGTGTCTTAAGTTTATTGCTTGCTTCCTCAGTCTTTGTCTTAGTTTGAGGTCATTGTCTCACCAGCAAAAATGGTTAAGGAATGCATCCCCATCTGGGAGGTGAATCACATGTGTCAGGTATAGCACATATGTCAGGTATAGCACATATGTCAGGTGTAGCACATATGTCAGGTATAGCACATATGTCAGGTGTAGCACATATGTCAGGTATAGCACATATGTCAGTTGTAGCACATATGTCAGGTATAAAACATAGGAGGTCTGGTCGACGACCGGGCCGCCGGATCGCTAAGCCCGGAAATCATCTCAAGGTAGGTAAGGTACCTGACATGATATATCATGATATATCATAATCCAGGTATATCAGCTATATCATGATCCATATGAATAATTAAACATTTCTCCAGTCTGATGGGTCTTCAGAGTGTGTGTGTGTGTGTGTGTGCGTTTGGATATTCACATCCAGGAACAAATAAAAACATGTAATTATTGCAAATGCAATAGCGCCAACAAACTCGCAACAACAAAACATTGATGGGCTTGTAGATGTTGTGCGCTGTATGATACAATAGGCCTAGGGAGCCCCGCCCTAAGCCCCATGTATCACAGTTTAACTTTGGGAGAAATTAATTGGAATTGTCAGTCATTAAAATACTGGAACATCATAATGTGGGCGGCGAGGCTGGTGTTGTGGGCGGCGGGGCTCTGGTGTTGTGGGCGGGGGGCTCTGGTGTTGTGGGCGGCGGGGCTCTGGTGTTGTGGGCGGGGGGGGCTGGTGTTGTGGGCGGCGGGACTGGTGTTGTGGGCGGCGGGACTGGTGTTGTGGGCGGGGGGCTGGTGTTGTGGGCGGCGGGACTGGTGTTGTGGGCGGCGGGACTGGTGTTGTGGGCGGCGGGACTGGTGTTGTGGCGGGGGGCTGGTGTGTGGGCGGCGGGACTGGTGTTGTGGGCGGCGGGACTGGTGTTGTGGGCGGGGGGCTGGTGTTGTGGGCGGCGGGACTGGTGTTGTGGGCGGCGGGGCCGGTGTTGTGGGTGGTCAGCCCTCAGACAAGCTCCAGTACACACAGGAACGTGCTCCAATCGTCGGAGGGAGACTGGTGGCGGCGGCGGCGGTGGTAATTGTCAGCTACAGGTGATGGGATCCTGGCGGGCGCGGCCATTACCCCGGGTTCAAATGTGCTGATTGTTGTCATGGACGTGTTGTGTCGGCCGGCTGCGTCCTGCCTCCCTCCACCAGGCTGCTGGTGTCTCTCTACTCACCTAGATGTGTCTGCAGGGGTTGAGTGCTAGCTTCTGAGCCCCGCCTAGTCTGCTGTCGGTTGTCTAACGCAGTTACTCTAGACTCCGGGACTCATTGGCGCTTTATCAGTTTCCCAAATTTTCCTTAATGATTTATCATTAACATGTCAGCCACCTGCAGGGTGAGTGTTTGGTTGTGCAAACATTCGTGAGGAAAACGTTCCTTCCCTCTTTCACTCCCATATATATTATTCCCCTCCTTGAAGAGGTGTATTGGTGGTTGTCCAACAACTTAATGGTAAATTCTTGAGTGTTTGTGCACGTGGGGGGGGGGGGGGCGGACCACTTACAAGCCTCAATATAGGTTAGCAACAGCAAATCTCTCTTCCCCCCCCCCCCCGCACTTTTTCCAGCTAATATGAAGTGTGGCAGCTCTGGGGGTATATATATATATATATATATATATATATATATATATATATATATATATATATATATATATATATATATATATAGATAGATATATATATATTCTTGTCGTCCTGCCATCACCGCCGCGTCAGTGGTTCTCTGATTAATCGCTCTCATTCCATTTTTTACCTCGTCTCTTGTAATTACACCTTCACCTTTTTTTTTATCTCTACTCCCCTCTCCGCTGTAACCTTCGTGGTTTTCTCATCTCCTCTGTCCCATCACTCTCCTCCTTCTTTCTCCCCCATTTATCTTTCTTTTCCCTCCTTCGTCCACCATTCCCAATCCCCCCCCCCCCTGTTCCATTGGGGCAGATGGAAGGGTGGAGGGGCCGGTGTAATATAGTCATTGTGTGCTGTCACGGTTGATGGTGGTGGGTGGTGCCAACCCGGGTGGTAGTGTCAACACTTGTATGTGGCACTGTTATGGTGGTGTCAAGGGAGGGTACCTGGGTGTTAGTCAGCTGTCACGGGCTGCTTCTTGGGGATGGAGGCCTGGTCGGAGACCGGGCCGCGGGGACGTTGAACTCCTCCTGGGGACGCCTGCGTCTATCTCCGCATCTCTTACACCTCTCTCTTTTGTGTTCCTCTACACCTGCCCCGTATCCACCTCTGTTCCTCCTATATATATTCCTCAACTCCACACCTGTCCCTCCCCCACACCCGTACACCTCCAAATCTCAGTCATCCATACCTGTCCTACCTCCACACGTCTCCTTCCACACTTAGGCTCTCTCTTCTCTACTTACCCCTGCACACCTGACTGTACACCAGGTCCTCCTCTACCAGTTATCCCTTACATCTGTCCCTCCTCCCCCCCCCCCGGTCCCCCCCCCATTCTGCAGGTATGTGTGTATGAGAGCTTAAGCGGGTGCCATATTGCTCAGGGGCCAGATTCACGAAGCAGTTACGCAAGCACTTACGAACCTGTACATCTTTTCTCAATCATTGGCGGCTTTGTTTACAATTATTAAACAGTTAATGAGCTCCTAAGTACCAGGAGGCTGTTTATAACAATAACAACAGTTGATTGGCAAGTTTCCATGCTTGTAAACTGTTTAATAAATGTAACCAAAGTTGTCAAAGATTGAGGAAAGATGTACACGTTTGTAAGTACTTGCGTAACTGCTTCGTGAATCTGGCTCCAGGTGAGTGAGTGCTGGCGTGTCTTAAAGGCTGCCCACTAGCTTTTAACGGCTTTATTGGCTTACCTCGAGTGTGTGCGTTTGTGACTCCGTAAGTGCTCTTAAGTATTTAGCTGTGCGGGATGTCAGCTCCAGCTCTTGGGCTCTGCCTCTTTTTTTAGCAGTTGGTTCTACTAATGTAGTGCTTTCCGACCTTCTTGGTTCGTATCGTATGTGTACTTGAAGCTTTGAGTGGAGGTGGAGTTCGCCTGTCCCCCCCCCCCCACACACACACCCACCGTGGCCTCTACCACCCCGCACTGTGCACTCTAGTTTCGTTCATTTTTGTCTGTTTGCGAGTATTTTGTATGTTGCGATCAGGTCTCTTTTTTTTGGGGGGGGGGGGTTCTTCACTACTGTGTTGCAAGGTTGACTTCTTCGTAACTCACAAGTTGTTCCTTTTAAGGTGTGCTTTCTTATGTTTTTTTTTCGTGTTCCAAGTGCAATTCCTAATACCCAATATAGCTATTACGAACTATAGGGAACACGAAGTATAAGGCATGCAAACTATAGGGTATGTGAACTATATTGTACACATACTATTGGGTACGTAGACTAGAGTATGTGAACTATAGAGTATGTGAACTATACAGTATGTGAACTATTGGGTACGCAAGCCCAAGCACTTGGGCTGGACGATAGAGCAACGGTCTCGCTTCGTGCAGGTCTATATGTATATGTATACCTGCCTGAGAAAACCATAGTGGAGTGCCGTGGTCAGGTGTGTGTAGCCAGCTGATGCCATTTTGCTGCTAAGGAGACCTCCTAACATATACATTGTATAATAATAGAGTATATACGTGACTTGTTGCCAACAGTGACTGCGGAGTTCACGTAGGTTATGTAGGCTGAGAGTGGTGACAAGGAGCCAGACACGTTAGACAGGCGGAACATGACATCACCTCCCATGAAACGTCAGTCAGCCTTGGGGGGGGGCGGGAGCTCCTCCCTCTCCAGATGGGAGGTCTCCCTTCTCAGGTGTCTTCTGGTGCACGGCTGACCATCTTGACCTAAATATCTCCAAGGATGAAGGGCACATGCCAGGGCGTGAACGTGTGGCTTTAAGGCTTTAATACCCCCACTGGGTTATGTAAGAGGTCTTGAGCCTTTTTACCACGCTATATATATATATATATATATATATATATATATATATATATATATATATATATATATATATAATATATATATATATATATATATATATTTTCTCGTGGTTCTATGAAATCCATTCATTTTGAAGGCTCCTCACTAATCTTATTTCTTAATTCAAGGTTTATTCAGTAGTGCCTTCCCTGAGGGTCACCAGTCTTGGTGTTCTGACCACACATTACTGGAGTGCATGCAGTTGCATTCTTGTTAACCTTGGCCATGAAGTGTTTCGATCCCAGGGTATATATTCATGTTGTCTGGCCATTCATTCTCACGGTCTCTGGTCATTCATTCTCGTGGTTCCTAGTCATTCTTTCCAAGAGGTCACTGATCATTCACTTGCGTGGCTCGTTGTCATTTATTCACCCAGTTCGTTCTCGTTCATTAAGGGTTGAACAACGTCAACTTGTTCAACAGGTTGAAGCGTCTTGGCTTGAAACGTCTTGTATGGTGGTGGGCATTCAGCGTTATTTAACGGAGCTTCCTCCGGGGGTTCCCAGCGGGGCTTGTGGAGAGTGTATGGGGCGAGGAGGCGCGCTGTGAGGCTGGGCAGTGTAACCCTCAGCCCTGCTGGTGTAGTGTTGCTGTAACCTGACCACGCTCCCAGGGGCACACGTGGCCCTTGTTGGCACTCTCGCTGGCACTCTTGGTGGCCCTGGTGACGACTGTTGGTCAACTTGCTCTCCACCGTGAGAGCTGGCTTCTGAGCGGACAGAACGCTGGACGCGTGATCCTGTGGTCCCGGGTTCCATCCCGGGAGCCGGCGAGAAACAATGGGCAGAGTTTCTTTCACCTTGAGGCCCCTGTTACCTAGCAGTAAATAGGTACCTGGGAGTTAGACAGCTGCTACGGGCTGCTTCCTGGGGGTGCGTAATAAAAAGGAGGTCTGGTCAAGGACCGGGCCGCGGGGACGCTAAGCCCCGCAATTATTTCAAGATAACTTCAAGATAACCGGTGTCCCCCAATATTGCCTCATGTGGTCCCCCATACCAGACTTCATACTCACCCCGTACCTATGACGCAAGGTAACCCCATTCATACAGCTCACCCATAAAAGCTTCCACTTGCATCATAATCTGAGAGAGCGTCCTAACTAAATATTCATATCTATTTGGGTCACAACACCGGAGCAAGCACAAGGGACTGAGCTTTTCATGGTGGATAATCCGGATTAGATTTTGTTGACTATTACACACTGAGTTCTGCTCGTTAGGAAATAAAGATCCATCTTCCTAATGTGGCAGTAATGCCTTTTGTGCAGTAACACCATCTCCCTTCTTCTTGAGAGATCTTCTCAAGAAGATCACACATATGACCATAGTCATATGTGTGCAAAGCTTTCACAAAGTCTGTGTATATTACATTAGCGTTGTGCTTGTCTTCCATGGCATCTACGAGGCCGTGTTACTGTGATGGTGTCGCTGTTGTCAGAGGCAGAGGCGCCCCGTGCTGACTCTGGTGACGGTGGTGGCACTCTTGGTGACTCTGGTGACGGTGGTGGCACTCTTGCTGACTCTGGTGACGGTGGTGGCACTCTTGCTGACTCTGGTGACGGTGGTGGCACTCTTGCTGACTCTGGTGACGGTGGTGGCACTCTTGGTGACAGTGGCAGGGGTGTGAGCATTCCTGCTGATGAGCACAGCTGCCGGCACCATTGAGGAGTGCCGATGATGGGGGTAGCAGTGCCTTATAGTGCTCCACGGGTCGTAACGAGTACAGCAGCCGGGCCCCCGCCCGCTACGGGTCCCCACACCTTCTGCCTCACAACACCGTTGATATTGTTGTTATAGATTCAGCTACTGGGAACAAAAAGTTCCAAGTAGCACGGGCTATGGTGAGCCCGTAGTGGACTTACCTGGCACAGGAGCGGGGCAACACCCTCTAGCCCCTGGTATAATATTATAGTTCCTTACGCCGTAAACAAAGGCTAGGCAGTACTGTTGTCTTCCGGTTACCTCGCGGCGATTTCGAGGATCAACGTCCCCTTGCGGCCCGGTCTCTGGCCAGGTCTGGTGGTCTGGTCAACCAGAGTGTTGGACATGTCCGCTTTTAGCCTTACGTTCGAATCACAGCCTGGTTGACCGGTGTGTTCGAAGATGTCATCGAGTTCTCTTTAGGATATCGTCACTTACCAATTCTTTCTTGACATTAATCATGGAGGCTTATGTAAATTTGTTATCATTTATTACATTTAACACCCCACAGCTTGTAAACGTCACAACCCAAGATTATATTTGTTA
>WNGS01166226.1:4391103-4408813 GCA_020271785.1 Procambarus virginalis | reverse complement strand
GTAAAACTCACCGCGAATTTGCAACAGCGAAAGGGAAGGGAGAGGGAAGGAGAGAGAGGAGGAGGAGAGGAGAGAGGGGGAGGAGAGAGACTGAGAAAATTAACGATATGCAATTACTTTATTAATTAACCCCCAGGTAATTAGCTCAATCTTAACAGAGGGAGGAATCTCAATCTACGCTAGAAGATTAGCTCATCAAAAGTGCAAGATTCTCTTTGTCACTCAAGAGTCGAGTAACAACTCGGAGCACTGCACTCAACCACTCAATGACTAAATGAACAAATGAATCGGGGGATTAATTTCTTCGCTAATCACCAACAGCCTGCTAGACCAGAACCACCCACCAAGAGGCCTGGCCAGAGACGGGCGTGGGGACGTTAATCCCCGGAACCACAACACCAGGTAGATAACATACACAATAAACTTGTCAAGTGATAAAGAGCAATAAGTCATACATCTTCATGTAGACCAATACTCTATTACACCTTAACTGTTATTGGGTAATTACTGAGAAAGAGAAGCGCGCGAGAAATACTAAGACTCGCTTAATTAAAAAGGAAGCAAACATCTAGATTAAATGAGCTTTAATAAAAACTTATCGCCATTTCAAAACCTTCTTTTACTTAAACAAAAGTAAGTCCAAATCAAACAATAAATCAAATTTGATCGCTTATTTTGAACGATCACGCGTAATCATTGATCTATATTATTAACACACTAGCTTAAAAACAATAAGTTACCACAAACTCCTCAACACCTCAAGTTTCAGCCCTGCTCCTGTGCCAGGTAAGTCCATCTCGGGCTCACCATATGCCCGTGCTACTTTGACTTTTTAGTTCCTAGTAGCTGAATCTTAAACAACAACTCCTCAACACCTCACTCACGTTTATCAGACCTCTCACGGTGTCCAAGAAAGAACATGATAAACACCTCCAAAGGATACCTGATCAACCAGGCTGTGATTCATACGTCAGAGCTGCGAGCAACTGCGTCCAACAGCCTGTTGCAGCCACCAACAGAGGGCCTGATCAGAGACCGGGCCCTCGGGGACGCTGATCCCCAGAAATCATCTCAAGATAATCTCAGATAATCAGTCAACCCGTGCGGCCACCACCTTATAGCCTAAGAAATAGACTATGAGCTACTTCTAAGGTAGTCTATATTTCTAAGGTAGAAATAGCCTAGCTCTCTATCCCTTTGAGAGATTTTGTTTCAGTAAATGTACTTGACCTTGAGGCATGGCAGGAAGCACCAAATACCCCGTTGAAAAGCAGCGGTGCAATAGGAACGCTGAGAGAGAACTCTTTCAACTCAAGGGGGGCTCAAGACTTTTCCAACACTCTCCCGTTACATACATGAAGGGAATACATAGCCCACCTCTCACGGTGTTCAAAGGGAACATGCTCCCCAAACTAGACGACCATCTTATATACACTCTCCACATTCTGCAACCCACATCTGTCAGCTGCCCATACTTCGGAACCCACATCTGTCAACTGCCCATACTTCGGAACCCACATCTGTCAGCTGCCCATACTTTCGGAACCCACATCTGTCAGCTGCCCACATCGCAGCAGAGGCGCGTGAAACAAAGCTCCTCCCTGGTGGGCCCCGACAATACCGTCCGTGCCGTGCTCACAAATATCATCAGCATATTGAGTTAGCATGATAGCATCAACCATAAGCCGGTGTGAGTAAGCCTGGAGTACGGGGAGGGGGAGGGGGACATCTCACTCCTCACACCACACTCACTCACTATCACAACGAGTGCAGCAGCATTCTCTTCCCAGCGTCCAGGTAATGGATGCTCTCCCAGAGTGACACAAGTCATCTGGGAAGCAGTGGAGGCGGGAGATGGTCAACCGTGACTAAGCTTACGCCATTTGACCGGTTCTTTGTGAGCTAATTTACTTCCCTATGACTAATTACCCCCTATGACTAATTACCTCTATGACTAATTACCCCCCGTGACTAAAATAAAGCAGATGATAATAAATGTGTTTATGAGGTAATAAAGCTGGACATGATGCGTGTAGACTAATCACTTTACTCTCAAAGTTTACTACGCCTTATACTTTAGAGGCCGCCCAGCGTCTACTCACAGGCCGGACGGCTCCACGGGGCATTTGATTTTTTCCCAGGGATATTCGTTGCGTGGGCCGTAAGCCTATGGCTGGCCGGCGAAGGGCTAGTCTTAGTGAGGCGTCCAGAGCGCCACCCCAACACAACCTAACCTCTACCTGTAACCCAAAATTAAACAACACGTTGAAAGCTACCCACAAAGTACACTATTCCATATAGTACTTACTTATCAATGACTTTTAAATAGCTTTGATGATTGATAAAGATAAGCCACCCAAAAGGTGGCACGGGCATGTCCGTAACCTTAATAATATATGTCTATGAAATAAAAATGCTCTAATTAGAAATATGAAAGTTACCTGCAGGCAAAAAAAAAGAACAAGAAGGTATAAATTAGCTGTAATAAAGCAGGTTCCTCACACCCACTGCCCAAACTCAGGTGAAAGTGAATAATAACTGCAGGTGAGGAGGGAAGGAGGAGAGAGAGCAAACCTGCATCTCCACCCACTCAAGACCAATAATAATAATACACAGCAGATGATGATTTACGGGCTGCCATAGCCCGTGCTACATGGACACTTCGTTCTGAATAGCTAAATCTAAAACAACTGATGTGTCACAATAACGTGACTGAAAATAATCGACTTCTTTTAAAGTGATCAGTTGATATCAGTCGATTAAAGTGATGAGTCGATATCAGTGATCAGTCGATATCGTCGATATCAAATCGACGATATCGACTTGATGATGGTCCAGGACGGACCGAAACGTGGTCGTCATTTTACTCTCCGGTGTTTCAAATGGAAGGTCCAACAAATGGAAGGGGCTAAGCAATGCATAGAGAAGGTTTTCCGGCTTGGCCAGTACAACACAGACAAAAACCGATTGTTAAAGGTAGTATTCAGGAACGAGGCCACCAAAGAGGATATTCTAATACAGAAAAGCAAACTACAATATGTAAGGTAATACAGAGAGGTATTCTTTCAAAGGAATATGACCAGGGACGAAATAATACAGGCAAGCAGTTGCAAGGAAAAGGGCCAGGGAGAGGGAAGGGAGCCAGGAAATCTCAGCCTCCAACCCAACAATCCTAGAGGGGGAGTGGGGAACCCCAAATCAGCAATTCAGGAACCTCAGAGGGGACTACAATACCTCCAACCTGCCACCTCATACAAGAACCCCCCCCCCCTTCCTAGCCCAAACCTTCCGTCCCCCTACACAATAACCACCATACCCCCCCCCCAATCCTCCCTCCCCCCCTCCCTCGAGCACACCACCTACCTCCCCATCCCTCGGTCTTCTTCATGCTCCAAGCAGGCCCATGCAAGATCTAAGATCTACTTCCCCATCCCACCCACCACTATACTCATCCTCCATACTGCCTCCAGATTAACCAAACTCGTACAAGCTCCCGCACTTGAAAGGCCAAGAAATCCAACTAAAGTTCTCCATAGAAGACTTGGGTTATGACAGCCAAGTTAGCAGGGGAAGGGATCCAGGGGGAGGGGGGGGGAGAGAGGGGGGAAGAGGGTGTCAAGTGGAAGAGAAGGGAACACAAGTAGCATCGCAGGAGAGGGAGAAGTATGTACTTGTACCCCCCCCCCTGCTGGGCTTAGAAGCATCTCAAATACGCGTGTCAACACTCCCAAACCACTTCTAGCACGTGAACCAACTCCATCAACAACCCTCCAGCGTGCTAATCACCAGTATAATCTCCTCAAATCCCCCACTACACCCCACAACACCCGTGGGTGGGTGTAGTGTACCCCCACCATACCAGACACCCCTCTTCCATCTCTTCCTCCCCTCCCCCCCCCCCCCGGGTAGGTACACATCCCCCCCAACCCCACACTTTGACAACGTCACCCGATAAGACGGGCTGTCACATACTTGTCGAGTTCTTCACACACCTCACACCCTCTCTTGCTGTACACCCACCTCTCCCCAACACCACCTGGAGCATACCAGGAGCATACCTAGAGCACACCAGGAGCATACCTGAATATTAAATATCAGCTGACACATTTATACTGTGCATGAGTGATGTGAGTGTGAGTGTATTGTATACACTGTGTATTGTGAGTGTGAGTAGTGTCTTAGTCTGCGTATGATGTATGAATGAGCTTTGGGTATGTGTTATATACATGGTATGCATGAGTGTGTAGTATACATGAATATTCATCTCTCACAAAGGATGTCTCCTGTGAGTGAGTGAGTGAGTGAGAGAGCCGTCACTATAGGCACTGGGCACGCTGCACGGTGCCACGGTGCCATCACAACAAGGGGGGGGGACCACCACAGTAACCCCCAACACATCTCCTCTCTAACCCCCTCCCCCATCTACCCTCCTGCACCATCTCTCTCGGTCATCCAAGCCCCCTCCACAATACACATTCAGGTCCCCTACACCACCACCCCCTCCCTCCAGCCACCCTGGTCCTCCCCCACGTCCCTCGTCCCCGACATCCCTCCACCCCCACCATGCACTCACACGACCATCCCCCTCCACCCCACCTCACCGTACCGACACAAGGCTGCCCATAAGATGAGGAGCTTGAGGTGACCTAGGGGACCCAAGAAGGTGGGCGAATATCGCAGAAGGTGAGGAACGGTACTAAAAGGTCAGTTGTCAAGGAGCAGGGGTCAAGAAGGGGAGGCAGATGTGGAGGGTGCAGGAAGCATGGGTGCCAGATGGATGGAGGGGTGCAAGGAAGGCATGGGAGGGGTGCCAAACAAGGTCATGGGAGACGAGGCAGCACTCAACCACCTAGGGTAGACATGAACCAGTCACCTGCTGGGTCGCCATACACAGATCAAGAGCACTAAAACTTAGAACACTAATTAACTAAACAATTAAACAATACACCTATGAACAGCCCACACCCCCAAGTTCACCCGGTTGGAAAGCTAATACGCCTCAGCAAACTCACTCACTTGACAGGAATCAAGTTACTCCAGCCTGGTGCCCCCTGGCGGCGCCTCCTGGTGACCTGCCTCTTATTTACCTGACAATAAAAACAAAACGCATCGTTTAGGTGTCATAAAGTTATATTGAGTGCCGTGGGCGGCGGCGGCAGTGCGGGGGGAAGGGGTGTTGGTCCAGTATGTATAGTGAGTCCACCACCACCCACCACTACCAACGGCCACCCACCACCCCCAACGGGCCACACCCCCCAACACACACCACCCAGTACACAGCTTGACACAGTTTACTTGCTCGGCCAGCCGTAAAAGGATGAGCTAAGCGTTTGGGTGGAGATGAGCGACCTTGATTACACGACATGGAAAGAGGAGCAGAGTACGTTGTTGCGTGGTGCTGTGCCACGGCTGTGCCACGGCTGTGCCACGGCTGTGCCACGGCTCCAGCACAACAAACAACATTACCCTCAGCCCCCCCCGGGCCACCAGGACAGTCACCGCCCCCCCCCCCCCCCCCTCCACCTCACCGTACACAGCATTAGCAACTGTACCACTTAAACCTCACTTGAAATGCGATACCAGTCTTACAGCAAATACTTGAGCAGACATGCTATTACTCCGTCAGAGGAAGAGAGGAAGGAGTTGTACCGATGAAATATTTATGTTGCTTCAAGTGGGACTCCAGCCTCGAGTGCATGCCGGCAGTAAATACGGCACCAGCGTTGCCTGGCAACTTCGCCATCCTTGCATGCCACGATGCAAGATGACTCAACCCTAAACAAACCCAGAATTACCTCCCAATATACTATGACCACAAACTTTATTTTCTTGAGACACCATTCGACTCATTACTCCCATTTGAAAGACCTTCCGAGCTTTGTTTCAATAAATATAAGCTAGTATGTTTGTAATATAGTTGCCAGAGTCGTCATTCCGCCCAGAGGCGTCTGTATTCTCATTTTCTTTAGGGGCCCCAGAGGGCGGCCTGGCTATTATGACGACACACACATGGACCAAAATGCCCGAAAAACGCCAAAATCCAGACAGGTTGGAGTGTTTGGGGGGGGGGAGAGGGGAGGGGGTCGTCGCCCCCTTCTTCCCCCCACCCAACCCGGCCGGCCAACCACCCGTCTAACGCCTTATAAACACCTCAGTAACGGCTCCTATTTTCCCAGAGTCACGGTTGAGGGGGAACCTAACTGTTCCTCTCACACCGGGGCCCTCAACTCTTCCCCTCAACCCCTTACTGCTCTTCCCCCCCCCCACTTGCCCGCTATTCCTCTAACACCATAACATCACTCTACTAACCTGACCCCAATCACTTGGGCTGGACGTAGAGCTACGGTCTCGCTTCTTTCCAGGTCGGCGTTTAATTCCCGACCGGCCAGGTCATTGGGTACTATTCCTTTCCCTCCGTCCCATCCCAAATCTTACTCCTGACCCCTTTCCCAGTGCTATATAGTCGTAATGGCCCCTTGGCGCTTTCCCACTGATAATTCCTTGCTTCTTCTACTAACCTGACATCTCGCTGAAAAGTTAACAACTTGATGGGAAAATTTATAAGAGGGAAATTTACTTCGTTTACCTATATCCATGTGTGGTAGGTTTGGAGAGTTCTTCTAATCTCCAAAGCCCGGCCTGGGGGCCAGTGCTTGGTCCGGTGATTGCTTGGTTCACTAGGCTGTTGCTTGCAGGGGCCCGCAGGCCCATAATATACTACTAAAAACCCGGCACTTCCTACAGGAAGTCTGAATTTTGATGCGATTTTCAGTTCCAGGTTTCTGAGTTGGAGATGGCGTGACTGGAGGTCCAGGTTTGAGTGAACAATCTGCACAATTCATGCCGGTTACATGTACAAGTGTATTATACACGGCAAAATATATAATTCATCAATACTTATTTCCAGAAAATATTATGAAAATTAAACGCAAAAACATTTTCAAACAAAAACAGTAAACAAACTCGTTCAAAAGTCGCCCCATAATACAACACACACTCGCACCCACACACACACACCACACACACACACACACACACACACACACACACACACACACCACACACACACACACACACACACACACGCACACAACTAGGTGAGTACAAACTAGGTGAGTACACACACACACACACACACACATACACACATACACGGGCACCCCACACACCCTCCCCAAGGACACTAGATATGTGGTGTATCACCTAGTTGTGCTGCGGGGGTTGAGCTCTGCTCTTTCGGCCGCCTCTCAACTGTCAATCAATCAACTGTTACTAACTACTAACTAACTTGTTTTTTCTAACACTATTTTTTTATTTATTTTTTTCCACACACACCCCCAGGAAGCAGCCCGTAACAGCTGTTTAACTCCCAGGTACCTATTATGCTAGAGTAACAGGGGCATCAGGGTGAAAGAAATCTGCCATTGTTCTAGCAGGCTCGGCGACGGAGTGAACCCGGGCCTCAGGCGTACGAGACCTGCGCGCTGTCCACTCAGCTACCAGCGCCCCATGTGTGTGTGTGTGTGTGTGTGTGTGTGTGTGTGTGTGTGTGTGTGTGTGTGTGTGTGTGTACTCACCTAGTTGGACTTGTGGAGGTTGAGATTAGGTTCTTTCGTCCCCGCCTCTCAACGTCCAATCTACTGGTGTACAGATTCCTGAGCCTCTCGATTCAATTGAGGTATTTTGTATGTGATGATCATGTCTCCTCGAGCTCTTCTGTCTTTCCAGCGACGTGATATGCAGTTCACGCAGCCTTTTCTCATAACTCATGCCTCATATTAGAGGGGCTGGTCCCAAACCTGCAAAACCTGCACATAGAAATAAAATCACATGAGACCAGAAGACATGGCAGGATGTGCAGAATACCCCCGTTGAAAAGCAGAGTGCAACTGGTACTCTGAGAGAGAAACTCTATCAACATCAGAGGCCCGAGACTGTTCAACACGCTTCCACTACACATAAGGGACATAACTGGCCAAACCCTCACAGTGTTCAAGAGAGAACTGGATAAGCACCTACCAAAGGATACCTGATCAACCAGGCTGTGACTCATACGTCAGGCTGTAGCAGCCGCGTCCAACAGCCTGGGTGATCAGTCCAGCAACCAGGAGGCCCTGGTCGATGACCGGGCCGCGGGGACGATAAGCCCCGGAAGCACTCTAGGTATCCTCAAGGTAAGGTAGTTCTGGGACTAGCCTAGTGACATACCTCTGAAACATTTTTCCAGCTTCGTCTTGTGCTTGACAAGGTACGGGCTCCATGCTGGGGCGCATACTCAGGATGGTCTTACATAAGTGTTATACAAGGTCCTGAAAGATTCCTTACACAAGTTTCTGAAGGCAGTTCTGATGTTAGCCAGCCTCGGCATATTACCACACATGTAAGGCCAATCCTGGAGTATGCAGCCCCAGCATGGAGCCCGTACCTTTGTCAAGCACACGACGAAGCTGGAACAAGTCCATAGTATGCCACTAGGCTAGCCCAGAACTACCCTTACCTTGAGGATACCTTGAGGTGCTTCCGGGGGCTTATAGTCCCCGCGGCCCGGTCATCGACCAGGCCTCCTGGTTGCTGGACTGATTCAACCAGGCTGTTGGAACGCGGCTGCTCGCAGCCTTGTGTATGAGTCACAGCCTGGTGATCAGGTATCCTTTGGAGTGCTTATCCAGTTCTCTCTTGAACACTGTGAGGGGTTTGCCAGTTATGTCCCCTTATGTGTAGTGGAAGCGTGTTGAACAGTCTCGGCCTCTGATGTTGATAGAGTTCTCTCTCAGAGTACCAGTTGCACCTTGCTTTTCAACGGGGGTATTCTGCACATCCTGCCATGTCTTTCGGTCTCATGTGAGTTATTTCTGTGTGCAGGTTTGGGACCAGCCCCTCTAATATGAGGCATGAGTTATGATGAAAAGCTGCGGGAACTGCATATCACGTCGCTGGAAGACAGAAGAGCTCGAGGAGACATGCTCATCACATACAAAATCCTCAATGGAATCGAGAGGCTCAGGAATCTGTACACCAGTAGATTGACTGTTGAGAGGCGGGACGAAAGAACCTAATCTCAACCCTCCACAGCACAACTAGGTGAGTACACACACACACACACACACACACACACACACACACACACACACACACACACACAACACACACACATGGGGCGCTGGTTAGCTGAGTGGACAGACGCGGCGGTCGTGACCTGAGGTCCCGGGTATCCATCGCCGGGAGCCGGCAGAACAATGGGCAGAGTTTCTTTCACCTGAGTGCCCTGTTACCTAGCAGAAATAGGTACCTGGGAGTTAAGACAGCTGCTACGGGCTGCTTCCTGGGGGTGTGTGGAAAAAATAAATAAAAAAATAGTGTTAGAAAAAACAAGTTAGTTAGTAGTTAGTAACAGTGATTGATTGGACAGTTGAGAGGCGGCCGAAAGAGCAGAGCTCAACCCCGCAAGCCCAAAACTAGGTGAATACACACCATATCTAGTGTCACTTGGGGATGGTGTGGGTGCCCGTGTATGTGTGTATGTGGTGTGTGTGTGGTGTGTGTACTCACCTAGTTGTACTCACCTAGTTGAGTGCGTGTGTGTGTGTGTGTGTGTGTGTGTGTGTGTGTGTGTGTGTGTGTGGGTGTGTGTGTGTGTGTGTGTGTGTGTGTGTGGGTGCGAGTGTGTGTTGTATTATGTGGGGCGACTTTTGAACGAGTTTGTTTACTGTTTTTGTTTGAAATGTTTTTGCGTTTAATTTTCATAATATTTTCTGGAAATAAGTATTGATGAATTATATATTTTGCCGTGTATAATACACTGTACATGTAACCGGCATGAATTGTGCAGATTGTTCACTCAAACCTGGACCTCCAGTCACGCCATCTCCAAACTCAGAAACCTGGAACTGAAAATCGCATCAAAATTCAGACTTCCTGTAGGAAGTGCCGGGGTTTTTAGTAGATATATATGGGCCTGCGGGCCCCTGCAAGGCAACAGCCTGGTAGAGCAAGCAATCCCGGACAACCTGGCCCCCAGGCCGGGCTTTGGAGATTAGAAGAACTCTCCAAACCTACCACACATGGATATAGGTAAACGAAGTAAATTTACCCTCTTATAAATTTTCCCATCAAGTTGTTAACTTTTTCAGCGAGATGTCAGGTTAGTAGAAGGAAGCAAGGAATTATCAGTGGGGGAAAGCGCCAAGCCATTACGACTATATAGCACTGGGAAAGGGGTCAGGGTAAAGATTGGGATGGGACGGAGGGAAAGGAATAGTACCCAATGACCTGGCCGGTCGGGAATTAAACGCCGACCTGGAAAGAAGCGAGACCGTGGCTCTACCGTCCACCCAAAGTGATTGGGGTCAGGTTAGTAGAGTGATGTTATGGTGTTAGAGGAATAGCGGGCACGTGGGGGGGGGGAGAAGAGCAGAGCAGAAGGGTTGAGGGGAAGAGTTGAGGGCCCCGGTGTGAGAGGAACAGTTAGGTTCCCCCTCAACCGTGACTCTGGGAAACTAGGAGCCGTTACTGAGGTGTTTATAAGGCGTTAGACGGGTGGTTGGCCGGCCCGGGTGTGTGGGGGGGAAGAAGGGGGCGACGACCCCCCCCCCCAACAAAAATAACCCCCACCCCCCCAAACACTCCAACTGTCTGGATTTTGGCGTTTTTTCGGGCATTTTGGTCCATGTGTGTGTCGTCATAATAGCCAGGCCGCCCTCTGGGGCCCCTAAAGAAAATGAGAACACAGACGCCTCTGGGCGGAATGGCGACTCTGGGCAAACTATATTACAAACATACTAGCTTATATTTATTGAAACAAAGCTCGGAAGGTCTTTCAAATGGGAGTTAATGAGTCGAATGGTGTCTCAAGAAAATAAAGTTTGTGGTCATAGTATATTGGGAGGTAATTCTGGGTTTGTTTAGGGTTGAGTCATCTTGCATCGTGGCATGCAAGGATGGCGAAGTTGCCAGGCAACGCTGGTGCCGTATTTACTGCCGGCATGCACTCGAGGCTGGAGTCCCACTTGAAGCAACATAAATATTTCATCGGTAAACTCCTTCCTCTCTTCCTCTGACGGAGTAATAGCATGTCTGCTCAAGTATTTGCGGGTAAGACTGGTATCGCATTTCAAGTGAGGTTTAAGTTGGTACAGTTGTAATGCTGTGTACGGTGAGGTGGAGGGGGGAGGGGGGGGGGCGGTGGAATGTCACTGGTGGCCCGGGGGGGGGGGGAGGGTAATGTGTTTGTTGTGCTGGAGCCGTGGCACAGCCGTGGCACAGCCGTGGCACAGCCGTGGCACAGCACCACGCAACAACGTACTCTGCTCCTCTTTCCATGTCGTGTAATCAAGGTCGCTCATCTCCACCCAAACGCTTAGCCTCATCCTTTTACGGCTGGCGAGCAAGTAACTGGTGTTCAAGCTTGTACTGGGTGGTGGTGTTGGTGGTCGGTGGTGGCCGTTGGTGATGGTGGCCGTGGTGGTGGTGGGTGGTGGTGGTGGGACTCACGTTATCATACTGGACCAACACCCACTTCCCCCCCGCACTGCCGCCGCCGCCCACGGCACTCAATATAACTTTATGACACTAACGATGCGTTTGTTTTATTTCAGGTAAATAAGAGGCAGGTCACCAGGAGGCGCCGCAGGGGGCACCAGGCGGGAGTAACTTGATTCCGTCAAGTGAGTGAGTTTGCTGGAGGGTTTTTACCGGGTGAACTTGGGGGTGTGGGCTGTTCATAGGTGTATTGTTTAATTGTTAGTTATTAGTGTTCTAAGTTTTAGTGCCTTGATCTGTGTATGGCGACCCAGCAGGTGACTGGTTCATGTCTACCCTAGGTGGTTGAGTGCTGCCTCGTCTCCCATGACCTTGTTTGGCACCCCTCCCATGCCTTCCTTGGCACCCCTCCCATGCCATCCTTGGCACCCCTCCCATGCCTTCCTTGGCACCCCTCCCATGCCATCCTTGGCACCCCTCCCATGCCATCCTTGGCACCCCTCCCATGCCATCCTTGACAACTGACCTTTTTAGTACCGTCCTCACCTTCTGCGATATTCGCCCACCTTCTTGGGTCCCCTAGCGTCACCTCAAGCTCCTCATCTTATGGCAGCCTTGTGTGCGTAGGGGGAGGTGGTGGGGGGGAGGTCAGTGTGAGTGCATGGTGGGGGGAGGGAGGTCGGGGACGAGGGACGTGGGGGAGGACAGGGGCTGGAGGGAGGGGTGTGGTGGTGGTGTAGGGGACCCTGAATGTGTATTGTGGAGGGGGCTGGATGACAGAGAGATGGTGGCAAGGGTGATGGGGGGGGGGGTTTAGAGAGAGGAGATGTGGGGGTATGTGTCCCCCCCTTGTTGTGATGGCACCGTGGCACCGTGCAGCGTGCCCAGTGCCTATAGTGACGGCTCTCTCACTCACTCACTCACTCACACAGGAGACAATCCTTTGTGAGAGATGAATATTCATGTATACTACACACTCATGCATACCATGTATATAACACATACCCAAAGCTCATTCATAACATTCATACGCAGACTAAGACACTACTCACACTCACAATACACAGTTGTATACAATACACTCACACTCACATCACTCATGCACAGTATAAATGTGTCAGCTGATATTTAATATTCAGGTATGCTCCTGGTGTGCTCTAGGTATGTCTGGTATGCTCCAGGTGGTGTTGGGGAGAGGTGGGTGTACAGCAAGAGAGGGTGAATGAGAGATGTGTGAAGAACTCGAATGTATGTGACAGCCCGTACACTACCTTCGTGCCCTCCCGTCTTAATCGTGGTGACGTTGCAAAGTGTGGGTTGGGGGGGATGTGTACCTACCCGGGGGGGGGGGGGAGGGGAGGAAGAGATGGAAGAGGGGTGTCTGGTATGGTGGGGGTACACTACACCCACCCACGGGTGTTGGGGTGGGTGTAGTGGGGGATTTGAGGAGATTATACTGGTGATTAGCACGCTGGAGGGTTGTTGATGGAGTTGGTTCACGTGCTAGAAGTGGTTTGGGAGTGTTGACACGCGTATTTGAGATGCTTCTAAGCCCAGCAGGGGGGGGGGTACAAGTACATACTTCTCCCTCTCCTGCGATGCTACTTGTGTTCCCTTCTCTTCCACTTGACACCCTCTTCCCCCCCTCTCTCCCCCCCCCCTCCCCCTGGATCCCCTTTCCCCTGCTAACTTGGCTGTCATAACCCAAGTCTTCTATGGAGAACTTTAGTTGGATTTCTTGGCCTTTCAAGTGCGGGAGCTTGTACGAGTTGGTTAATCTGGAGGCAGTATGGAGGATGAGTATAGTGGTGGGGTGGGATGGGGAAGTAGATCTTAGATCTTGCATGGGCCTGCTTGGAGCATGAAGAAGACCGAGGGATGGGGAGGTAGGTGGTGCTCGAGGGAGGGGGGGAGGGAGGATTGGGGGGGGGGATGTGGTTATTGTTGTAGGGGGACGGGAAGGTTTGGGCTAGGAAGGGGGGGGGGTTCTTGTATGAGGTGCAGGTTGGAGGTATTGTAGTCCCCTCTGAGGTTCCTGAATGCTGATTTGGGGTTCCCCCCACTCCCCCTCTAGGATTGTGGGTTGGAGGCTGAGATTTCCTGGCTCCCTTCCCTCTCCCTGGCCCTTTTCCTTGCAACTGCTTGCCTGTATTATTTCGTCCCTGGTCATATTCCTTTGAAAGAATACCTCTCTGTCTTACCTTACATATTGTAGTTTGCTTTTCTGTTTCTTTATTAGAATATCCTCTTTGGTGGCCTCGTTCCTGAATACTACCTTAACAATCGGTTTTTGTCTGTGTTGTACTGGCCAAGCCGGAAAAACCTTCTCTATGCATTGCTTAGCCCCTTCCATTTGTTGGACCTTCCATTTGAAACACCGGAGAGTAAAATGACGACCACGTTTCGGTCCGTCCTGGACCATCATCATGTCGATATCAAATCGATATCGTCGATTTGATATCGACGATATCGACTGATCACTGATATCGACTTATCACTTTATATCGACTGATATCAACTGATCACTTTAAAAGAAGTCGATTTTTTTCAGTCACGTTATTGTGACTCATCATGTTGTTTTTAGATTTAACTATTCAGAACGAAGTGTCCATGTAGCACGGGCTATGGCGAGCCCGTAAACTCATCATCTGCTGTGTATTATTATTATTGGTCTTGAGTGGGTGGAGATGCAGGTTTGCTCTCTCTCTCTCTCCTCCTTCCCTCCTCACCTGCAGTTTATTATTCACTTTCACCTGAGTTTGGCAGTGGGTGTGAGGAACCTGCTTTATTACAGCTAATTTATACCTTCTTGTTCTTTTTTTTTTGCCTGCAGGTAACTTTCATATTTCTAATTAGAGCATTTTTATTTCATAGACATATATTATTAAGGTTACGGACATGTCCGTGCCACCTTTTGGGTGGCTTAATCTTTATCAATCAGTCGAAGCTATTTGAAAGTCATTGTTAAGTAAGTAGTTATATGGAATAGTGTACTTTTGGGTAGCTTTCAACGTGTTGTTTAATTTTGGGTTACAGGTAGAGGTTAGGTTGTGTTGGGGTGGCGCTCTGGACGCCTCACTAAGACTAGCCCTTCGCCGGCCAGCCATAGGCCTACGGCCCACGCACGAATATCCCTGGAAAAAAATCAAATGCCCCGTGGAGCCGCCCGGCCTCGTGAGCAGACGTTGGGCGGCCTCTAAAGTATAGGGCGTAGTAAACTTTGAGAGTAAAGTGATTAGTCTACACGCATCATGTCCAGCTTTATTACCTCATAAACACATTTATTATCATCTGCTTTATTTTAGTCACGGGGGGTAATTAGTCATAGGGGGTAATTAGTCATAGGGAAGTAAATTAGCTCACAAAGAACCGGTCAAATGGCGTAAGCTTAGTCACGTGTGACTGCTTCCCAGATGACTTGTGTCACTCTGGGAGAGCATCCATTACCTGGACGCTGGGAAGAGAATGCTGCTGCACTCGTTGTGAGTGAGTGAGGTGTGGTGTGAGGAGTGAGATGTCCCCCTCCCCGTACTCCAGGCTTACTCACACCGGCTTATGGTTGATGCTATCATGCTAACTCAATATGCTGATGATATTTGTGAGCACGGCCGACGGTATTGTCGGGGCCCACCAGGGAGGATGGCTTGTTTCACGCGCCTCTGCTGCGGTGTGGGCAGCTGACAGATGTGGGTTCCGAAGTATGGGCAGCTGACAGATGTGGGTTCCGAAGTATGGGCAGTTCACAGATGTGGGTTCCGAAGTATGGGCAGCTGACAGATGTGGGTTCCGAAGTATGGGCAGTTGACAGATGTGGGTTCCGAAGTATGGGCAGCTGACAGATGTGGGTTCCGAAGTATGGGCAGTTGACAGATGTGGGTTCCGAAGTATGGGCAGCTGACAGATGTGGGTTGCAGAATGTGGAGAGTGTATATAAGATGGTCGTCTAGTTTGGGGAGCAAGTTCTCCTTTGAACACCGTGAGAGGTGGGCTATGTATTCCCTTCATATATGTAACGGGAGAGTGTTGGAAAAGTCTTGAGCCCCCCTTGATGTTGATAGAGTTCTCTCTCAGCGTTCCTATTGCACCGCTGCTTTTCAACGGGGTCATTTTGCGCTTCCTGCCATGCCTCAAGTTCAAGTACATTTATTGAAACAAAATACATCTCAAAGGGATAGAGGAGCTCAGGCTATTTCTACCTTAGAAATATAGACTACCTTAGAAGTAGCTCATAGTCTATTTCTTAGGCTATAAGGTGGTGGCCACACGGGTTGACTGATTATCTTGAGATTATCTTGAGATGATTTCTGGGGATCAGCGTCCCCGAGGCCCGGTCTCTGATCAGGCCTCCTGGTTGGTGGCCTGGTCAACCAGGCTGTTGGACGCAGTTGCTCACAGCCTGACGTATGAATCACAGCCTGGTTGATCAGGTATCCTTTGGAGGTGTTTATCATGTTCTTTCTTGGACACCGTGAGAGGTCTGATAAACGTGAGTGAGGTGTTGAGGAGTTGTTGTTTAAGATTCAGCTACTAGGAACTAAAAAGTCCAAGTAGCACGGGCTATGGTGAGCCCGAGATGGACTTACCTGGCACAGGAGCGGGGCTGAAACTTGAGGTGTTGAGGAGTTTGTGGTAACTTATTGTTTTTAAGCTGACAGCTTGAACTTTGAGGCATAAGACAAAGCTGGAAGCATAGTGTGTTAATAATATAGATCAATGATTACGCGTGATCGTTCAAAATAAGCGATCAAATTTGATTTGTTGTTTGATTTGAGACTTACTTTTGTTTAAGTAAAAGAAGGTTTTGAAATGGCGATAAGTTTTTATTAAAGCTGTCATTTATCTAGATGCTTGCTTCCCTTTTTTAATTAAGCGAGTCTTAGTAGTTTCTCCGCGCGTTTCTCTTTCTCAGTAATTACCCAATAACAGTTAAGGTGTAATAGAGTATTGGTCTACATGAAGATGTATTGACTTTATTGCTCTTTATCACTTGACAAGTTTTATTGTGTATATTATCTACCTGGTGTTGTGGTTCCGGGGATTAACGTCCCCGCGGCCCGGTCTCTGGCCAGGCCTCTTGGTGGGTGGTCTGGTCAAGCAGGCTGTTGGTGATAGCGAAGAAATTAATCCCCCGAATCATTTGTTCATTTAGTCATTGATTGGATTGAGTGCAGTGCTCCGAGTTGTTACTCGACTCTTGAGTGACAAAGGAAACCTTGGCACTTTTGATGAGCTAATTCTCTCTAGCGTAGATTGAGATTCCTCCCTCTGTTAAGATTGAGCTAATTACATGGGGTTTAATTAATAAAGTAATTGCATATCGTTAATTTTCTCAGTCTCTCTCCTCCCCCCCTCTCTCTCCTCCTCCTCTCTCTCCTTCCCTCTCCCTTCCCTTTCGCTTTTGCAAATTCGCGGTGAGTTTTACCCGCCAGTGGCCAGCTCATTCTCCTGCTTGGGTAGTTTAGGGTGATATTCAGCGACCTGTAGGAGGCAGTTCGCAGTGGGTTTCACCAGCTCAAGTTAGGTCAATGTGGTGAGCAGCCGCGCCTGCGCTGTGTAAGGTGGGTGGTGCCAAGTGGAGGGGTGGTGGGGGGATGCCAGGGGGGTATAGTACCCAACATAGCCGCTTGGCGCCGCTGTTGCCACAATTAAATCTGGCATATGAAATTGTTGTGTGTTGAGCGCGCGGTGCCCGGGGCCCCAGACCTCTCACCGCCGGCGTCTCTCTCAAGAACTCCGCGGGAGAATAATGCCTTCGTCTTGCAGCGTTCTTACCGCCAGAAGCATTTCTTAATTTGTGAAATTATTTCATTTATGGCGGAAACCATTACGTGTTTTTTTTCGTTTATTAGTCTGATATTATGATGCCTCGGTGTTATGGCAACGTTGTTGCTGTTGTTGTTGTTGTTCCCTCAGGGACAATGACTAGGCCGCCTGGTGGCTGGTCTGATCAGCCAGGCTGTTAGACGCCGCTGCTCGCAGTCTGACTTTGAAATACAACCCAGTTGATCAGGTATGGGGGGGGGGAGTGTGGAAACTGGAGTGGGGGGTGTGGGGGGGAGGTGTAGGGGGTAGGGGGGGAGCTCCGGCGGGAAGATACACCTTTGATAATGACTTGGTTAAATAGTTGGCGCGGAGCTGAGGGATAAAACACACAGGCCGGTGTCAGGTAATTAAAGTTTTGTCAATTCCTGAGGGTCCCTTCCCGCCCTCCCCGTTCCACTCCCTTAAGCCT
>WNGS01166226.1:4386103-4388603 GCA_020271785.1 Procambarus virginalis | reverse complement strand
GTGCTTGCTCCAGTCCCCCAGAGTACTGTGCTTGCTCCAGTCCACCAGGGTACTGTGCTTGCCCCGGTCCTTTGCAGATGACATCAGGATTTTCATGAGAGTAGACAACATAAGAGGACACAACAAACCTCCACTCTCATATAAATCAGGTCTTTCAATGGGGGGCACAGAAAACATGCTTAATGAAGTCAAGTTCCAGCTCTTGCGCTTTGGTAAAAAGGAAAATATCAAAAGGGAAACCACATAAGAAACGCAGTCACACCCACGCTATAGAAGGAAACAAGCTGTATAAAAGGTTTGGGAGTAATCGTGTCAGACCACACAACAGAGTAGCTGTTACAACTGCAAGAAACATCACAGGCTGTTGTCCAGACCACACACTAGAAGGTGAAGGGACGACGACGTTTCGGTCCGTCCTGGACCATTCTCAAGTCGATTGTGAATGGTCCAGGACGGACCGAAACGTCGTCGTCCCTTCACTTTCTAGAGTGTGTGGTCTGGTCAACATACTTTAGCCACGTTATTGTGACTCCTCGCCCGCAACATCACAGGCTGGATAACAAGAACCTTTCAAACAAGAGATGCCATACCAGTGATGATAATCTTCAAGACACTATATAATGCTCTCTAGGGTTATCTTGAGGTTATCTTGAGATGATTTCGGGGCTTTTATTGTCCCCGCGGCCCGGTCCTCGACCAGGCCTCCACCCCCAGGAAGCAGCCCGTGACAGCTGACTAACACCCAGGTACCTATTTTACTGCTAAGTAACAGGGGCATAGGGTGAAAGAAACTCTGCCCATTGTTTCTCTCCGGCGCCCGGGATCGAACCCGGGACCACAGGATCACAAGTCCAGTGTGCTGTCCGCTCGGCCGACCGGCTCCCTCAATTGATACATAATACTTTAAGCTTGGAAAATATATGAGGTAATGGTTCCAGGTCTACACACGTAAATAGCATCATATGAGACCAGAAGGCATGGCAGGATGTGCATAATAGCCACATTGAAAAGCAGAGGTGCAATAGGTACTCTGAGACAATTCTAGCAACATTAAGGGACCAAGGCCTAGTTGACCAGACCACCAACCAGGAGGCCTGATCAGAGACAGGGCCGCTGGGACGTTGATCCTCGAAATCATCAAAAGGTAACCGAAAAGCAAGGTAAGGTGACACTCTCCCTTTAAATATAAGGAGCATAACTCTACAAGAGACTGCAACTAACAGTCTGGTTGACCAGACTACCAACGAGAGAACCTGGTCAGAAACCGGGTAGCAAAATTCCTCAGGACAGGTGCAGGAGTACCTGGTTGATACCTGGTTGATGGGGTTCTGGGAGTTCTTCTTCTCCCCACGCCCGGCCCGAGGCCAGGCTTGACTTGTGAGAGTTTGGTCCACTTTGGGGGGAAGGAGGAGTGTGGCCACGACAGGTGCAGGAGGTCCTTGAGCACAGGTATTGGCACATGGCCACCACCACCACCAGCAGCAGCAGGCTCCCCACGTGGCGTCCGTCGACCAGTATAACACCCGTTCAAGTGGGAGGCGCGTTGGAGGGGAGACTCGGTCAGTTTTTGTGTGTTGTGCACGCGGAGGGTGTTCGGGTCAGCTTCGGTGTTGAGCAAACACTGTTGAAACCGGTTGTGCCAGTTTCTTCTGGAGACTGGGGTGAAGACCCTTCCCCATCACCGGACAAACCATTGATGACTGAGGCGCAGCGACTCTAATGGTGGGGATGTTTGGTTGATACCTGCTTGATGGGGTTCTGGGGGTTCTTATACTCCCCAAGCCCGGCCCGAGGCCAGGCTTGACTTGTGAGAGTTTGGTCCACCAGGACTTGGAGCGGCCCGCAGGCCCACATACCCACCACAGCCCGGTTGGTCCGGCACTCCTTGCAGGAAACAATCTAGTTTCCTCTTGAAGATGTCCACGGTCATCTAGTCCGTGGTACTGACAAGAACAGTGTAGGACCCTTACCTTACCTGTAAGAGCGTATAATTACATAATGCGCACGTCCCATCACTTGTAAGGCCCTCCACGTAAGAGGACCTGTAAGAGGACCTCGTGTCTGGTGGAAATCTTGCCCTCGTGACCTCGTGTCTTGCCCTCTAATGGAAACCGCCTCCACACTTGCCCACGAGCAACACCCTCATGGGCAAAGCAGTGGAGAAAGTTTCGGCGTTAAGGCGCTTCTCATAACCAGCTCGACAGCAGTGGCTGCAAAACTTTAAATGAAGCACAGGTTTGCTCGCATTTTGAGAGTATGCACCACACTCTTGGATGACCTCCCACTCCCCCCATCCGTCCTCCTCTGGACAATATGTATGGCCGTGCAATGTCAGCTCATCTCACGTCCCTTTCCCTGCTGTCTGAACCTGGCGTGTCAACTGTTGATCATCGGAGGGTGGTCGGAAACAGTATGTATCATATATTGTATTATCATATATCATTATTATATTGTGCATATCGCCGTTAAGATAAAGAATGGCTACTAGAGCCAAACCTCA
>WNGS01166226.1:4328822-4356333 GCA_020271785.1 Procambarus virginalis | reverse complement strand
GTTTCCTTCATTCTGGGTACATACATGTCGTGTGGTTTACAGTGTGTGTAGTAATTTTTTTTTTTCTACCACAGACGTGGCCACACGTTACAATGCTAACCAGCATATATACATTTTCTTCTGTCCCCATGGACAGAGTTAGAGATGTGTTAAACATATAGTTCAAGGGTTTATTGAACAATTAACCACAGAAGGTGATTCGGTGCTTTAAAATGCTAAGTGAGTGGGAGATAGGGAGGAGTAACGTGTGGGGTAGGGTGGGGGGTGTTGTTAATGAGGTGGCGAGGGAGACGTTATGAGGGAGAAACGTTGTGTGAGGCAGGGAGAGGTTATGGGATAGTTTGTGATTTAGGAAGAGGTTGCAATGTTGACATGTTTTGATGTAAGGTAAGTGTGTACTCACCTATTTGTACTTGCTGTGCGGGAGGTTTGAGCTTTGGCTCTTTGGTCCCGCCTCTCAACTGTCAATCAACTGGTGTACAGATTCTGGATTCATATATGTGTACGTGTGTGTGTGTGTGTGCGCGCACGTGTGCGTGTGTGCGTTTAAGGCAACAGTGTGGTCTGGCGACGGGCTGGTGTCGTCGTCAGCTGCATTGCGGCTCTCAGCTGACTCTCCTCCAGCCCCCCCCCCCCTTCCCCTCCCTCCTTTACCCTTCCCCTGCTTCATCACAGTCTCTCACTTCCTCTTCCTCTCCTCCCATCTTCCCTTCAATTTATTTCTTCCTCTTTTTCCTCTGTCCCGTTTTTAATAACAATCCATATGATTTTTCTTGATTCATTGCTAACAAGGCGGTTAGACAATTAGAAGCTTAGCCTCCAACATGTGCTTAACATATGCACACATAGCATATAATTACCACCATATTAACAACACGTTAACATATATACCGTATAAATTGTCAGCCACACTTCCGGGGTAAATAAACATCTCAGTCACCTGGACCCTAGGAGGCTCGAACCTCGGACCTCACGCGTGTGTGGTCGAAGCTCTATCGACCGAGCTATTGAGTGGTCGTAATAAGGAACGATTAAGGCAGCAGTAGTTGTATCTGGAGTCTCTCCTAGAGTCCAGATGAATAGAGTCCATACTGTATGTTATTATTGCCCCTGTTCTCACTTGCTTGGGGAGGCATCAACCCGGAGAAGATGAATGAAGTATTATAGTAGAAAAAAGGTTGTTAATGTAAACTTCGTCAATCACTCGTCTATTTGTGATATCATCCACAATACAGAAGCAGCATCTCGTTTTTCGTTTCAGCAGTCGTCCACAGCACCATCCCACCACAGCACCACCCCACCACCTCTCTACCCCACCACAGCACTACCCCACCACAGCACCACCCCACCACCTCTCTACCCCACCACAGCACTACACCACCGTGTAAAGGCCATCGGGGTCAGAATCCACGCAAGTATCCACTTTCAAGACTGGCACATCTTTCCTCAATCCTGGCGGCTTAGTCTGTATTTATTAAACAGTTGAGGAGGCTGGAAAGGTTGCCAGGTGGTGCTCGACCCACGGTCTGTCTAACAGAGTTAAACAATCATCTCATTCTGACTCCTTCACACATTATATATAATAGTTAATGTTCACAGTTTAGATACAATTTGGGTTAATCTTGAGCAGTTCATTCAAATGTTTTGGCACTGATGCTGGTGATATTGTTCACCGCCGTACAAAGTGGGTTTGTTCATACGAGCGGTCTAGATGTAAGGGGTTTAAAGATAATATTGCCAAGTATAAGAATAAAAGAAACTGCAGAAGGCCTTTCGTTCCAGACGAGGCACCATATATTTATAAATACCCAAAGTCATTAACAGTTATGTCTAACCTACGCACAAACAATCCCGCGAACCACTGTTTATTATGTTACTGTTAATTTGCTCATTAAAATCCATCCTGTCTCCAGTCTTTACCCAGGTCTTTCCTGACTAGAGCTTTGTCCAATGTATATCCATTGTGCCGTGTTCTATTTTGTGTTAATATTTAAAACCGTATTCATATCCCTTTTGTTATACCCTTTCATCCGTTGTTAGGATACGATGGAAGGTATGCGAGTCAATCAAGTAATTACGTCGTTAATTACCGTATACAGTTGGCCAGGAAGCCCGAAATAGTTTCATATTCAGTAATAGTGTCAAGTGACCCTCACAAGTAATCAAGTCCAGCAGTGCGTTGGAATACGTACAAGTAACAGCAGCACTGGAAACGACGCCTTGTGGTCCTGTTGCTGGAGAAGTTGTCAATGGCAGAAAAGAAGCAACCAGTCACGTGGGCGGCAGCGAGAGTGAAGCCATTGGTTGGCGGAAGTTGGGGCCCCGGGGGGGGGGGGGGCTTCTGACGTCATATGTAAACAAACTCTCGTCCACAGCTGGTCTCTCCCTCTCAAATTCTGAACAGCTGTTTTCAACATCAGCACAGTATATTTCCGAGTGGTTGTTATTTCCCCCCGTTTTTCGTGTTGATTTTTAAACTTGTGGGGTTATTAGGTCGATTATCATTTGTTTTGGATTAGGTTTTTGTCTCTTTACCATATATATATACATTTGTATCTAACACATAGGGTTGCTACAGTACATAGTGTATTATTGAGCATTCAACAAGAAGGGATTGAAGTGCTTTTACAATGCTATCCAACCATGTTGTGATGATTCTTGTTAGATTAATGGAACAATTTTGTCCAGTTAATACGGGACATCAATACTGGTCACTACGTATCGAAGCCTGTAATTAGTTAATACTGTTTATTCACAATTGTTCATATGTTTTCTAATTTGTAATGAAGTTTAATAATTGGCAGAAATGCTCACAATTTATGTTTGTTAATAATGTTTATGATATATTTGATAATATTTGTGGCACTGGAATAGTAAAGGTGTGACTGTAATGTTAATGCTGTGTTAAGGTTATCTTCTTGAGGTTATCTAGAGGTTATGTGGAGATGATTTCGGGGGTGTTAGTGTCCCCGCGGCCCGGTCCTCGACCAGGCCTCCACCCCCCAGGAAGCAGCCCGTGACAGCTGACTAACACCCAGGTATTATTTTACTGCTAGGTAACAGGGGCATAGGGTGAAAGAAACTCTGCCCATTGTTTCTCTCCGGCACCCGGGATCGAACCTGAGACCACAGGATCACAAGTCCAGCGTGCTGTCCGCTCGGCCGACCGGCTCCCTACGCTAAGCCCCGAAATCATCTCAAGATGAGATGATTTCTACTGTCTAACTCCTGCTCATAGTAATGTAACCAACCACTTGGCTTGGACGGTAGAGCGACGGTCTCGCTTCGTGCAGGTCGTCGTTCAATCCCCGACCGTCCAAGTGGTTGGCCACCATTCCTCCCCCCCCCCATCCCATCCCAAATCCTTATCCTGACCCCCTTCCAAGTGCTATATATAGTCGTAAGGCTTGGCGCTTTCTCCTGATAGCTCCCTCATAGTAATGTAGATCAATGGATTATTGTCCAGTTAGTTTGACATCTACTGTCTGACAACGTTTCGAATTGATAATAGGAAATGTCAGTAGTACACATCTTGATGAACACAGATTAAGAAAGAACTCATATCGTGGGTTTACTAAGGTCATGACTTACTAAGGTCATGACTTTACTAAGGTCATGACTTTACTAAGGTCATGACTTTACTAAGGTCATGACTTTACTAAGGTCATGACTTTACTAAGGTCATGACTTTACTAAGGTCATGACTTTACTAAGGTCATGACTTTACTAAGGTCATGACTTTACTAAGGTCATGACTTTACTAAGGTCATGACTTTACTAAGGTCATGACTTTACTAAGGTCATGACTTTACTAAGGTCATGACTTTACTAAGGTCATGACTTTACTAAGGTCATGACTTTACTAAGGTCATGACTTTACTAAGGTCATATTGAACACATTTTCCTCTCATTATTTATGTAGCATATTTAAAGCTGTCGATAGTTAAAGGTTAGAGCATTATATACCTTGACTCTAAACAGTCTTAAATGTCCTTCACAAGTGACTTGGTGGGCGGGGAGGGCGCGAGAGGTGGGTGGTGGGCGGGGAGGGCGTGAGAGGTGGGTGGTGGGCGGGGAGGGCGCGAGAGGTGGGTGGTGGGCGGGGAGGGCGCGAGAGGTGGGTGGTGGGCGGGGAGGGCGTGAGAGGTGGGTGGTGGGCGGGGAGGGCGTGAGAGGTGGGTGGTGGGCGGGGAGGGCGTGAGAGGTGGGTGGTGGGCGGGGAGGGCGCGAGAGGTGGGTGGTGGGCGGGGAGGGCGTGAGAGGTGGGTGGTGGGCGGGGAGGGCGCGAGAGGTGGGTGGTGGGCGGGGAGGGCGTGAGAGGTGGGTGGTGGGCGGGGAGGGCGTGAGAGGTGGGTGGTGGGCGGGGAGGGCGTGAGAGGTGGGTGGTGGGCGGGGAGGGCGTGAGAGGTGGGTGGTGGGCGGGGAGGGCGTGAGAGGTGGGTGGTGGCGGGAGGGCGTGAGAGGTGGGTGGTGGGCGGGGAGGGCGCGAGAGGTGGGTGGTGGGCGGGGAGGGCGTGAGAGGTGGGTGGTGGGGGGGAGGCGTGAGAGGTGGGGTGGTGGTGGGGAGGGCGTGAGAGGTGGGTGGTGGGCGGGGAGGGCGTGAGAGGTGGGTGGTGGGCGGGGAGGGCGTGAGAGGTGGGTGGTGGGCGGGGAGGGCGTGAGAGGTGGGTGGTGGGTGGGGAGGGCGCGAGAGGTGGGTGGTGGGCGGGGAGGGCGTGAGAGGTGGGTGGTGGGCGGGGAGGGCGCGAGAGGTGGGTGGTGGGCGGGGAGGGCGTGAGAGGTGGGTGGTGGGCGGGGAGGGCGCGAGAGGTGGGTGGTGGGTGGGGAGGGCGTGAGAGGTGGGTGGTGGGCGGGGAGGGCGTGAGAGGTGGGTGGTGGGCGGGGAGGGCGTGAGAGGTGGGTGGTGGGCGGGGAGGGCGTGAGAGGTGGGTGGTGGTCGTATCATTAAAAAAGAGGTGGGTGGTGGTGGGCGGGGAGGGCGTGAGAGGTGGGTGGAGGGTGGGTGGGGAAGACGTGAGAGGTGGTGGTGGGCGGGGAGGGCGTGAGAGGTGGGTGGTGGGCGGGGAGGGCGTGAGAGGTGGGTGGTGGGGGGGGAGGGCGCGAGAGGTGGGTGGTGGGCGGGGAGGGCGTGAGAGGTGGGTGGGTGGTGGGCGGGGAGGGCGTGAGAGGTGGGTGGAGGGTGGGTGGGGAAGACGTGAGAGGTGGGTGGTGGGCGGGGAGGGCGTGAGAGGTGGGTGGTGGGCGGGGAGGGCGTGAGAGGTGGGTGGTGGGCGGGGAGGGTTGGCGGCAGGATCCGTTCTGTGAATGAAGTGACTCAGCCTCTCCCGCCCGATGCTAACATATATCAGAAAATATTTTTCCAATATCCTGTATATTATTTAGTAGTTTATTATTTCACCCTTGTGAGAGCGTGGTGTGTGTGTGTGTGTAAAGTGAGTAGGCCCAAATAGATTACGGGTGTGTTGTGGTGGAGTGGTGTGTGTGTGTTTGTGTTTGTGTGTGATTATGTCGTTATTACATTAAAGCTGAAGTGAAGCGTTTGGGGGAGGGGGCGGTCTGGGTGTGTTTGTGTGTTGAGTCATTCAATTTGTAGTTTGATTCTTGTCCTGCTCCCTCCTCTTCACTTCCTCTTGTCCTCCCTCATTCTCTCATTCTCTCATTCTCTCCTCTCTCTCTCTCTCTCCTCTCTCTCTCTCTCTCTCTCTCTCTCTCTCTCCTCTCTCTCTCTCTCTTCTCTCCTCTCTCTCTCTCTCTCTCTTGATAATGGTACAGCGTGAGGCTGCTGTTGCTGAGCGTCTTGTAGTTCCATCTTTTGTTTGACCACGAGGTTAGACCAGAGGGAACAGGAGGTAACCTTCACAATATTTGGCTTATACGCAACAGACAGGCCATCAGCATCGCTCCAGCGCTGAAGGCTGCGATATTTACACTTTGTCCAGAATCGCCTTAGTGTCTTAACACCTTACGTCCACAACTGTCCCTCATCAATATGAAAATATCCCCAAGCCTGGTTCTCCTCTCATGCAGGAGGCCCCCTCATTATTCCTCATGAATAGTACATGTCTCCACGGGGGTCCATCTCCATCACATCATCCGTCGGAATCCTCCCGTATCCCATTTTTGGTTTTCCTCGATTTCGTTCACATTATCTTCCATCCTTCCTAAAACAATTTCATTTGTACCTCCACACTCACTCCCTGCTTCTTGTACCCCTTCCATCCCCCGAGGCCTCCTGGTTGCTGCCACTCTCACCATGTGCCTGGCGGGAAGTTTGCGGACGTCGGGAACACACCATGCATATCACGCCGGCTGTCTCCTCCACCACCACCACCTCCCTCGCTCCCTCCAGCCATCCCTCTCCTGCTTGTTGTCTATCCGCTGTGACAGCTGTCGGGCCGGGAGGCGGAACAAGTCGCGCTCCAGATAGGTTCCCGTAATGGCTAGTGGCGGGAGAGGGAGGCTGAGGTATATTTGGAAGATGTTGCCTAGTTTAGGTTGCCACAGTAAGGTAGTTAACCTCTGGGAATCGTTTAATGATGGGGGTATGAGGTAGCGTGGAACCACCACGCAGGGTGAGTGCTCGTCTGACAAATATAGGTAAACAACGCTGAAGTAACTGTGACTCAGCGATACTAATGTTGATCCTACGTTGGTTAACCGTTACTCGGGCATGTTTTGTCCACTAGAATAAGTTTTTTTTTTTTTTTTTTTTTTTTATTGTTTTCTACCACAGACGTGGCCACACATTTACAATGCTAACCTAACCAACATATATACATTTTCTTCTGTCCTCCATTGACAGGGTTAGAGATGTGTTAAACATATATTTCAAGGGTTTTTTGATCAATCAACCACTGAAGGTGAGTCGGTGCTTTAAAAATGCTAAGCTAACTAGAATAGGATGGTTGGCCTTTCAGTAGCGCACAGCCCCCTCATAAGGCCGTTATGTCAATCTGTCCAAACTTTCCCGTTGGGTCTTCGCGCCAGCTTTAGCGATACTCTGAGGAAAAACATTTGTTATTTCAGGTATGCCATGTTTAGCAAGAGTTGTGATGCATGTTGTTCTTCTTTGAGGTTTATGAACGATAATGAGGGGCAATGTGCCCGTCTGGTGTGTACGAGAACCTCAACCCGGATTGAGTGGAACTTAAACCTCAAAATCGATTTCGGGGAAAGAGGCTAAATCCTTCAATAATTGTTATAAGCGGGTATTGCTAGTGCGGGAGCCTTGTGCTGTAATCCTTCAGTAATTGTTAAAAGCCAGCGATGCTGCTTTAGCTTATGGGGAAAGCCTTGTGCTGTAATAAGTATGTATTTTGTTTCATATTGAAAATTTAGAACTAAACGTTTGTATATTAATAATTTTCATGAATTTGAATGATGTTTTATCAATATTCCTCACTTTATTGAAAAAGTTATTGGGCTTTTAATTACTCTATTAATACCTAATCTGCCCTCATGGAGGAGAGCTGCTCTATGGAGTGGATTGGGAACGACTACATAATCAGTGTTATTATCTACTCTCTATCCATGGTTAGATTAGGTTAAGGCTTTGTTAGTTTAGGTTTCATTACATTTGGTTACACTAATATGGTGTATGATTGATGATAACGTGGAATTAAAAGACTATTTGAGTGTACCCAAGAATTCTGCTTACAGAAAACCAAATTTTTCAAAGAAAACGTTTTCAGCATAGACTTTATATTTTAAACCAACTATTTATAATACAATAAAGATATAACCTGAGCATAATGTCTGTTTACGACAAAGGTTCATTCGCCAGTTTACGTGTAGACCATTACTGGAACCGTAATATGTTTTCACCCATCACAAATATGTAGAAAAGTACCCGGTTCCTTACGGTAATGGATTTGGTCTGAGAAATGGCTCTAACGCCAGCTTATGACAAGTGCATTTAGCTTTAGGAGAATATCCCATTTGCACTCTAAATAAAAATAAAGCTTCCTACTCTCTTGTGAATATTTAAATAAATACATATAAATGGTGGCGGGGGTCGGACGCAGTCTTGTGGCACAGCGGCCGGCAACACTTCACAGTTACCAAGACGTAAATAATGGGGGACTACTGGCCTGCTGGGTAGCCTCGCCCTTCCCCCTACCCGACAGTCCACGCTGAAATGTCAGCCAACTTTTGTTACTCACGTTATGTTATCAACTACAATTTTCCATTTGTCTTGGGAAATGTTGGAGTTTGGGTGGCGGGTCTGAGGCTTTTATGTGGTGGTGTATGTTGCTTAGATATAAGCCGCGTCATGGCGGGTCCTCGTCAGCTATCAACAGTTTAGAGCTGTAGTTAGGCTTGCTATAGGTTCTTTAAGACTGTGCTGATTTTAGGGACATGATATGTGCGAATGCATTAAGTGTGCATTAGTCGACAGTATAAGTGGTCCTGTGGTGAACCTTGTAGGTTCGAAATGTCGTAATTTCGTAATACGTATAACACATTATTAAGTTAGTTTTGTTGTACTTCTTCACTCCATAACAAAGATGACATTCGGAGAAATCTTCTTCCAGTTAAACTAAGATGCAAGAACACTAGTTAGAGGGACAGAAGCCCTAAATAATAATAAAATATTCAACACTCAAGAGTATGAGTATGCAGTCTTATTCAATGAAATATATATATATATATAGATAGCTGAATATATCTGTCTTGTTATTAACATAATAATGCAAAAAGATTAGTATAAACAAAACACTTTAGCTGATGCAGAGGAAGAAGAGGAGTAGCTGGAGGGGGGAGGGAGGAGAGTAGTTGTAAGGTAAGAGAGGAGGAAGCTGTGGCTCGCACTTGGCACAGGACCAGTTAAGAAACGCTTGGTCCCATAGTGCCACCAAGGGTACCATGTCCCCTTGGTGGTACCATGTCATACCACCTGCCCTTGTCCCCTCCTCTCCCCTCACATGTCAGTGCCCTGTCGTACCCCTCTGGCACAAACCCGTACCTTGCAAGGTGAGTGTTGTACCTGCCTGTATCTCCCCCCATCCCATCCCACACCCTGTTCTACCTGGGCACCACCAGTGGCCGCTTTTGTGTGTAGGAATGAACCTACCTGCTTCATTCTTTCTCCGGAGACCCACTACCGCAGCGGTAAGTGATACACTGGACGGAAGCTGTGTTACCCACCACTGGCAACACTACTGGTCGCGTGTAAACATGCCGGCAAGAGGCAGCAGCAGCAGCAGCAACAGCAGCAGCAGCATCCTCACTGCTGCCTCCCACTGAGCCCAGGGGGGAGGTGTGTTGTCGAGGCCATCCATGGTGGTGGTGGTGCTTACCTCTCACTCTTTACGGTATGGGGAGTGACGTCTAGCGCTCTGTGACGCGCCCATTACTACCCTTCTTGCACGTGTTGTGTTAGAGTCCAGCTAGTCTCACGTTCAAATTCCTTGTCGAATCTCTTGATGGGGACGTTGTTGTGATGGCAGAGAGGAGATGGTGGTAGCCCCGGGGGAGCGGTGGTAGTGGTGGTAGTGGTGGTAGTGATGGTGGTAGCAGCACTGGTGGTAATGATAATGGTCGTTGTTTAGGGAGGTGCCGGGCGTCCTCTGCTGGCCAGGTAACGCTATACGGGTTACGAATTGATTACACGTCGCAATTACGAAGGGCGGTAGCAATTAGGTCTGTGTGAATGTTCGCGTGTTTACTTGCCTATTTGTCTGGCCTCGTTGTGCCTACAGAATCGAGCTTCAGCTCTTGGACCATGCATTTACAGTCGTCGGTCTTCAAATGTACCTACTCCCGTCTTTCATTCCTCCTATCGTATCTAGCCTAATTAGAAATCTGTGTATGTGTGAGTGTACTCGCCTATTTGTGCTTGCGAGGGTTGAGCTTTGGCTCTTTGGTCCCGCCTCTCAACTGTGTGTGTGTGTGTGTGTGTGGGAGGGGGGGGGATTGGCTTCTACTACCTCCTGTTTTAGTTCAATCCGTTATCGTCCTATTTTTACTTTACAGGAGTATTTTCTCACATGTGTGTCTCTAGCATCAATACCCTTTCGTTCTGTTATTCATTATAAATCATTCCACATTCCCAGAAGTATTTCATGTCTTCATCATGTCTCCTATTTTCTAGGCTCTGTATATCTTTAACCTTCCATCTTTCTTCGTACCTCATTCCACGTAGTTCTGGTTCGAGCTTGTTTGTAAATCTAGGTTCATTGTAAAATATCCTAATGTGACTAAAGTTATAGGTCGGGTTTGGAGTAGGTGTATAGCGTGCTGATTGTCTCCTTATTGAGGCTCCTGAAGACTATTCCCCATCTTGGCCAGTTTCACACACGCCGCAGACGCTCTCCTATTTATGTCTGCCTTTGGGGTAAGTCTTGGCGATATATCTACTCGCGCTCTTTTTCTTTGCCTGATTCATATATATGTGGTTCCTCTTCATTATGTGTGTGTGTGTGTGAGCGCCCTTGCTTGCAGGGCCCTCATCAACCCCTGAGTCCCACCTTTCGGTCACCGTTGATCTTCTGTTGTGGCTTCCAATCCTCTGGGGTTTCACCAATACCATTTACCAGGCTTGGAAACTATGAATGATGTTAGCTTCAACGACTTTCTCTTGTAACTCATTGCCTTCTTCACTACTCTTGCACTAACATTATAATTTATGTGTGGAAATATTGTAACATAGACAACCACTACTGCTGCCATTGTAACATTGGCTATGACTACCCAATGTAAAACTTGGTGAAATAGTCACCACTGTGACCTTCTATAATGAATACTAAACTAATAAATGTACACACTTCTTATCCTGAGTAACACTTCCTATCAGTTGCACTTGGTAACACTATTATTGAACACTTGTAATATGAGCTGACATATGATGGTTACACCGGATCAAGGTACACTGTCAACAAGGAAATGCTACACAGGATTAAATACGCTGCCACCATCCTGCCTTTGACCACTGAGGCTAATCAAGCAACGAGGCAAGAAACATTGCTTGGCTTGGAGAGTACTTTCTATAACTGTCATTAAATATGAGACGGTTGTCAGCCACGATATCAAAAGATTCTAAGAGGATTCAGCAATTGACACAGACGGGAAATTAACATGAGTTTATTGAGATATCAAATTATACTAACACCACGATAATTCCTACTCTAACACTGGCAACAAGTTAAGAAATTTAGACATGGAACAAAATTACNGAATAATGATATTATTGGCACTAGTAAGTCGCAAATTAAAACTGGCGAGATACAAACGGATTCCAGTTATGGGGGGGGGATGTAACTGGCAGGGATTATGGCATGGGCGTGGGTGGGCGGCGTGGGCGTGGTGGTGGTCTAGTGGTATAGCAAGAGACCTTCACGGACCGCCTGCCACAACTTTCACTCCTTATACTTCCTACTATTTCCTGCCACCCACATTCCACCTCTGTTCCTCATCTCCCTTCCCTCACCTGCCGGCTTTCATGTGGGAAAAATCGCAGCAGGTAAAGCAGGTGGTGACTTAGATGTGAGAGCGGACACACCCCACTTGATGGACCGAGTGCCACTTGACGCTCGAGGTAAAGGCGCGCGGTTGAGCCCAGCGGTCGTACCCGGCAGGAGCGGAATACATAATTTAGCCAAGAATGAGATGTAGCCAGGAGCAAGGATGGCACACAGGGCGCCGGGTTCCCACGTAGCTCTACCCGAGATGTCAAGGCTCTGGGCTTGAGCACCGCCGGCAGAGACCACGGCCACCACCGCCCAATACTCGGGGCTTCCTGGGAAGACGACACAAGTCTTTTCCTCCGTCTTCTCCTAAAGCCTTCTCCTCATATCCCATTAAATACTGCATAGTTGTACAGGCTTGGCGCTTTCTCCCCATGATTACCTTACTTATAAGAAAGCTCCCGACCGTTGGTCGGCCGAGCGGACAGCACGCGGGACTTGTGATCCTGTGGTCCTGGGTTCGATACCAGGGGCCGGCGAGAAACAATGGGCAGAGTTTCTTTCACCCTATGCCCCTGTTACCTAGCAGTAAAATAGGTACCTGGGTGTTAGTCAGCTGTCACGGGCTGCTTCCTGGGGGTGGAGGCCTGGTCGAGGACCGGGCCGCGGGGACACTAAAAAAGCCCCGAAATCATCTCAAGATAACCTCAAGATACTTTACATCACTAAACGTCTGGATAATTTAGTCAACATTGAAGACTTACATCAGTTAAGACTTTCTCCAGATTTGTTACGTTCCTCAGACTTTATTTACGAAGACTTACCGTGTTTCCGCAGCGTTGGTATTTTGGCTCACACTTCTGTTCCTGATCACTCTCGCTCCCCACTGCACCCCCTTCCCGTAATACCCCCTTCCCGTAATACCCCCCTCTCGTTATACTCCCCTCCCGTTATACTCCCCTCCCGTTATACTCCCCTCCCGTTATAACCCTCCTTCCCTCCATGGCGATGTTCACGACTTTTTCTTTTCACAAGTCGAGTTTGGGAGTAGAAGAACTATCAGAACCCCTTCCAGATAAAATCCAGGAACAATACTCCCCCACGCTATACCCCCCTCCCCTCATGCTATACTCCTCTCAGCAGGACTTAACAACCCAATAGAGCTTGCACGTCCTAGCAGAGCCTCCACCAACTAGAACATCACCCCATCAACCAGGTAGAAGAGCTTCTCCCCAGCAACCACACCCTCCTCCCTCCCCGGTCTCGTCCATAAATCCGTCTGCCTTTACCCACATAATTCCCCTAAGTACTATGCTGCAGCTTCCCTTCCTTGTTCTACTCGCCTCTTAACCCTCAGCATCCCCTCACTTTAACGCTCTAGACAACATTCCACCGCAGCCCTTTACACACCTCCTGCCCATATATACACTCGTCGCGCGCTCTTTCCTTATCTCAACACATTCCTTGGATTACACACACTCTCACACACACACAACAGGGCGCCTGGTGGCTGACTGGAAAGCACACAGAACTCGTAATCCCGGGGACCGGGGTTCTATCCCCGGCGATGGCGGAAAACAAATGGGCAGCTTCTTTCACCCAGATTACCTATTTACTACTATTACCTAGTAGCAAATAGGTACCTGGGAGTTAGACAGCTGTTACGGACTGTTTCCTGTGTGTGTGTGTGTGTGTGTGTGTGTGTGTGTGTGTGTGTGTGTGTGTGTGTGTGTGTGTGTGTGTGTGTGGAACAAAAAGTTGATTGATAGGTAAGAGGCGGGCCGAAAGAGCCAGAGCTCAACCCCCGCAAGCACACCTAGGTGAATAACTAGCGCTTGGGGATCGTTGTCCTAATGGCCTGGGTTCGACTCCCGACGGAGACGGAAACAAATGGGTATATTTTCTTTTACCCTGATGCCCCTGTTAACCTAGCAGTAAATAGGTTCCTGGGAGTCAGACAGCTGCTGCACGCTGCTTCCTGGGAACACGTGTGTTTGTGTGCGTGTGTTAGAAATATATGTAGTAGATATATATAGAGGAAAAAAAATTGGTTAGAAAGGCGGGGTCGATTCTGCAGACAAATAGTAAATACACAGACACGCGCCCTTGGCGAAGCCCGCTCCACGCTGCCAGGGATGTCCTGTCCCTCCCACGGTCGGTCCTCCCACACTATCCTTGCCTATGTCCCACATAGTGTTAAAACAGGTTCCCATCCTCCGCAAGCAGTGTATCCAGTGTGGTGTGTGTGTGCATGTGCAAGTATCCCTCCCCCCCCTCTCTTTGGCTCTGTCTGCCTTCAATCCCTCTCTGTCTTTATGCTTGCCTCTCTGCATGACTCTGTCTACCTGTCTACCCTGAACTTATCCTACAGAGCCCCGTTTGTTTGAAATCTCAATGTTGGGTATAAAACTCCAATAGGAAACCTCCCTACCCCCCGCGCGCACACACACACACACACACAGTAGAGTGTGTGAAATAGAGTGGTAGACGGTTGGAACAAGTTAAGTGAGAAGGTGGTGGAGGCCAAAACCGTCAGTAGTTTCAAAGCGTTATATGACAAAGAGTGCTGGGAAGACGGGACACCACGAGCGTAGCTCTCATCCTGTAACTACACTTAGGTAATTACACTTAGGTAATTAACACACACACACACACACACACACACACACACACACACACACACACACACACACACCACACACACACACACAAAATGACCATTGAGACCCCTATTGCGTGTTCTCAGAACCTCTGTTGTCTTGTTCGTTCTTGTTCGTGTTATAACACTTCGCTCGTAATTGTCCAGGGCCCAGATTCACGAAGCAGTTACGCAAGTACTTACGAACGTGTACTGTATATCTTTCCTCAACCTTTGACGGCTTTGGTTACATTTATTAAACAGTTTACAAGCATGAAAACTTGCCAATCAACTGTTGTTATTGTTATAAACAGCCTCCTGGTGCTTCGGAGCTAATTAACTGTTTAATAATTGTAAACAAAGCCACCAAAGATTGAGAAAAGATGTACAGATTCGTAAGTGTTTGCGTAACTTATTCCTGAATCTAGCCCCAGGTTATTTGTAATTGTCCCAGCTGGAGCCTCGGGTGGGTTGTACTCTCAAGACTTGTGGCTTCAGTGGTAGTTATTTTATAATTATTAACTTGATCATTTGACCATCATGCTATCCCGGAGAAGAGGTTAACAAATGAACAAATGTAGTAGTGTAGTGTAGTGTAGTGTAGTGTAGTGTAGAGGTTAACAACTATAGAAATAACACCAAGTTGGCGTCTGACCGGGTGTCCATGTTGCTAGAATGTTATGGCGCCTAATAGTGTGTTTTACTAGGCTATTTAATATTTGTATTTCATAGTTTCTGCCGTTAGCTTGGGGATGTAGGTGTAATTTTTTTTTTGTAATCGTTGCCGCCGTTTAGTGGGTCATACTGTACGCTGTAAGGGTGCATATACTCAGGAGGAGTGTGTGTACCCCTTAACTCATCCGGACAGCGCTGGTGCAAAAAGGATGACAGAGGGAATATAAGGTCTCGCCTCAGATATCCAGAGTGGGTTCTGGGAGCTCTTCAACTCCAAGCCCGGCCTGTTGTTGTTGTTGTTTTAAATTTAGCTACTCAGAATGAAATGTCCATGTAGCACGGGCTATAGTGAGCCCGTAATCGGGTTCGGTTATTCGCGATAACCTTGTTACTGAGATAATTGGGTCGAAGTTTTCAATGGAGGTGGGGTTTCCTCCTTTTCACCTGTTTCTTTTTTCGCTTCTGTTTTAGCGCAATGGTTTTAATCTTGTTTTAATGACATTATCTTAGTGGCGAATGTAGATGCAGAATGTTCACTAGTGTGTCCAGTTCTTCTACTACTTTTCTAATCATTGTAGTCGCTCTGAAATTTGCATCTAATGCAGCTGCTGTCGTTGGATTTATGTTGAGTTTGATGCGCAGGGCTTCAGTTGCTTCTCATTCCAGTAAGTAATGCAATAGTGACGCCTCTGCATCTGTTCCACAGGCATGACACTCTTTAACTATACTCTTTGCCTGGCCTGAGGTCAAGGGTATTTTTATATTTACAATTTTACCTCATCTGTACAGCTTATAATTATAAGAACAGCGAGAGGACCGTCTCGGTGGAAGGGCGACTCCCTACTGTGTTATGGCTGCTCACCCACCAACCTGTTCCCACACCACTGCTGCACCTCCTCTTGCTGTTTCTGCTGTTGTAGTTGCTGTGCCTACTGCTGCCGCTCATGCTGTTGCTGTTGCTTGTGTGGATTCACACCTTGGTGTAGATCCAACACAAGTACAAGTGTTCTTGTACAGCATATATTGTTATAAAGTTGGTGTTAAAGTACGTTTATCGATATAATAATGTACATCGCAAAACGATACCGTAGCTTACTATTTCTACCCTCCTCGAGCTGGTATATACGCTCACTCAACAACGTTTACTAAGCAGGAAATGTATGAAAAGTCTCGTATATCCCTCCTGGCGGAAGGATGTGTTGGGAGGAACGGGAGGTAGTTACAGGGAAAAAAATAGTCCAGCCACTACTGTCTCGTGTATATGTAACATTAACAATTGTGTAACGAGCTTCAAAAGAGGTGTCACTTGCTTAACTAAACGAACTATGGGGTTCAGTTCGTGAACCCATTATGTGCTTCTGTAACCCTTTCCACATCACCCACGGGATGGGTATGGGGTGCATAATAAAGAAATTGAAATTGAATTGTCACCGAGTGACTGTAAGAATGCTCTCTCTCTCTCTCTCTCTCTCTCTCTCTCTCTCTCTCTCTCTCTCTCTCTCTCTCTCTCTCTCTCTCTCTCTCTCTCTCTTCCGCCTGGGCGTTAAGTAGCTGGCGGGGGCGAGATAAGAGGCAGCTGATTGGTGCTTAGTCACAGTGTGGAGGAAGTGGAAAGATTAGTGACTTCAGATTATTGACCTCCAATGAGTGAAAGTGAATGTTTTGACTAGTCATAAAACGTCATTGGTCTTTGGCATTAATTAATTACATCTTTTTGATTGTTGAAGTGTGTGTGTGTGTGTGGGGGGGGGGGACCTCTTGATTGTTTAGTGGATCGCTGGAGTGTTTTTAGCGTAGGTGAGACATTCATATGTGAATGAGTTTGGGTGGATATAAATAGGTGGTGCCTTGTATGGCGTATGCAATATTAACAATTGTTTAATAACTACCTTCACAAAATGGTCATTTGATTAACTAATCGAACTATGGGATTAAGTTGAACTATTTAGTCACTGCACTGAACCCATTATGTGCCTCTGTAACCCTTTCCACCACCGCCCACGGGATGGGTATAGGGTGCATAATAAATGAATGAAATAATGCATGAACCAGCTCTGCGGTTAGCATTATTCTTATGACCTATCATCAATAACGTGGCTGACAATTCGACCCCCACTTCACACACACATATAAGAAGGAGAGAAAGGTGGCGACGTTTCGGTCCGTCCTGGATACCATAATGGTCCAGATGGACCGAAACGTCGTCACTTTCTCTGCCGATGTGAGAGTTGGGTGTCCTCTTGTATCTGGCTGGCACGTGAGAATGTCTTATATATATGCCGTAGCTGGCAGGTGCTGTGCCGGTGTGGCGCCAGAATTGTTGTTGTTGTTATAGATTCAGCTACCCAGAACAAGTTCCAAGTAGCACGGGCTATGGTGAGCCCGTAGCTTACCTGCCACAGGAGCGGGGCAAATAGCACGGGCTAGGATGAGCCCGTAGTGAACTTACCTGTGGCACAGCAGCGGTGCTGTTGGTGGATATGCGCCAGAATTGGCCCGGCGTCAGTTTAAAGCCTCCCCTGTCAGTTGACAGGCGTGCAGGGTGACGGTGCTACCGACCCCTGCTCCAGTCACCGTCCAGCAACCTTCCCCGTCGGACACCGCTCAGTGTCATGGGGCTCAAGGAGTAGAAGAACTCGCGAAACTCTCTCCAGGTATGGTCCAGGGGACAACAGTACAACTGAATGAAGTCTGATGGTGAAGGTTGTCATCAGCTTTAGCCTTACGAGCCAGCACTAGTAATTATACCCAGCGGCTTCGTTCATTGATAGCAACGAGAATTTCAATGTGGACACTCCAATTCTATCTCTCCCTTCCCTAGTCTCTCTCTCTCTCTCCCTTCCCTTCCTCCTCTCTCCCAAATCTCCTTAGTCTGTCTCCTATCTCTCCCACCTCATTTTGACTCAGTCCAACCACTTGGGGTGGACGGTAGAACGACGGTCTAGCTTCATGCAGGTCGTCGTTCAATCCCCGACCGTCCAAGTGATTCGGCAACATTCCATACCCCCCCCCCTCGGTCCCATCCCAAATCCTTACCCTGTTCCCTTTCAGGTGTTATATAGTCGTAATGACTTGGCGGTTTCCCCCTGATAGTTCCTTCCCTCCTCACCTTTCCATATGTTCCGCGCCCACGTACCCTAACTCCTTGGTAACCTTGCTCCACATTCCACTATTATTGTCCTACAACCATTGGGGGCTGGAGAGGTGAAGAGTCCCCGCGGAGACAAACAGGTTATGAGCCATAACCCCCACTGGCATGTACGGCGTGACTTAGCTCTCTCTTGCCACCATCATATATTAATATACGCATGTATATCGCCTTCCCTTCTCTGGAGTGGGTGATGGACGAGTGGGTGTCTTCCAGGATGCTCGCAGACGAGGTCTTGTCTCGGGGGAAGACTCACAGACTAGGTCTCGTCTCGGGGGGAGACTCACAGACGAGGTCTCGTCTCTGGGGGGGGAGACTCACAGACGAGGTCTTGTCTCGGGGGAAGACTCACAGACGAGGTCTCGTCTCTGGGGGGGGGAGACTCACAGACGAGACCTCGTCTCGGGGGGAGACTCACAGACAAGGGTCTTGCGGGTAGGATGATACGCGCGCTTTGGATACAAATTTATCGACATTAAATGGTTGTAATTGAAGGGTTGTGTGGTGTGTTGTGGCGTCCCTTGTTTTATTCTCCCCACTCACCGTGGTTGGTAGCGGAGCATACCTGGAGCAGGTTCAGGGAGTTGTGTTCCCAGAGTCCAGCCTGAAGCCAGGCTTGTGATAACTTGGTGCGGTTACTCTCGCACCCATTTCAGTGCTCTTTCTGTTACCCCCACATCTTTGTAAACTTTTTGTTGTATACACAGAAAATCACACCAACATGATATATATCAGTGAGAAAATCCACTGGGGATGTGAGTAGTATACTAGTAGTATACTACTCAAACAAAAATAGTATATTTTTATGCGGTCAAAAGTCAAAAGCGTTCTGGAATAGATGAATCTACAGTGTATTGTCCAACCCGTCCTCCTAAGGTAAGAAAACAGTCAATTTAAAGTGTCCTCTCCTAACCTACCAGAGGACCCAAAACAGAAAACAGGACTGTATTTCACTTTCGCTAGCCCGCTTCCATTTTCTAGTACGACTAACTTTACCCTCAGGTAACTCATTGTCTGAAAAGCGACGTTCTTTGCAGGAGGAAAGGTTGTGTACTGCACATCCTTTCCTGCCCTGTCTTATTGACGGCAATTTGTCATAGAACTACAAAAGGTATATTAGGCACGATTTTCCATCTTTTCAACCATATTGAATTTGGTTGAAAAAATTTATTCTGTCTAGATGTTTCGGTAATCATGTCCTAATTCTTTAAATTACTTTTTTTTACACACACACAAGTGGGTACAGGAACAGACGACTTCTGACTCTTTTTCAGCAGGCTGAGATCCTTCCCTTGCCATTGTAAGCCCTCGTCATCTAGTATTCACTTGGAAATATTGCATTAAAGGTCAGCTGAGGGACTTTTACCATAGCAATCCCATCAGATTATTTTTTTAGTTGTCCTCTCTGCTAATTCGCCGGCTGTTTGTGACTTTATCTATGTTGGTATTGCAGGTTTTGAGCTTCACCTTAGTACTGTGTTTCCTTCATTCTGGGTACATACATGTCGTGTGGTTTACAGTGTGTGTAGTAAGTTTTTTTTTCTACCACAGACGTGGCCACACGTTTACAATGCTAACCAGCATATATACATTTTCTTCTGTCCTCCATGGACAGAGTTAGAGATGTGTTAAACATATAGTTCAAGGGTTTATTGAACAATTAACCACAGAAGGTGATTCGGTGCTTTTAAAATGCTAAGTGAGTGGGAGATAGGGAGGAGTAACGTGTGGGGTAGGGTGGGGGGTGTTGTTAATGAGGTGGCGAGGGAGACGTTATGAGGGAGAAACGTTGTGTGAGGCAGGGAGAGGTTATGGGATAGTTTGTGATTTAGGAAGAGGTTGCAATGTTGACATGTTTTGATGTAAGGTAAGTGTGTACTCACCTAGTTGTTGTACTTGCCTAGTTGTTCTTGCGGAGGTTTGGCTTTGGCTCTTTGGTCCCGCCTCTCAAACTGTCACTCAACTGGTGTACAGATTCTGGATTCATATATGTGTACGTGTGTGTGTGTGTGTGCGCGCACGTGTGCGTGTGTGCGTTTAAGGCAACAGTGTGGTCTGGCGACGGGCTGGTGTCGTCGTCAGCTGCATTGCGGCTCTCAGCTGACTCTCCTCCAGCCCCCCCCCCCCTTCCCCTCCCCCTTTACCCCTTCCCCTGCTTCATCACAGTCTCTCACTTCCTCTTCCTCTCCTCCCATCTTCCCTTCAATTTATTTCTTCCTCTTTTTCCTCTGTCCCGTTTTTAATAACAATCCATATGATTTTTCTTGATTCATTGCTAACAAGGCGGTTAGACAATTAGAAGCTTAGCCTCCAACATGTGCTTAACATATGCACACATAGCATATAATTACCACCATATTAACAACACGTTAACATATATACCGTATAAATTGTCAGCCACACTTCCGGGGTAAATAAACATCTCAGTCACCTGGACCCTAGGAGGCTCGAACCTCGGACCTCACGCGTGTGTGGTCGAAGCTCTATCGACCGAGCTATTGAGTGGTCGTAATAAGGAACGATTAAGGCAGCAGTAGTTGTATCTGGAGTCTCTCCTAGAGTCCAGATGAATAGAGTCCATACTGTATGTTATTATTGCCCCTGTTCTCACTTGCTTGGGGAGGCATCAACCCGGAGAAGATGAATGAAGTATTATAGTAGAAAAAAGGTTGTTAATGTAAACTTCGTCAATCACTCGTCTATTTGTGATATCATCCACAATACAGAAGCAGCATCTCGTTTTTCGTTTCAGCAGTCGTCCACAGCACCATCCCACCACAGCACCACCCACCACCTCTCTACCCCACCACAGCACTACCCCACCACAGCACCACCCCACCACCTCTCTACCCCACCACAGCACTACACCACCGTGTAAAGGCCATCGGGGTCAGAATCCACGCAAGTATCCACTTTCAAGACTGGCACATCTTTCCTCAATCCTGGCGGCTTAGTCTGTATTTATTAAACAGTTGAGGAGGCTGGAAAGGTTGCCAGGTGGTGCTCGACCCACGGTCTGTCTAACAGAGTTAAACAATCATCTCATTCTGACTCCTTCACACATTATATATAATAGTTAATGTTCACAGTTTAGATACAATTTGGGTTAATCTTGAGCAGTTCATTCAAATGTTTTGGCACTGATGCTGGTGATATTGTTCACCGCCGTACAAAGTGGGTTTGTTCATACGAGCGGTCTAGATGTAAGGGGTTTAAAGATAATATTGCCAAGTATAAGAATAAAAGAAACTGCAGAAGGCCTTTCGTTCCAGACGAGGCACCATATATTTATAAATACCCAAAGTCATTAACAGTTATGTCTAACCTACGCACAAAACAATCCCGCGAACCACTGTTTATTATGTTACTGTTAATTTGCTCATTAAAATCCATCCTGTCTCCAGTCTTTACCCAGGTCTTTCCTGACTAGAGCTTTGTCCAATGTATATCCATTGTGCCGTTGCTATTTTGTGTTAATATTTAAAACGTATTCATATCCCTTTTGTTATACCCTTTCCCGTTGTTAGGATACGATGGAAGGTATGCGAGTCAATCAAGTAATTACGTCGTTAATTACCGTATACAGTTGGCCAGGAAGCCCGAAATAGTTTCATATTCAGTAATAGTGTCAAGGACCCTCACAAGTAACAAGTCCAGCAGTGCGTTGGAATACGTACAAGTAACAGCAGCACTGAACGACGCCTTGTGGTCCTGTTGCTGGAGAAGTTGTCAATGGCAGAAAAGAAGCAACCAGTCACGTGGCGCAGCGAGAGTGAAGCATTGGTTGCGGAAGTTGGGCCCCGGGGGGGGGGGGGCTTCTGACGTCATATGTAAACAAACTCTCGTCCACAGCTGTCTCTCCCTCTCAATTCTGAACAGCTGTTTTCAACATCAGCACAGTATATTTCCGAGTGTGTTGTTATTTCCCCCCCGTTTTTCGTGTTGATTTTTTAAACTTGTGGGGTTATTAGGTCGATTATCATTTGTTTTGGATTAGGTTTTGTCTCTTTACCATATATATATACATTTGTATCTAACACATAGGGTTGCTACAGTACATAGTGTATTATTGAGCATTCAACAAGAAGGGATTGAAGTGCTTTTACAATGCTATCCAACCATGTTGTGATGATTCTTGTTAGATTAATGGAACAATTTTGTCCAGTTAATACGGGACATCAATACTGGTCACTACGTATCGAAGCCTGTAATTAGTTTATACTGTTTATTCACAATTGTTCATATGTTTTTCTAATTTGTAATGAAGTTTAATAATTGGCAGAAATGCTCACAATTATGTTGTAATAATGTTTATGATATATTGATAATATTTGTAGGCACTGGAATAGTAAAGGTGTACTGTAATGTTAATGCTGTGTTAAGGTTATCTCTTGAGGTTATCTTGAGATGAATTCGGGGCTTTAGTGTCCCCGCGGCCCGGTCCTCGACCAGNCTACTAAGATATGAGGGATAAGCGTAGCGGAGCAGTCTACATACAATCTGCTGCACCTTCTGCCTAAACTAAGTAAAACTCGATTGCAAGGAGTTTGCAGTCGAGACGTTAGACTGGCGTTGAGCTTCGTGAAATTGTCTTGTATAAAAGTCAAATGCTCTACTTATGCTAGGCCTGTTACGGTAGTCTGGGCTTCAATAAAATTGAAAATTGATAGTTAGGAAGAAGCTAAATTGGGCTCAAATTGAAACTGTTGGGCATATGATGTCCGATATGGAGATTAATTTGAAATTAATGTATATGCTATTGCAACGTTTAACATTTTAAATTATCCTAATTGTAGTTTATATTTTATCAAGTGCTCAAGATTGTTCAACTCTCCCTTTAAAAACTGACCGACCTCTACGGTGTTCAAAAGAACTTGATAAAAAAACAAAAAAGATATCTGATCAACCAGAACTGTGATTCATACGTCAGGTAGGAGCCCCCGCGTCCGTCAGTTTGGCCGACCTGTCCACCAACCTCGAGGCCTGGTCAGAGACCGGCGCGTTGATCCTCTAACCAATGCAAGGTAAGGCAAATATAACAATTTCAGTTATTGTAGGCTATATTCTATCGGCAAATCTATTAATTCCCAAAGTCCGTTGTAGCGAGCCATCTGTGAAGCCTGTTAATATCGAAGATTGGGAAATATGTTGAATGTTGTATAACAAACGTTTGGAAATATTGTCGAGGACTGAAAGTATTGTATGACATACTATCAGATCCTGATGAGGATTACCATTTGGACCCAGGAGCTTAGTGGGATCGCGGTTTGTAAGGGTACAGGAAACATTGTTAGTGTGGGCTGCAGGGTAGGCAGAGCCCAGGATTCTCGGGAAATAGGCTCTAGCGAGGGGATTGGTCGCAGCCAGGATGTTACGATTTATAATTATTGATATTGCGTTTCGGTTAAAGAAGTTTAGTACATACTGTAGACGTATGGGGAACTGTAGTTGGTGGTTATGGGCAGATTATTGTTTGAGAACAGGTGTGTATGTCAGGAAGTAGTCGTACTTGCATTGGTTGAGCTTTAACTCTTAGGTCGTGCAGCTGTACATGAGGGTGTCTGTACATTTGACTTTTTAGTGCATTCCATTTGTTCAATACTCCGACACAAAAAAATTGTTATATCTTCATTACTTATTTGGATAACCTTTAATTAGCTTCACTTGCGTTCTCTTGTTTGTGTACTATTCTTTCCAAGCAATCTGGCCATGTTTGTTTGCCTTGTCAATTAACTAAGAAATGTTATGTGGAAATTGTCTTTTCAACTCTTCTAAATTTCAATGACGTGAGACTCAAATTCTTTACTATTTGTTCATAACTCATAACAGCTGTGATACAATGTTAGTGATTTTCCGGATTAGTGGCCGAAGGGGTTTAAGATGGACAAATAGTGAGGAACAGTAGCCGGAAAACAAAGTTTGGGTTGAAGGTGGATAAGGAAGGGAGGAATTATCAGGGGAAAGCGCCTAGGGTGGATTGTACGCTAGGCTATGGATTTGTTGTATTAGTGTTGTGTGTGTGTAAATTAGGTGTTGTTGTTCAGGCTAGCGTTTGTCACCGAGGCACGGGTGGTTGCCGGCGTTTTGGCAGCGGAAGTTGTTGGTACTGGAGGTTGCCGACAGTTTAGGCTAGCCTAGTTCCGGAGCTTTTAGCGTCGGCCAGTAACAGGCTGGCATCATTGCTTGCGCGCAGTTATTGGTGGTATTTTGCTTTTAAGGTGAAGACAATATATATGATTGGCGCGATCCGATCTTCCTAGTTCTCAAGTAGATCGCACAGGATTTGTGGGGTTTTACAAAGTCGGCGTGTGAATTGGCATTTTGACTTTTTGTTAGAGGGCATTTCTTGTGATTCTATGGTGTGTGAGATCCCTTTATTTCGTAGTCTCTCGTGATGTTGCCGAATGACTTGTAGCCTAGAGAGTCTTCTCTATCCGTAATACAGATAGGCTGTGGGTTACCTGTGGTGATTTTGATCATTCTTCAACTATTGGAACCACCTTTCCTGGTGATTGCCTGGTCTGTGAGGCTGTTTGTTTCCGTAGTCCTCAGGCCACTGGTTATCTCAAGTTCAGTAAGTTTATCGAGACAATAAAATACATCTCAAAAAGAAAGAGTAGCTTAGGCTATTTCTGCCTTCCTCACAGCCGGGCTAATCAGGTAACTCAAGAAGAAAATTTAACGTTCATGCTTGAAAACCTCTAAATGTTCCAACGATATTACTTACATTTGTTGGCAGGCAGGTGAAGTATCGTGGTCCTCTGATGTTTTACGTTGTGTTCTCAAATTGTACCTATGAAACCACACACAATTTTCCCAGATTAATATTTTTATCTATCATCTTCCATTCAAATTTGAGAGGTTGAAGTCTCCTAGAAGTATAACATTAGGTGCTGGGTTTCTATGTGTTTGGGTAGTTTTTGACGTTCTTACTTGCTCAGTTAATTTAGGACTGATGTATTAAGGGCTTTCTTCTGTATCAAACGTATCTCTTGTCTACTTGTTGGGTCGGGGATGAACATCCCCGTGGCCGGTCCCTGACCAGGCCTCCTGGTTGGAGATCTGGTCATCTAGGCTGTTTGGACGCAGCTGCTTGCAGCCTGACGTATGAATCACAGACTCCCCAATGTGACCAATTTCCTCGTGACAGCTGCTTTGGAAACCAAGCTTCACCAAGCATGTAATCTATAGTATGTTATTTTGAATATTATAAGGATTCCATTTGTCATTGTGAGGAAGTCTATACATGTAAAATACTTGGTCTTGGTAGATACTGTATCTACACGCACTAAAGTATATTATGGGATAAAATAATAAGGCAGGAAACATAGAACAGATCCAGTGAAGAGTCGAGGTGCCATGAGCACAGACACAATGAAAATGAAAAGCCCACAACGGTTCAACCTATATTAGAAATTATCACAACTATTGCCGGAATAAATGTTGAACTTCTTGACATCGAACGGGACAGGCTCCCCCTGCAGGAAGTGCCCGGATCAGCAAGTTGTGGTGGCTATGTTGACATGCGGGTTTCTGCCAGTATCAGCCATAGCGTCATTACCAGGGGAAACCTGGGGCCAGATTCACGAAGCAGTTACGCAAGTACTTGCGAACGTGTACATCTTTCTTAATCTATGACGGCTTTGGTTACATTTATTAAACAGTGTACAAGCATGAGAAACTTCCCAATCAACTGTTGTTGTGTTATAAAAAAGTCTCCTAGTGCTTGGGAACTCATTAACTGCTAATAATTGTAAACAAAGCCGCCAAAGATTGAGAAAAGATGTACAGGTTCGTAAAATGCTTGCGTAACTGCTTCGTGAATATGACCCCTGATCTCTTGAGTAGGTTGCGCAGTATGGGGAAACTCTCAGAACTAGTCGCAGATGTTTGGTGCGCGCGCATGTGTATGCTTCTGGGAGCATGCATGCGTGCGTGCTTGTTTAAGCACGAGGGCGTGGCCCATCCCCAGGGTCAGGGATCACCTTCAAACACCGCCAGTAAAGTAAATTGTAATGAGACTGGTGTGCTAGCTGGTGGTCAACTGTTGCTAGAGGCGACACCCCGTTGACTCCCAATAGCTAGAGAGAGCAGCCCGTCCTAGGTTTCCAACGTCAAGAAATTGTTGTACTAATGTGCTCTTTATAAAGCATATAAGTCCCCGTGGCGTAGTGGTAAGACGCTCGCATAGCGTTTCGCAAGCGCTTAAGCTTGGATTCGTATCCTGGCCGGGGAGGATTACTGGGCGTCAATCCTTAACTGTAGCCTCTGTTTACCCAACAGTAAAATGGGTACCTGGTTGTGTAAACGATTTGGCGAGTCGTATTCCGGATATTAGGACCCGCCCGAAACGCTAAGCGTCCTAGTGGCTGTACGAGAATGTTAAAAACTCTTGTATATATAAATAAAAAGTGCTATAGGTGATTGATTGATGAAGATTAAGCCACCCAAAAGGTGGCACGGGCATGAATAGCCCGTAAGTGGTGGCCCCTTTTGAGCCATTACTAGTATCAAGAGCTGATACTGGAGATCTGTGAGGTGCGACTGCACCTGCGTGACAGGAGATGTCTCCCGTGGTGCTATAGGAGGACGGGTTGAGGAGAGGGGTGAGGGGTGAGGGTGAGGGACGGGTAGTGAGGGCGAGGGATGAGGGGAGTACAAGTCAGTATGAGGGATGCACCCCCGCCGGTATGAGCTTAAACGACTCCCTCGGAGCAAAGATTAATTTCCGGGGTTGTTTAGTGAGAAATATTTAACACATAATATCAATGGTGGGAGTGGGGGAGAGAGATTCCAGTGAAACATTGGCTAAACAAATATTCTCTAACAGTAAACAACTATATAAATATTACATGCGCCCACATACTCTGTATAACTCGCACATTATCCCATGTGTCAGCCGACACATACGGGACCACCCGCCGCCGTCACAAGAGGCGGGAGAGGATCTCAGCATCCAGGTCTCTTTGTTCACACCTCGATCTCCTTGAGATTTTAAATTAATTTGTTTAATTTTGTCCCGAGGGCGAGTTTATTGGGCACCGTTATTCATCCTGTGAGTGAACATAACGCCGTAGCATCATGTGCAACACCCTACTAGGAAGAAAACCCGCGGGGTGTTGAGATGTCGCTATCGTAATTTGTAACAATACATATAAGTAAACTACCGAGTGGCGTAAATAAACTACCTGAGTGGCGTATATAAACTACCTGAGTGGCGTAAATAAACTACCTGAGTGGCGTAAATAAACTACCTGAGTGGGGATATAAACTACGAGTGGCGTAAATAAACTACCTGAGTGGCGTAAATAAACTACCTGAGTGGCGTAAATAAACTACCTGAGCGGCGTAAATAAACTATCTGGCGGCGTAAATAAACTACCTGAGTGGCGTAAATAAACTACCTGAGCGGCGTAAATAAACTAGCGAGTGGCGTAAATAAACTACCTGAGTGGCGTAAATAACTACCTGAGTGGCGTAAATAACTACCTGAGTGGCGTAAATAAACTACATGAGTGGCGTAAAAAACTACCTGAGTGGCGTAAATAAACTACCTGAGTGGCGTAAATAAACTACCTGAGTGGCGTAAATAAACTACCTGAGCGGCGTAAATAAACTACCCGAGTGGCGTCTTTCTGGGCACAT
>WNGS01166226.1:4271081-4322824 GCA_020271785.1 Procambarus virginalis | reverse complement strand
CTTTCTGCAGTTACCTTCATTCCTGTGTTCTTAATGTAACAGACTAAGCCAGAGGACCCAAAAAAGAAAACGGGACAGTACGTCACTTTCGCGAGCCGCTTCCATTTCTTAGTAAAATTTTTTAGTCTTATCATGGATAGAAGCGAAAAGCGACGTTCTTGGTAAGAGGACAGGTTGAATGGTAATGATCTGTTATAATGTATGCTTTATTTATATAATCTGGCACCACTATAAAACGGTCAACAGCGCCATAGGTTAGGCTAGTATTATGAACACTGACCTACATTCCATCGACTTGAGAATGGTCCAGGACGGACCGAAACGTCGTCGTCCCTTCACCTTCTAGTGTGGGTCTGGTCAACAACACTGACCTATAAGAAGCGAGGCCTCCGCCATACTGACTAGTCCACTTGGTTGGACAATGTTTGCAAAATATTCTTTTCTGTCAGGATGTGAATGTTGAAATATCCAGCCATAGGGCTCAGCGGCCAAAGATATATTAAACAAAGCGAATCTATATGTAGCCAGGGTAAGCGAACCGATGTATCAAACCACTAATTCAATAGAAATGTGCATATATATGCAAATTGTATATTGCCACAACCGTCACTTCCAAATTAACAGTACCCAAGTGACGTTTTTCATCTGTTCTTATTGATTTCTTGTCTTATTGGCCTTCTTTTAATACAATAATATTATTACAGTTCTGATACTGATAACATATTTTTAATACCCACAAATATCAGCATAACCTTTCCTGATATGTTTTTACTAACTGGCCACGAATGTGACGTCATAAATCAAATCTTTTTATTTCACCCTAGAAAACACTGGCGACCGATGAGCTCCGTAATTCATTTACATAACAGAAATGATCCTTGAAACTAACCGCGTGCAAGCCACAGGCACGGCTAACCTAAACTGGTGATAATAACAATAGGCTACTAATAACACATATTCAAAGTGAAAATAATTTGATATTCCTGGACAGCCCAAGAGAAAAAGTATTATTTATATTAATTGCGAATTGATACCAGAATTTATATTCAGTATTTTTGTCAAGTAATACCAACAAATAAATTATGACTAAATATCAAGATTCAGTGACACAAGAATACCAACCGTAGAAAACTAGTTGACTGGGCACAATTGCAGGCACACATGCCGAGGTTCGGGGAAATGTCAGAGTTGTACACACACAAAGGTCACAGACATTTTTGGGATGGTCTCTTTTTCTAGGCTCTCACTCTGCCTCAGGGTCAAAGGGATGGTCGCCAATGTTCTTCAGGGCCACAGAAATGGTACACACTGTCAGGGCAATAGGGATGGTCTACAATTTGATTCAGAGACACAGATGGACGACACTGCTCAGGGACATAAGGATGGTCAAAGGTGTATTTATTCAGAAGCCGGAGGGATGGTCTTCATTATTTCCATATCACCACGAAAACTTTTTGCCTTGAAGTGGTTCGGGATCTCTTGCTTGACGGTCTGAATAGTCGAACTGTTGAGGCTTGCGGCTCACATTCCGACGCAGGCTTAGTCACCACAGCCTGGCTGCTGAGGAATAGTTTTGTAAGAACGAGGTAATGTTCCTCTTGAATGTTGAAGGGTCTGCTGGTATTTTCCCTTACAGCTCAAGCAATGGCTGTAGAGAAGACAAAGTGTTGACAGCGATGGAGAAAAACACCAAGTTCAGAGTAGACTTTATTTGTTGGTGTTGCACATGTAGACGCCGTCTAATAAAAAATAAATTCATTGATGCATCTGTACATAGCTGTAGGAATGAAATAGAAAATTTGTAAACACTTGTTGTTTTATCTTCCAGTGCACTTCCTGTAATGCACATTTCTGTTCCTTCTAAGTCATAAAATGGTTTTATCTTCTCCTCTACCCCCCCCCATCCCTGATGGCCCGACTGTCAGGTGTGGTACATCTCTGCAGTAGAGAACGTCGACAGTCAGATGTGTGGGGAACAGCTTTGTAGAGAGTGCCAGATGTCAGGTGTGGGCCTCAGGTCTATGGAGAGCCGTCAGGTGTGATGTATCCCAGTGCTCCCTAGAGAGCACCAACTGTCAGGTGTGGTTCACGTCCGCAGCTCTGTAGAGAGCCGTCAGATGTGGTGGTGCATCCCCACCAGCTCTTGTTGTTGTTGTTGTTATAGCTTCAGCTACTCGGAACAAGTTTCAAGTAGCACGGGCTATGGTGAGCCCGTAGCTTACCTGGCACAGGAGCGGGGCAAGAAGCACGGGCTATGGTTAGCCAGTCCCCACGAGCTTGTGACGAGACCTATATAGATCCGTACTATCCTCAACCCACCTTTACGGGCTATTCATGCCTGTGCCACCTCTTGTGTGTGGCTTAATCTTTATCAATCAATCAATCAACCTACCTCTCAGTACCTTTCAGTACCTACCTCTCAGTACCTGTGGCGAGCAGAAGTCATACAAACTTCAGTTCACACTTGGCAGTATGTTATTATATATACAAATTAGCGAGGCGGATTTAATGGTAAATACTAATCAACACATGTCTGTAAACTTTTTTTTTGCTGAACCTCGTAAATTTTCGATAGAAATTAAACAAATTAAGATTTAATTTTTAGCAAACTTGTTCGTTTCGAGGTTAGGGATGAGGGGAAAGGATTGTGTAATTTTGGGAGATAAGGATATATTTCCTAGTAATGTGTATTTTCATTGACACGTGAAGCAAGGCTAGGGTAGGCAGCGCTAGGCTGTACTGTAAGGCCATTGTTCCATTGTAGGTGTTGGGGATAAACTCGTGTTGCGGGGGACAGGAAGCATGTACTTAGGATTGTATCGAGGTCCCTCTAGGCCTACTATTGAGCTTCTCTAGGATGCAACCCCCGCAACATTTGCCCCTAACTCCTGAGTACCTATTTACTGCAGGCGATGAGTCAGAATAACGTGGCTAAAGTATGTTGACCAGACCACACACTAGAAGCTGAAGGGACGACGACGTTTCGGTCCGTCCTGGGCCATTCTCAAGTCGATGAGAATGGTCCCTCTAACCTCCGTCCTGAGAATGGTCCAGGACGGACCGAAACGTCGTCGTCCCTTCACCTTCTAGTGTGTGTGTGTGGTCTGGTCAACATACCTATTTACTGCTTGCTGAACAGAGGTATCAGATGAGTGAAACGTGCCCAACCGTTTCTGTCCTTGTCAGGGATTGAGCCCGAGCCCCTCGATTGTAAATCGAGGATGTTGAGTACTACAATACGTTTAAATTTGATTAGTTAGCAGACTGTCGTGGCAGCTTGTGAGTTTAACATGGAGAAATAGGTATGTTTTATACAGAGCAGAGGAACACTACAGGTGCACTACTGTTTGTTTGATGACGAGAGGCAGTAGAGTTAAAGGTGAGAGGGAGGGTAGACGCACGCGTTGTGCTTGCGGGGGTTGAGCTTCGGCTCATTGGTCCCGCCTCTCAACTATCAATCAACTGGTGTACAGGTTCCTGGGCCTATTGGCCTCTATCATATCTACATTTGAAACTGTGTATGTAGTCTGCCTCCACCACACCTCTTCTTAATGCATTCCATTTGTCAATTACTCTGACACTAAACAAAATTCTTTCTAATATCTCTATGGCTCATTTGGGCACTCAATTTCCACCTGTATCCCCTAGTGCGTGAGCACCTTCTGTTAAATAAATTGTCTTTATCTACCCTGTAAATTCATTTGAGAATCTTGTATGTGGTGATCATGTACCCCCTAACTCTTCTGTCTTCCAGCGACGTGAGGTTTAATTCCCGTAGCTCATACACCTCAGTTCGGGCACTAGTCTGGTGGCAAACCTCTGAATCTTCTCCAATTTAGTCTTATACTTGACGAGATATGGACTCCATGCCGGAGCTGCATACACCAGGATTGGTCTAACATATGTGGTATACGAGGTTCTGAATTATTCCTTACACAAGTTTCCAATTACCGTTCTTATGTTGGCCAACCTGGCATATGCCGCTGATGTTATCCTTTTGATGGGGACTTTGGGGGACAGGTCTGGCGTGATATTAACCCCTCAGGTTTTCTTCTCTCTTCTCTCTCTCTCTCTCTCTCTCTCTCTCTCTCTCTCTCTCTCTCTCTCTCTCTCTCTCTCTCTCTTTTCTTGCTTTCAGGGTCTGGTGTTCTGTTATTTCGGAAGTTCCTTCGCGTCCTTTTGTTCAGTTCCTTTGCCTTATTGATAAGGGCAATATTTATGCCTATTTACTAGTGCATACATGTCCTATTAAACCACGGATTGTTCTTTTGCTTCTCATTTTGTTTCCTTTAGGGCCGGGATAAACCCTGCCCTAAAGTACTTACACATACCCGGTGTGTGTGTGTGTGTGTGTGTGTGTGTGTGTGTGTGTGTGTGTGTGTGTGTGTGTGTGTGTGTGTGTGTGTGTGTGTTTCCCTATAACTCTTACTCTGGAAGGAAACCTAACATTGATATAGCTTTCCTGACAGTGGTTTTTGCAGGTAACCTTCGCGGACTCTAAACCCCTGGCTTATATTTTTTATATATATATATATATATATATATATATATATATATATATATAATATATATATATATATATATATATATATATATATATATATATAATGGCTTAAACCACTTATATTTTGTCTTAGGCGGTGGATGAGTATTTGTGACTTGCATGTCAGCGTCCCCTGTGAGACTCGAACCCACGACCCCTGGTTTACAAGACTAGTGCTCTGCCCCTGAGCTAAGGAGGCTACTAAAGATATGAGGGATAAGCGTAGCGGAGCAGTCTACATACAATCTGCTGCACCTTCTGCCTAAACTAAGTAAAACTCGATTGCAAGGAGTTTGCAGTCGAGACGTTAGACTGGCGTTGAGCTTCGTGAAATTGTCTTGTATAAAAGTCAAATGCTCTACTTATGCTAGGCCTGTTACGGTAGTCTGGGCTTCAATAAAATTGAAAATTGATAGTTAGGAAGAAGCTAAATTGGGCTCAAGTTGAAACTGTTGGGCATATGATGTCCGATATGGAGATTAATTTGAAATTAATGTATATGCTATTGCAACGTTTAACATTTTAAATTATCCTAAGTTGTAGTTTATATTTTATCAAGTGCTCAAGATTGTTCAACTCTCCCTTTAAACTGACCGACCTCTTACGGTGTTCAAAAGAACTTGATAAAAAAACAAAAAAGATATCTGATCAACCAGACTGTGATTCATACGTCAGGCTAGGAGCCCCCGCGTCCGTCAGTTTGGCCGACCTGTCCACCAACCTGGAGGCCTGGTCAGAGACCGGCGCGTTGATCCTCTAACCAATGCAAGGTAAGGCAAATATAACAATTTCAGTTATTGTAGGCTATATTCTATCGGCAAATCTATTAATTCCCAAAGTCCGTTGTAGCGAGCCATCTGTGAAGCCTGTTAATATCGAAGAATTGGGAAATATGTTGAATGTTGTATAACAAACGTTTGGAAATATTGTCGAGGACTGAAAGTATTGTATGACATACTATCAGATCCTGATGAGGATTACCATTTGGACCCAGGAGCTTAGTTGGGATCGCGGTTGTAAGGGTACAGGAAACATTGTTAGTGTGGGCTTGCAGGGTAGGCAGAGCCCAGGATTCTCGGGAATTAGGCTCTAGCGAGGGTGATTGGTCGCAGCCAGGATGTTACGATTTATAATTATTGATATTGCGTTTCGGTTAAAGAAGTTTAGTACATACTGTAGACGTATGGGGAACTGTAGTGTGTTGGTTATGGCAGATTATTGTTTGAGAACAGGTGTGTATGTCAGGAAGTAGTCGTACTTGCATTGGTTGAGCTTTAACTCTTAGGTCGTGCAGCTGTACATGAGGGTGTCTGTACATTTGACTTTTTAGTGCATTCCATTTGTTCAATACTCCGACACAAAAAAATTGTTATATCTTCATTACTTATTTGGATAACCTTTATTAGCTTCACTTGCGTTCTCTTGTTTGTGTACTATTCTTTCCAAGCAATCTGGCCATGTTTGTTTGCCTTGTCAATTAACTAAGAAATGTTATGTGGAAATTGTCTTTTCAACTCTTCTAAATTTCAATGACGTGGACTCAAATTCTTTACTATTTGTTCATAACTCATAACAGCTGTGATACAATGTTAGTGATTTTCCGGATTAGTGGCCGAAGGGTTTAAGATGGACAAAATAGTGAGGAACAGTAGCCGGAAAAACAAAGTTTGGGTTGAAGGTGGATAAGGAAGGGAGGGAATTATCAGGGAAAGCGCCTAGGGTGGATTGTACGCTAGGCTATGGATTTGTTGTATTAGTGTTGTGTGTGTGTAAATTAGGTGTTGTTGTTTAGGCTAGCGTCTTGTCACCGAGGCACGGGTGGTTGCCGGCGTTTTGGCAGCGGAAGTTGTTGGTACTGGAGGTTGCCGACAGTTTAGGCTAGCCTAGTTCCGGAGCTTTTAGCGTCGGCCAGTAACAGGCTGGCATCATTGCTTGCGCGCAGTTATTGGTGGTATTTTGCTTTTAAGGTGAAGACAATATATATATGATTGGCGCGATCCGATCTTCCTAGTTCTCAAGTAGATCGCACAGGATTGTGGGGTTTTACAAAGTCGGGCGTGTGAATTGGCATTTTGACTTTTTTAGAGGGCATTTCTTGTGATTCTATGGTGTGTGAGATCCCTTTATTTCGTAGTCTCTCGTGATGTTGCCGAATGACTTGTAGCCTAGAGAGTCTTCTCTATCCGTAATACAGATAGGCTGTGGGTTACCTGTGGGTGATTTTGATCATTCTTCAACTATTGGAACCACCTTCCTGGTGATTGCCTGGTCTGTGAGGCTGTTTGTTTTCCGTAGTCCTCAGGCCCACATGGTTATCTCAAGTTCAAGTAAGTTTATCGAGACAATAAATACATCTCAAAAGAAAGAGTAGCTTAGGCTATTTCTGCCTTCCTCACAGCGGGGCTAATCAGGTAACTCAGAAGAAAATTTTAACGTTCATGCTTGAAAACCTCTAAATGTTCCAACGATATTACTTACATTTGTTGGCAGGCAGGTGAAGTATCGTGGTCCTCTGATGTTTTACGTTGTGTTTCTCAAATTGTACCTGAAACCACACACAATTTTCCCAGATTAATATTTTTATCTATCATCTTCCATTCAAATTTGAGAGGTTGAAGTCTCCTAAGTATAAATTAGGTGCTGGTTTTCTATGTGTTCTGGGTAGTTTTTGACGTTTCTTACTTGCTCAGTTAATTTTAGGACTGATGTATTGGGCTTTCTTCTGTATCAACGTATCTCTTGTCTACTTGTTGGTTCGGGGATGAACATCCCCGTGGCCGGTCCCTGACCAGGCCTCCTGGTTGGAGATCTGGTCATCTAGGCTGTGGGACGCAGCTGCTTGCAGCCTGACGTATGAATCACAGACTCCCCAATGTGACCAATTTCCTCGTGACAGCTGCTTTGGAAACCAAGCTTCACCAAGCATGTAATCTATAGTATGTTATTTTGAATATTANAACAACAGGGCTCCATCAAGGAGCATATAATCTCCACACACAACCAGACCATCACCAAAGAAATCATAACAAGCAACACAGAAATTATCAACAGATACAACGATAACAGGAGACTCGACATCAGCGAGGCCCTACACATCAAAAAGTCAAACCCAGCAATCAACATCCAATCAACACATAATTACATTCTACCCACTTCAAAACCCCAAACCAACACAGGAGTAAGAAGATAAAGCACGCAATGTACCCATTGATTTGTGTCCTGTATCACCTCACCCCAAAAACGAATATAAGCATTTAAGAGAGTATGTAAAATTGTTTTTGGAATGTAAGAAGTGTCTTCCGAACGCTTCTAGGCATCAGACCATAAATAAAGTGTGAAAGTGAACTTTGGAGAGTTAATTTTTCAACTACCCTCGACAGTGAAGAAAACATAAGAATATTGAGAAGATTCGTGTTAGAATTATTAATCTAACCCTTTCGGTCATATTCAACAATATATGTTTACAAGAAAGACTACTACTAAAATACTATATATATATATATATATATTATATATATATATATATATATATATATATATATATATATATATATATATATATATATATATATGCAACCCGTCCTCGCAAATCTATAAGTCAATATTGACTTATTAGTTGCGTGCATAGGTGACATACTTAACATAATAGTTTCCCTTGAAAAGCTTCATAGAAAACACCAACCTTACCTAACCTTGTTAGTATGTTAAAATAAGCATCTTATAGCTTCGTAATTACAATTGTTACTTAACCTATTATAGGTATAGGTTAGGTAATAATTGTAATTACGAAGCAATAAGATGCTTATCTTAACACACTAACAAGGTTAGGTAAGGTCGGTGTTTTCTATGAAGATTTTCAAGGGAAACTATTATGTTAAGTATGTCACCTATGCACATATTTAATAAGTCAATATTGACTTATTAAATTTGCGAGGACGGGTTGCATATATATATATATATATATATATATATATATATATATATATATATATATATATATATATATATATATATATATATATATATATATATATATATACAGTATAACAGGTCCCCCTAGGCCAGCTATATTAACCTTCCCCAGGATGCAACCCGCAACAGTTGCCTAGCTCCATGGTACCTATTTATTGCTAGGTGAACTGCGGCATGAGGTGAAAGGAAACGTGGCCAATTCTGTTCTACTGCGGGAATCGAACCCGAAATCTTGGTTTGGCTGTGAGCCGGAGAATGAATACTAGGCAACTTTCGCACATAACATTCTGATATATATACTTTAAACTATATAACTAGCTTATGATGACTGTTACTGACAGTCTTCGTAAGTAAGTAAAAGTTACTTATTAAGTTACACAAGTAATTACAATAAAATGAATTGTGGGATTCAGTAGCCTAGTCCATTAAGTGCTTTTGAATTGAATTGAACTTTCAGGGAAAGCGCCAAGCCATTATGACTATATAGCACTTGGAAGGGATCAGGATAAGGATTTGGGATGGGACGGGAGGAAGGGATTAAGTGCTTTTGTATCCTTGTCTACTACAAGACGAGTATCAAGTGCATAATGAACTAAACTAAAACAACTGCCATTCATACTGTGAAAGTTTCACGTGGTTTATATTTACAAATTAATGGATAAGCCGCTGGATTCTTGTCCTCGTCGAGGCCATTAGAGAGATGGTGACCCCTTAGGTAAATTCAGGTAAAGTATAGTGAGGGTGGAGATTCTAGAGTAGTCTCCCATACACACGTTTTCTGTGTCAGGTCGCGGGGGGGAGATTTGGCACCACTGTGACGAGAGGCTGATCAGCTGGTGTAGCGCGCTTGATTCAGAAACACTCAATTTAAATTTTACAAAGTTTTTCTTGATTGACACTCGGCAATCTGACAGATGAAGTACAACCAGGCGTCAAAAAAGAGACATCTAACTAGTGCAGATTTTGAGTCCCGATAGATACGGATGAATGTGGAATAAATGGGAGCGTGTTGGAAGACACTTGGCAACTGAGGGTCACTCCTCCTGGAGCACTTCTGCAGATGACAGTGACTGTTGGACTGTGGCCATGAGAGGAGTGTTGTGCCGCCGCCTGTGATTTACAGTGATTCGCTCCACTTCCCAGAGTTTTTTTAGATGGTCGAATCATGTTTATTGGATTCGACCACCTGCGAGCGGTGTTGCTATGTACGATCTTAGCCAACGTCTGCGGGCGGGAGGCGGATAATGCTCAAACGAAAGGTAAGTGCCTCCCCTCCGTGTTTGTGTGTGTTTTCTTTCTTCCAACACAAGGAACTTACGCACGAGGCCGCCGCCGCCGCCGCGATCTTCAATTATTAACTGTTGTCCTCCTCGCCTTCCTGTGCTTGCTGTGCCTGCACGCGGCCTCCCCGGCCACCCGCGCCCACCACGACTGCCTCCAAAGATGCTTATTTTATGGCTTTGGCGCGCCGAGTTTTTTTTTTTCATTTTTTAAACTAGACAAATGTACAAAAAAAAAGTTTCGCACTTGCTTCTGGACTAAATTAAGAGTTGGTGGGAGGGAAGAGGGGGGGGGGTGGAGGGGTGCACCAGCTGGGGAGGACGGAGGGGTTTGGGGGGTTACCAATTTGGAGGGAGACATGCCCCAGCTGGGAGGTAGGGGGGGGGCACCAGTTAAAATAGAGGCATGTACCAGCTGGCAGCAAGGCCAATACCAACTGGGAGGTAGGCAAGCACGAGCTGGGAGGGATAAGAGCACCAGCTGGGATGGAGGGTTAGGGAGGGATTTATCAGGAGAAAGATCCAAGCCATTATGACTATATAGCAATTAGAAGGGATCAAGATATGGATTTGGGATGGGACGGGGGGTAGGAATGGTGCCCAACCACTTGGACGGTCAGGGATTGAACGCCGACCTTCAGGAAGTGAGACCGTCGCTCTACCGTCCACCCCAAGTGCTTGGACAGGGATGGATGGGGGAGATCAGCTATAAGTAAGGCATACACCAGCTGGGTAGGGAGGCAAGCACCAACTGGGAGGGATGGGAGCTTCAGCTGGAGGAAGTCAAGCACCAGCTGGCAAGGATGGGAGTACCACTGGGAGGTAGGGAAGCACCAGCTGAGTGGGATGAACGTACTATATGTGAAGAAGCCAAGGACCAGCTGGGAATTAAATAGGTACAAGTTGGGATGGAGGAAGACGTCATTTGGAAGAAAAACACAAATTAAAAGAAGGATACACTAGCTGGGAGGAAGGTAATTAAACACCACCTGGTTGGGATGCAATTAAGGACCAGCTGGGAGGGAGTCAGAGAGAAGCACCAGCTGTCAGGGGGATGTACCAACTGGGAGGTAAGAACTAACTTGAAGGGAGGTTCTTATGTACACGGTTCTTAGGAGATGCGTAGGTGCATGGACGCGCCATGCACCTACAGGGAGATAGATCGGCAGCTGTTAGGAAGGGTTAGTGGAATTGTCAGCTGGTTAAGGAGGGAGGAAAGCGCCAGCAGGTTAGGGAGGGAGGGAGGGAGGCGCCAGCAGGTTAGGGAGGGATGGAGGGAGGCGCCAGCAGGTTAGGGAGGGAGGGAGGCGCCAGCAGGTTAGGGAGGGAGGGAGGCGCCAGCAGGTTAGGGAGGGAGGGAGGCGCCAGCAGGTTAGGGATGGAGGGAGGCGCCAGCAGGTTAGGGAGGGAGGGAGGCGCCAGCAGGTTAGGGAGGGAGGGAGGCGCCAGTAGGTTAGGGAGGGAGGGAGGCGCCAGTAGGTTAGGGAGGGAGGGAGGCGCCAGCAGGTTAGGGAGGGAGGGAGGCGCCAGCAGGTTAGGGAGGGAGGGAGGCGCCAGCAGGTTAGGGAGGGAGGGAGGCGCCAGCAGGTTAGGGAGGGAGGGAGGCGCCAGCAGGTTAGGGATGGAGGGAGGCGCCAGCAGGTTAGGGAGGGAGGGAGGCGCCAGCAGGTTAGGGAGGGAGGGAGGCGCCAGCAGGTTAGGGAGGGAGGGAGGCGCCAGTAGGTTAGGGAGGGAGGGACCCCCAGCAGGTTAGGGAGGGAGGGAGGCGCCAGTAGGTTAGGGAGGGAGGGAGGCGCCAGCAGGTTAGGGATGGAGGGAGGCGCCAGCAGGTTAGGGTGGGAGGGACGCCCCAACAGGTTAGGGAGGGAGGGAGGCGCCAGCAGGTTAGGGAGGGAGGGAGGCGCCAGCAGGTTAGGGAGGGAGGGAGGCGCCAGCAGGTTAGGGTGGGAGGGACGCCCCAACAGGTTAGGGAGGGAGGGAGGCGCCAGCAGGTTAGGGAGGGAGGGAGGCGCCAGCAGGTTAGGGAGGGAGGGAGGCGCCAGCAGGTTAGGGAGGGAGGGAGGCGCCAGCAGGTTAGGGAGGGAGGGAGGCGCCAGCAGGTTAGGGATGGAGGGACCCCCAGCAGGTTAGGGAGGGAGGGACCCCCAGCAGGTTAGGGAGGGAGGGACGCCCCAACAGGTCAGGGAGGGAGGGACCCATCCACAAGTAACTGTTTGATGGAAAGTACCAATATGTAGTGATGAACTACCAGTAAACCACTTTTTGTACTATTAAATTTATAGTCCCAAAAAAACTAAAGCTAAAACCAAACTTAAATATTCCTCGACCTAGTATAGCACATATATGTACTTAATTAGGCTTACGATAACGTGCATTAGCCCTAAGATTGCTCGGAGAGGTTAGCTCTTATATTTATATAGTGGTTAAAAATGTTTCCAGTTTGTCCAAATTCAATAATACAAAGGTCAACGTTCTTGTGGTCCATCATACATTTTGGCACTTTCCACCAAACAGTTAGTATAAGTACTTTCATTTTAGGAGGGTGGGAGGCGCCAACTGGTTAGCTAGGGAGGGAAGCGCCTACTGGAAGAGGAAGGAAGCCCAAACTGGAAAGGAACCACCAGATGGGAGGATGTCGACACCCGCACACACACACACACACACGCACACGCACACGCACACGCACACACACACACACACACACACACACACACACACACACACACACATACACACATACACACACACCACACACACACACACACACACACACACACACACACACACACACACACACACACACACACACACCACACACACACACACACACACACAGCTCCTTTACGTGGCTTCCAAGATACCTAAATGTCACTGGATGAAACTTCTGAGGACGAAGTTTGGCAGTTCTCGGAGAATGCGCATGTAAACACAGACGAGTCAAAGTTGCTAGAAGAGGAAGCTAACGAACATTATAAGCTGAAAATTTCAAGACCTTCTTTCCAGCTTTGACTCCTGTATATTGTAGAGGTAGTTAACAGATTTGGCCAGTAAGTGCAAGCTACAGTAAAAGATAATAAAGTGTAAAAAATGTGAATTAAATAGTTTGTATAGTCCAGTTTATGTATCCGATACTGTTAAATATTATTTTGACAAACATCTGCTTAATGTATGTTCCGTGTGACTGAGTCGTGTTAGGCATCGTCCATACCTTTTCAAAAACACGATTTCAATGCGCTTTTGACTCGTTTTATAATTACTTATTTGTGCAAGTCAGTATTATTATATTACATCGCCAGCCTGGGAAAGCCTAACCATGTGGAACCCGCTGGATATTGGTTTTACTCTGTATTGAATACCGCAAGCAAAGACGCTATTGTCTTACGTGAGCTAATCAGAATCCTGACCAAGAAACTGATCTATTTATACTAATGAGTTTATTATTAGTTTTTGTTAGACGTAAGCTTTATTTAATGTTAGGTTACAATCATATTAGGTAGAGGGGAGCTGGAATTAATGGTGTGCCAGTGTCCCCCTGTATCTAATAGTATTGTTACTTAACATTAATAAAGCTTATGCTTTATACAAAAATAATAAACTCTCATCCCCACCCCTCTGAATTTCGCCCTTTTTCTTCCCCCCTATGTCCCGTCTCTCTCAACCATCCCTATCTATCTCTCGCCCCTTCCATTCTCAAAAAACATATATACTGTAGCTTGAAGATCGAAGGGGTTCATCGTTGTGTTCGCTTGGAAAAATCTCTGACTTCGAAGGAAGTACTAATTTTAAACAGGGAAATAAATTGTTTCGTGTCATCAGAAAAGTAAAGTTCTTTTCAGAAGTAAAAATAAAAAAAAATATGTCTAGGCTCAGACCCAATAGCGTATCATGTTTTAGCAGGTAATTTAATAATAATAATAATTATTCATTTGAGTGGGTTACAGAAATTGTTTACCCGATCAATATACGTATGTATGTATAGGTGAACAGGCAGGGGGACATGATCCCAGCTTTACAGACTGCACCACCAAATGGTTCTCTCTCGCAGGACTAGCACCCCACTCACTTTCTTCTGAAGCCCATAAGCAATCCAGCTGGGATCGCCCCATTGTCGACCAAGAAACTGCGACAACACCCCATGACACTACCCGACTTAAAGCTGTAGCAGCTCCCCATGCAGGTGACTTCTTATTAGCAACCCCAATGTCACCAACCGGTACTCGTCTCACACCGCAGGCCCTCCGAATAGCTGTGGCTCTCCGCCCCAATCCACAATGAATACAGGTGTATTTGCGGCGAGGCAGTGGCCGATAGGTACGGACGGCATGGCCTTCTCTGCCAAAGGACAGGAGGATGGCATGCAAGTCACGGTGAGGTTAATAACATTATTAAGAGCAGCCTTACCACAGCCGGTTGTCCAGCAGAGAACGCCCCGTTACCTAATGCCCCGCTATTCTGATGAGCCTGTCGGTCGCCCAGACGGGATCACGGTGAACCCCTGGAAGAATGGTAAGACAGTTGGTGTGGGACTACACTTGCGTTCCAACTTTAGCCAACACCTATGTTGACTTAGTGCTGCACAGGCAGGAGGTGCTGCCAATCACCGGGAAGTCATAATACAAAAACCTTGGTCACCACTACAATTTTGTCCCCATTGCCTCAGAGACACTTGGTGCCTGGGGTAAAAGTGCTGCTAGTTTTTTTAAGGAGCTGGGGTCCAAGCTAATTGAAACAACTAGAGACCCTAGAGTCACCAGTTTTCTCTTTCAGCGCCTTAGTGTGGCGATCCAGAAAGGAAATGCTCACTGCATCCATGGTTCCTGCCCGCCATCTGAGGAGCTGGAGAAGCTCTACAACCTGTGACAAGTAGCCTTGTACCTGCATGTAACAATGTTGTAACCCTTTTTGTGTTTATATATATATATATATATATATATATATATATATATATATATATAATATATATATATACTATATATATATATATATATATATATATATATTGTTTATGAAAGACCGGCCACAATAAGAGAGGAACCCTCTCTTATTGTGGGTATTCGTAGTTAGGTCGGTAAAGCTCACGACCACCGGAGTATTCCACTCTGGTGGTCGTGAGTTCGAGGCTCCGATGGTGCAAGTGATTGGATTGAAATATATATATGTAGCAACAGATTAAAAAAAACAGGTCCAGCTATTTCTATCCCGGCCGGGGATCGAACCTGGGGTCCTGAATTCTGATTCTAGAACATAGCCACTATGCTTCCAAGACGCTTGTAATAATTTAATGTTAAATACCAGGCTGGATTTTGTATATATATTTGGGAAAAGTAGTAAATGTAAATCTTATAATATATATAAATATATAATATATATATATATATATATTATATATATATATATATATATATATATATATATATATTGTTTATGAAAGACCGGCCCACAATAAGAGAGGAACCCTCTCTTATTGTGGGTATTCGTAGTTAGGTCGGTAAAGCTCACGACCACCGGAGTATTCCACTCTGGTGGTCGTGAGTTCGAGGCTCCGATGGTGCAAGTGATTGGATTGAAATATATATATGTAGCAACAGATTAAAAAAAAACAGGTCCAGCTATTTCTATCCCGCCGGGGATCGAACCTGGGGTCCTGAATTCTGATTCTAGAACATAGCCACTATGCTTCCAAGACGCTTGTAATAATTTAATGTTAAATACCAGGCTGGATTTTGTATATATATTTGGGAAAAAGTAGTAAATGTAAATCTGATCATATCGTTATTCTGCTTAACTATGCTTCTTTTGCGAAACATTTCCTAAAAGTTGTGCGGGATTTTCTCCACCCAGGAAATTTGGGTCCCTTGCTGTTTTGGTCGACGAGATTAAAATGTCAGGGGGTCACCAGGTAAATAAAATGCGAGCCGTGAGATGCATGTATCCCGGTGCGACCAGACTCTCCGGCTGAGGCTTTCTTATTTACGTTTTTGCTTCATTTGGTGTGTTTCCACTCGCACAATTGAATTAAAACAATTTATTGAGATATGTAACGTTTGTTAAGGACAAATAGTTTCAAAAGTTCTTGATATTTTGTTTTTTCACTTAACGTATTTGGTGGTTCAAGGTTGTGCGAATTGTTTTTCTGACACTATATTTGGGCAAATCTATATCCGCAGATGTTGAATTCTTGCATATATATTTATAGCCAAGAAAAAGCCAAGCAGTAAGTAGTAATATCGAAAAGTCTGCTAATTTTATTGTAGGAGCCATAGATATGAGTCGGTTCTTGCTCGGTAGCCCAAGTGTTACGATAGATGGTTAGTTAGTGTAGTTTTCGCTCTGTCTTGTATCTATTAAGTTTCATTGAAGTTCCTAGTGTGCTTGTTCACAGGTTGCTGATGAGTAGGCCAAAATGAAGGCATACCCTTTGCCTAACTCATCGGTTCTATCATGCTTTCGGAAACCAACACGAGATGTATCCGTGTATTCACAGAGTTGTATTCACCTAGTTGTGCTTTGCGGGGGTTAGGCTCTGCTCTTTCGGCCCGCCTCCCAACTGTCAGTCAACTGGTACTACTATTTTTTTTCTCCACACCACACACACCCCCAGGAAGCAGCCCGTGACAGCTGACTAACTCCCAGGTACCTGTTTACTGCTAGGTAACAGGGGCATCAGGGTGAAAGAAACTGCCCATTGTTTCTCGCCGGCGCCCAAAATCGTGTGAAATGGACTCTGATACCAATCATTAATGTTCTACTGTGTCTGCGTCTAACGTCAGGCAAAAGTTACAGTTATATCATATGTATATTTTGGTACACATAATATAGTTATTTTACCCATTATGGGCCTAAGACTGGATTTCCTGTCGACTCTGGTGCCCCTGTGAACCATAGGCTCTTCACTCACGTATAATATTGTTCCATATTTATTTGCATAATCCACAAATTAATCATGCAGACGTATATTTTAACAGGTGGATATACATAATCAGAAATTTTAATATGAAATATATTTCAGTTTAACTTGATGGAGGTGGGTTGCAAACAATGTGGAGGGCGAGGCTACTCAAGTTGGAGAAGCCAGTCGTGTGTGCCTGTGTTCCCCAGCAGGGGGTGTCACGTTACCCAGGAAACGTGAGGCCGTAGCTCTTCCTGAATGAGCTCAGGCTGTAGCCTGTGGTGGAAGATCAGGCTAAGAGCCAAGTCAAAGCAACTAATATCGTATTATATTGCAATGTTCGCAAACGTAAGTGGCTGCATAGGCTAAGGTACGTAAGAGGGCAAGTTCCTCGATTTTCACTGATAATAATATTAAATGGTCGAGTTGTAATAAGGATACATTCGATATTTCGCTCACGCCTCCTAAGGTGGGGTGGAAACTGTTTGGGAGGCGCCGGTAAGGGTAGGCCACTCCAGCCATAGCAGCCTTGATGGATGGCTAGCCTTTTACGGGCGATAGAGGGCAGCACAAGGGCGTCGACTCCCCCAGCAGGGAACCAAATGGCATGAGAAGTGAGGGTGCTCATTCATGTCACTCTGGTGGGACGGCTCTGGTTTCATTAACGTGTTCTCCACGGCCTCTGTTGTATGCTTAGTTTATTTCATTATTATGCACTCCATACCCCATTCTCTTAGTGAGAAAGGTTATAGAGGCCGTATGCAGGATGCTTTGTGTCGTTTGAGCTTTTTTTGTTTCCAGCGAGATGGAGTAATAGGTAAACACGGTCTAGCTTTTTTACCCTGAAACTCTACAACTACTCATATAGATTAGGGCAGCAGCAGCACACTGTTGTGCACCGAGGATTAACTTGTTAGCGCAAATGTTGTTTAGCCTGTAATAATTCATAACTCAGTGTGTCGGGGAACAGGTAATCAGTGTATATATATACAGGTTACGCTTATATTGTAATGTACAATGTTTCATTGTAAATACATCGTTATTGAAATGGAACAATAATCTATCTTAAATTATAATTATAAGGTGTGCAGGATAGATGTAACTGTGAATGTTATGTTCTCCGTTAAGGCCTGATAAAGACCTTTTCTGTCGTCTGCAATCCTTTTTGCGCTACAGCGTACAGGATGAGTATGGGGTGCACAATAAACTAGCCACCTCCGGCGACAAAACAATTAGTGAAGAACGAGCCTGACTGTACTACCGGGACCCTTTTTTACTCCCCTGCTGCAAATACTAAACACACAAGTGTACGTGCCATTTTGTTTTTCTTCAGTGTTGGAAGAATAGATGCATTAAGTACCAGGTCATTCAGTATTGTATTTGTACGTCAGTTGATCCAAAGGTCGTTTGGATCACCTATCAGCTGTTTAGCACTAAAACTCTCGCCAAAGTTCTTAGTTTGAAGCTGCCATACACACGAGGCCAAGTGTCGCAGTCATCCACCCCTCTATAAATGAATAGACTCAGCAGCGAGACAGGAGAAAATAAATGATACGAGCTGGGGACGACGGGAGTCAAAAGCTAGGTGGGCTGTGAAGTGAATGATGCTAGGAGGGTGAAAGCTTGATATTGGCAGCAGGAGATGCAGGATTTACCGTCCCACCTCGCACCCCAACATATCATCTCGAAAGACGCTTTATTGTGTGTTGGTAGGTGGGGGTGGGGATATGTTGTGTATTGCTTAGGGTGTGGGAAGGTGTGTGTTGCCAGTAGGGGATGGGTGTATTGAGCAGCACTAGTAGATGGGTAAGTTGGGCAGCTCTAGGGGATCGGAAAGTTTGGTAGCTTTAGGGGATTGGTATGTTGCTAACTGCAAGGGAATGGGTAGGCTAACTGCTTAGGGCTCGATGGTGGATAGTGCCTGTGGATGGAAATATTGCCGGAACAACCGTGGACATCTTCAAGAGAAAACTGGACTGTTTTTTAAGAGAAGTTCCGGATCAGCCGGGCTGTGGTGGGTATGTAGGCCTGCGGGCCGCTCCAAGCAACAGCCTGGTGGACCAAACTCTCACAAGTTGAGCCTGGCCTCGGGCCGGGCTTGGGGAGTAGAAGAACTCCCAGAACCCCATCAAGCAGGAAAGCCTTGGGCTAGGAGATTACTGTTGCCACGAGTTATTGAATCGTGATATGCTAATTTACTCGCGAGTTATGTCTGCTACTTGATGTGACATAAATATGGTAGTCGCTTAGAAATGAGAGTAGAGGGTCTCGGTTAGCAGCTGTGAAATAAGTATGGTAACTGCTAGAAAAAAAAAGCATGGTAAACGGCTAGAAAATAAGGTATGAAAACCGATGGGAAAATTGTAGTCCTTATCCTTCTACCAGCAGATATACGAAATTTTGCCGGGATAAAGTTAGACGCTTTCAAGAGAGACCTCAACGGGTTTCCACGGGTGATATGGAACCAATGAAGCTGTCATGATTGATTTATTGATAAAGAATAAGCCACCCAAGAGGTGGCACGGGCAAGAATAGCCCGTAAAAGCTGTCATGAGGTTTGTCGGTCAGAAATAGCATGGCTGATCAGTCACCAGGAGAGCCTAGTCACAGCCAAGCTGCCACAGAATATTACGGATCGTGGGGTGAATTGCAGCAATTGTATGGTAATGATAATACTCATTTGTACTAATGTTTACGACATGCCTTGGTGAGAAAAACTGCGACTAATAGTAGAAAACCCTCTAGCCTAAATGACTAATTAATACACAGCTCCAGTGGCGCAGTGGTAGCGCACTCGCCCCTCCCATCGCGAACCATTTCCACTGAGTTCGAGCAAAGATTATGAAGGATTGATGGGGCACCAATCCTTAACTGCTCGCCTCTGTTCATCCAGCAGAAATTGGGGACCTGGTTGTAGACCAACTGGCGGGTCGTGTTCAAGGGGAAATAGTAAGGTAAGGTTTAAAATGAGTTACGGGAAAGTGCTATACTGTATAGCTATACAGACTTAACACTTTCTTCTGATATAAAACCCACTTTCTTCTGATATAAAAACCACTTTCTTCTGATGTAAAAAACATTTTCTTCTGATATAAAAACCACTTTCTTCTGATATAAAACCCACTTTCTTCTGATATAAAAACCACTTTCTTCAGATATAAAAACCACTTTCTTCTGATATAAAAACCACTTTCTTCTGATATAAAAACCTTACCATGAGCCAACGGAAGGAAAAAGTAGTTTATCCCAGTCTAGGGTTAGTTAGGTCTACTGAATTTGTGTCGTGCAGGTGACTAATAAAGTTAACAAATAGTAAGCTAGCCTAGCTTAAAAATTCAGTCATGTGACAATAAAAATACTGCTCTTGAGTATAGCTAATGGTTCTAAGGTTTCAAAACGTCAAGAAAACGATTAATTTAAAGTGTCCTCTATATAAATAGGAGCTGCCTCGTATGGGTCAATAGGCTTTCTGCAGTTACCTTCATTCCTGTGTTCTTAATGTAACAGNGGGTGGAAGGTGGATTCGAAGCCTAGCTAGAGGCATTTCAGAGTTCAGCCGTTATGCATCCCTAACCTGTCCTCGTAAACAAAGGCCAAAAGTGACTCCAGGCATCGTCGCGCCCCCTGTTATGAATGGAAAAACAGTTTACACAAGACTCACGCTGATGACGTTCGAACATTTCCGGAAAAAGTGCTTCGCTGACGACTTTTGTTCGAACCACAATGCTGTAAATGCTTCACCCACGTACCTAATCAGTACGTAAATATGCATAGTATGTTAATATTTAACTATTAATTTATATTAGAGAATTCCTATTTTGGATGCACAGCATGTTAAAATTGGTGATTGCGTCTTTGGGGTCGACCGCTGGATGGAATAGACTTGGTCTGAGGAGTTGCATCCCCCACTACCACTCCTGTGAGCGGCAGTGGGAGAGGTTGGAGGCATATCATCGGGTTCAGGAACATTGAGTTAGTTGCCTTGGAATTAATTTAGTTAAACAGCTTGTATGGGGCAGCCAAATGCTTTTGTTGAATCAGTCTTCGCAAGTTTTAAAAGCCTGTAATGCTCAATATATATTGATTAGTATCGTAAAGTTGTATGTGGTGTCACAGGCGGAACGTATGTACACTTTTTTTTTTTTACCCCTCTTGGCCGTAATTTATTTAAAATGTAAAACCTAGATATACACAAAGAATGGGCAGTTTGAGTGGAGACCACACTCACAATACTAAGGTTCCAACGAAATTGACAAGAAAGGTCTTTCCATGGTTACCTTACCTTGAGATGATTTCAGGGCTCTGTCCCCGCGGCCCTGTCCCCGACCAGGCCTCGGTGGTTTTCACTTGATATCTGAAAGTTGACAAATTAACCACACTTTCCCCAATATTTCCCAATTCCAAACGTTATAACCCATCTCCAAATTTATCCACAACATTCTTGACAGATGTGCGTGCAGTGAGGACGCAAAAAGATAATTTTGAGGTGGTTCTGTGGATCTGTTCCTATGGCAGTTTGACCAAGCATCATGGTGGTCTGGTAAATAAACCTTTCAGATAATGAGGATGATAGCAGTCTGACCCATGAATTGCACCCTGGTTGACTAGGTATCCACTGGAAGTTTAAGTTTTTTTAACATTGTCGGTCAGTCATGCCACTTACGTTTAGAGTTCTTGGGCTCTTAATGTGATAGGATTCTTGTAACGTAGTGAAAATCGGAGGTACAGTAGGTACGCTGAGAACTTAATGCAAAAGGCCCGAGACTGTTCAACACACCTAATACACATAAGAGGCATAATTCGCCGACCTCAGTTTGAGAACTCTCTAAACGCCTCCAATGGATACCTGATTAACCATGCTGTGATTCATATACGAGCAGCCGCGTCCAACAGTATTTCTGACCAGACACCAAGGAGGGCTGGCCAAAGACCGGGCCGCGGGGACGTTGATCCTCTGATTTATTGCAAGGGAACCGCACCTACTTCTCAACAGGGCTATTCAGCATTTCCTGTTATGGCTCCTGGTCTCGTATGGAGTAGTGTAAATTTGTAGCTACTCCCTCCAGCAGTTTAAAGTAAATTCTCTCCTGCGCTCTACAGTATGTTTTAGCAGTCTCGCTAATTTCGTTTTATTGAATAGATTCAGACAGCTTTCTGCAAGTTCTCCAGGTCAGTAATTACTCTTAGCTTTGAACGGGGTTGATAGTGTGCAAAAAAATATTGTATCATGGATGGTCCCTTTTGTGCTTAAAGGCGGTATCTTTAATACTTGCAAACGTTTCCTGTATAGCAGGTAACTAAGATTAGATTTAAATAGTATCATATTCAGAACCGAGATTTGTCCTATTTTGGTTGACATTTCTAATGCAGATTAGTGAATGTGACGGTTGGACATGCTTGTAAAAGGTTTTGCTTCTAACAAAATTGCGTTAATTTACCTACCTTGTGTAAGTAATTATCAAAGATTAATTTCAGTAACTGGCAATTTTTTAGGTTTATATCCACTCTTTAAATTGTATACATAATGTTAACTTCCTGTACATATGACTTCTTAAGTTGGAAGGTTTGCTCGAAATTAAAGATTCAAGTAGCATTGAAGTCGTAGTTAGTGAAATAAGATTTACAATGTCCGTAGACTTGTATTCCAAGTACAGTACTGTGCATAATGGTATAAATGGTTCATTCCAAAGTTAATGTATTTAATTTTTGTGGTGTCGCGAGTCAAATGTTTCGTACCCATTGTATCGCTCATTTTACTTTTGACAATTGTGTTAAGTAAATAGGTATAAAATGTAATGTGAAATAATCAGAGGTTGACAGTGTTGCAAGTAGATGAAACTTCGTCAATGTCGCGCACACGGGGGCTTAGCAGAGCAGTTAAGTATAGTGGGGTTATGGGACTCTCCGGCTGGCCTGGTCGCAGGCTTGGTAAAGGTGAGCGGGTAATGGCCTTCATGACTGCTCCAGCGGAGTGTCCCAGCCTCGTGATACAGCTTTTACTGCCCACTTCACTCGTACGGCTGGGCTGCCAAAAGTTTTATGTCGTGTTGGCTAGACAGGGATATGCAAGAACTTCCGGCGCGTTGCACGAATATGGAGGAAATGGTAGGAAAGTTGGAAGATAAAGCTATATTTAAATTATAGCTTTTAGTTTGTACCTAAATGTTTTGGTATTGGAGCATACTTCGTAAATTTGAGACACAGCTGGTGAAAACCGGCCTTTCTATTGATAAATATTTTCATTTTAAGACTGGCAGATACAGAAATGCAGGTGTGGGTGTTAGGAATGGCGGCGACTCTGCTGTACTTAACCCTGCTGGTGTAACAACCCGGGCGTGGTTATTCTCTGCGGCAGAACACTTCGTCCACGCCTGCTCGTAGACGTCGACCCCCTTCCCTTAATGGAAGGGTGGCTTTGCATATGTGAATACCTTTCCAAGCCTGCAAGTCTTTCGAACACCCCTTCCTCCCCTTTTTCCGACACTTTAGCAAGAGCTGTAAATGCTTCTTAGCAGACTCACAAGTTTCTAATAAATTGAGACTGTCATGTAGCCGTATCAGACTTGTCACATTTATCTTGACTTTGTCCCTCCGCTGTCGTCTCCAGTTACTAGCTGGATGTTCATCCCAGTTACCATTTTAACTTGTAGGAAGTTTTCTTGGACTTTTATCTTGTGGCAAAAATTAGTTGTTAGCTATAGGTTATTTCAACTAACATGGCGTAGTCTGTGTAAACAATATTTAGATCATTGTACATGGAACGGGGTGGGGGGGGGGGGAGCTTAAGAACGGGCTGATATTTTCACAGGCGTTATTCACCGTTTGTGGCTAATTGCACCACTTCAGTACTCTCCTACTTGAACTTGTGTGTGTTGTGTGCCGGACGGGCGGGTGGGTAGGTCTGCCTTGCCTTGAGGAGCTCGTGGTCTTCCGTGCCGGGCCAACGCACGCTCGGCGAGATCGATGAGGTGGAGACAGTAGGGCGCCGTCTATTGTTGCAGTATACACCTGGCCTTCCGCAGTATTTTGTAATGCCAAAGAGATCTGATTACAATGTTTTAATTTGCAGATGGTTCGATAATCTAGTTTAGTTAAGTGATCGTAAATTTAATATTAAACAACGGGCATTTAATCAAATTTTAGTATTTTGTCTTTGAATAATGTCTTGATGTTGCGGTATATTAATATTTTAACGAACTACGAACATGCATGGAGACTTCGTTTTTTCCAGTTGGCGATTAGTGCCTCGGTGCTGTATAGTAAAAATTCCATAGCTTTCCGAATAGTTGAAATGTTATACTTGGAAGTTCAGATTTTGGCATTAGTTGAGCTAAATTCTTGTGATGCTCTGACGTTGCTCATAAAATCAGGTATTTAAAAATTTGCATATCGGTAATCCTCACGTCTAGGAAAATCTATAAAAAAACAACTTTGTTCTATGGGATTGGGTTTTATTTGCACTGGTAAAGTTGAGTGTTGCGTGAGTGGTAAGGCGTGCTTGAGCAGCTGTTGCACGCTCACTGCTCTGCCAGCACGCAACTGTGTGGGTGTACCCTAGTACCCCCAACTCGCACCCTACACACGCACTCTTTCCCCATAATGTAATGAGGTAGCGGCCACAATGCTTCCTGGGGAGTAGTTTAACAAGTTTTACCCATTAAATATGCTCACCGGAAGCTAGACATGACTAATGATTACTTAATGATGACAACTGCATGTTTATGGTTTTGAGCAGTAAGTGAAACGGAATAAGTTATTGTTTTAGTAATTACAAGTACTTGGTTGCAAGTATCTGTTAAAGAAGGTGCAAGCGACACTCCACACTGGAAAAGTGGGGGAGTGGGAGGGATTATCGAGGGAAACGAGGCCAGGGGACCAGTTATGACCCCGTCCCTTTTTACCTTTGAGTAAATGGCCATTTCCGCCGTTATGGTTTGCCCATACTTGCTTCACGATGTGATGCCTTTCAACACAGTCTTGAATATTGGTACCCCACCTGCCTGCCTACGTACAGATGAACTAGATGGTTGTTGCAACTATTCAAATATTAATATTTTGGAGTGCATGAAAGGTGGGTTGATCATAGCGGTTTTCAATAACATTTGTTTGGAGTTGTCATAGATTTCAGGTAGGCTGACATCCGGTATGCAGTACCTGGAGCGTGTTTGGATCTTGAAACCTGGGTTCCACCTGGAGTGTAATGCTGGTAACATGGACGGGGGGGAGGTTCTAGAGTGCAATAACTCGTTTTTGGCTCTTGGGGAGACGAAGTTGTCCCCCAGAAGGCTGTAAAGAATAGGTCAGAGGGTATGACTAGTTCATCCTAGAATAAGCGCTGCGACTGTCAACATGCTTTCCTTTAATGAATATATCTACCTTTTTCCGATTCATAAACCTAGTTCAGTTGGTTTATATAGCGCTAGTGATGTTGATAATTTCCAACACTGAAAAAGTAAGATTTGGCAGATTCGTCTAATGTGACTTCTAAACTTATTGTCACACCTTCGCAACCAACAGCTCGTAGAGAGAACACTTCCTCTAGTCTTTTGTGCCTGCCAGTTTCCAGGGATTATGTTGCTCATTCTCCGCTTTCTTGCTCCGGACTAGTTACCAAGTGCGCGTCCAGTACTACTAGATTTCTTCAGATTCATGAAGTATAATGGTGCTGTTTGGGTGGAAAAGTGTGGCCACATCTGCTGTGGGGTGAGAATTGGTCTGGTAACCAGCCGAGCGACCTCTGCTGTCGGCCGTTCATCTCCTAGCGTGCTCCACTATTGTACAATTATTTTACCCTCTAGGGCCTTGGAATAGCCTGCGTTTCAGGGTTTCTCGCCACTTGATTCCCCTTTTCGTGAAAATCTATTTACATTCCCCCCACACTGTGTTCCCTCACCAATGACCAGTTGCTATATTTGGTATTGTATTCTGCTGCGTGAACTAACACGAGGAAAAAGCCATCCACATGACCATGTCATGGCCGGCGAGGCGGTATCACCCACGCCCGCGACTGAGGTATTGATCTCTGGCAGGCTATGCACAGGGTGCGGTCTGCTGCTGCTCCAGGTCGGTGGGGCTGGCCGCTTCTGCTTCCTCCACGTTCATTACTAACAAGCACCTTAGCTTTGCCTCATTGTAAGCAGGAATACAATTATAATGTATTTAATGTGCAACTCTTCAGATTCAAAATTTTTGTTCTTGGCAGTCTGATAGTTAAAAAAAAAGTTCTGCGGCCCCTCCCCCAAGCTTTGTAGACCATACCCCCTCCCTCCCTGCCTCCGCAATCCTGTACCCTTTCCCTTATTGGGCATTTCTCCATTTTATAGCCTATTCTACTATATTGGATTTTTACTACTATATCTAATTTTTATTGGAGCCGGTCGGCCGAGCGGACAGCACACTGGTCTTGTGATTCTGGGTTCGATTCCGGGCGCCGGCGAGAAACAATGGGCAGAGTTTTTCACCCTATGCCCCTGTTACCTAGCAGTAAAATTAGGTACCTGGGTGTTAGTCAGCTGTCACGGACTGCTTCCTGGAGGTGGAGGCCTGATAGAGGACCGGGCCGCGGGGACACTAAAGCCCCGAAATCATCTCGAGATAACCTAAAGATAACTAAAAACATTTAACTTGTGTACCTTCGAAATACTTTCCTAAGGACAATGTAACAATTGTCATTTATTACCGAGAAGATGAACAAAGTTTCTTCTCTAAATAGTTCGAATTTTATTAGAACGTTCGTCATAAAGTTCATTAATTTTTTTGTTTTGGAACTTCAATTCTTTTTAAATATTTAATATTTGGAAATTGTAACTGGTTTTGTTGTACTGGTTATTAGTATGTAAATTTCATCACGCGGAAAATATAATAGGACTGCAGCCAAAAAAATGGATTAATTTCCCGGCCAGAATTAAGACACATCTACCATATTACTTTAATATAGATGTGTACTTCCAATGCCTTTATTAGACATATTTTGTCTTGGTTGAAAGTTAAGTGCCAGTATTGCGGTTATCCTTAGTGGTGTTAGCAGGCTTTACAATCTTTAAATTAAGATTTTTTTTTTATTTAAGCAATTTAGCGAAGCTGCTATGTTTTATTGGAAAATTTTGAAAATGAAAATAGGCGACTCTGACCATTCCTGACAATTCTTTCAACCACTTTGGTTCATTACTTTCTCAAAGTGGATGGTAGAAATAACCCTTGGGTCATTATCAAAGGGAATGTATGCTGTAGATTAAAGATATCATATCAGAAACTCCAGGTGACAACGTAGTCGCTCTTGTCCTACCGCGGGAATCGAACCAGACACATTCGGCTCTGATCCGACTACTTGCCATAGCAAGTACAGTCTGATCAGGGTGTTACTTTTGGTCATTAAAAACTAGCATTATTCTTATTGGTGTCCGTTCCCGGCCTGCCTCCCTCGCCATACTTTCCAAAAGGGGGTTGTTTTGCAGATTCTACCATACCTTCTGGTCTGAAAGTAAATTTTGTAAATGTGTTGAACCAGTGCTGTTGATCTTTAACAAACTGCCAAAATGTGCAGTTTCCTAATATGGTTCCATTTGTTGCACTTAGCAATTTAGTTTGTACCCGGCGCGAGACATACAACGACGGACATTGTACCCGGCGGTGATTCTCGGTTGGTACCAAGGGCAGGAGTGCGGGGAAGGACGCGATTGTCGCGTCCCTGATGCTTCAATGTACGAAATAGGCACCTGAACACCAACGGCCAAATTTAGGTAGTTTATTGAAATTACAGGACCTAAAACCAGAGACTTGCATGGGTTTGATTAGGTTCGTTCGCTTAGGCAAAGCTTCCTATAGTACTCGACTAATCTCATCGTAGCAGTGGGTTGTGTGGAGCCTGCCTTGTCCCCAACAAGCCGTCCACCCCAATCCCCTCGGTCATGTTCACTGTGACAAACACGATTCTACACATTATAAAACCAGACATGGGTTACGTTAGCAGTTTGAACCTCTCGTGCAGATTAAGGGAACAGAATCGGTTCTTAAACTAACCATTTATTACCAACGTAAATCATTTACTTTTTTGTACTAATCCTATTGCCTAATAATTAAGATTCTGCACTTAACGTAGAGAACTAGCAGTTTCGTGAAGGTATAAAGTGGTACACAGATAAATATTACTGAACAGCCTACAGGCTGCTCAAAACTTAACCCTTTTCGGAATTTTGATATCAAAAGACAAACCTAACACTAGGTTGGAGTAGAACTCCTCCCAGTACAACTCCCTGTAAATAGGGAAGGCGTGCCAAGCGTCTCAACCATACGTACAAGCAACAACCTGGATTTTCCCCCTGTGAATGGGGCAATAGATTCGGTGAAATCACAAAAGTGATACATCTGAGGCGGTCTTTTAGAGCAAAGAGTTGACCAGAAAGCTGGTTAATACCCCGTTCTGTTCAAAGGATGTTTAAAATTGTAATAGATAACCTGTAATGCTTGGTTAGAAACGCGTGGAGAGTCGAGCAGACGCAGCACCCCTGCAGCATGTTCCTGGCCGCAGCTGCTGCCCTTTACTCGGTGGCTAAGAGGTCGTTCAAAAAGGTTCCTACAGATAGTTTCTTAAAGTGCACACTTAGTTTAGTAGAGCAGCGGCGGCGCAGCTGCTACACTACTGGACTAACGTGCATTTGTGGTGAAGCTGAGATAGTCACTTCAGGTCCTTGCTGAGAGCGTTTCCAGTAAAGATGTGAATTGTGCTCGTTTGCGACTTCAACTCCTGAAGCTGAAACGTGGAATAATAGGCTAACTTAAATATAGAGAATATCCCCTTTCCTTTGTCTTGTAAAAGTACGAAGTGGCGATACTGTAAAGAATTAATGCCCCAACAGTTTGATTACTGGGGGAAGGAAAGTAATTACACGAAACCCGTTAACTTTTGTGGTTAATGGTCACTGGTCCTGTCTTTATTGATTCTTAAGAGTATTTGGTGCGTGATGCATGGATATAAATTGGGACGGTTTCTTAACTTGGGGGGTATGAATTACGTCCGTATCGCCACATAGTGATGGGTAGAAGAGTAATGTGATGAGTGGAGGCGGCAAGCAGGATGCGGCTGGGTTGTGGTGTATCTGGTGCCACTTGTGGTGGTGCTATTGATCCCGCGCACTCTGTATGCACGACGGCTGACAACACTTTCCTCCCTCCTCCTTGTCCCTCTCGGCACACGCACTTGCCCTCGCCTCCCCCGACCCTTTGGCTTTTCTTCAATTAGAGACTGCGGGGAAAACTAATGCATTCAGTTCCGCCACTTCTACGACATTTGTAGATATCATTTTACTCCATTTTATTTCGGGAGACATGGGTTTCAGTTAAATTTAACTTGCTAGCGCTCAAGTGCTATTGCTGTGTATTTCTCACACTATATAGGAAAGCTGTCTGGTTACCTTTGCAGGTATCAACCTTTCTAATGGATACTGATCAGACATTTTTCATTTGTGCTGGTGCATACCTACAGGGAGAAAGTGGTGAATCTTTTTCACATTCATCATTTCTTCCATTAACATCCTCGCCCTAAAGTACTTTGTCGCTACTCTTTAGTCTGACACCCCTTCTGCTACCCCACCTTCCTTAGGGTCATTTGGAGCCATCCTGTGGCAAGTGTGGAACACTCGCGTGCACCTTCCTGGCTAAACTCGAGACTTTCTGGATCCTAAGGGATCCAGGAAAGAAGCGCTTTTCTCCTTCCATCTATAATCTTCATAGTGTGATAGGGCGTGGCTTATCGCTGCTTTATAGTGCCTAGTAGGGGGACATATGATAGACGTTGGGGATTAATGGCACTAGCCTCGCTCATCAGCCCAAAGTCTAATTATAAGTAAGGTTTAGCTTGACCGTGAACGTAACAATCCACCTATACTGTGGCGTACAAACTGGAAAGCATTCGGTTCAACAAAACTTCAGTTTGAACGTTGGTGTCTATGACCTCCAAATTGATGTAAAGTGCTGCAACGTTTGTTCTTTATTGCTGAAGATATTTTGTACATACAGGCTTCCATACTGTGTACAGACTAGACAGGAGGGTGAATGTATTGGTGATAAAGTTGGTTCACGACTCTAGTGGGCTACTGGGCTACAATCTTGCATGTTGGTTTTGTGTACATGAACACTACGGATTTTACTTATAGACCACCACATTTGACAAATTGGTGATAAATGTTGTTGAAAAGCTGTATCGGTTGAAATTTTCATAAAGTTCAAAGGTCCATGAAGTTGCTGAACTATTTTTTTCGAAGCGATAGCATCGTTGAAAACCTGAAATGTGCACTAAAGCGAAATTGGAAAAGTGTCCCTTATATTTCCGTCTGAGAAACAAATCTGAAAGTTACGACCTGCAGGCTATAATGTGAAATTATTAGACGACTAAATGGTGCGACTCTTACTTTTAGGTCGGTATCATAAGAAGCCCATCAAGAAGGGGCTGAAGAAACCCAAGTGCAAACAGCCCAAGAAGGGCAGGAAATATGTTGGTAAGTATGTAGTGCCGTCCACACGAGGCAGGGCCTCCCACACGAGGCAGGGCCTCCCACACGAGGCAGGGCCTCCCACACGAGGCAGGGCCTCCCACACGAGGCAGGGCCTCCCACACGAGGCAGGGCCTCCCACACCAGTTCACACTAATACTATTCCATTTTGGTTTAGTAATCCACGTATTTCTGGACATGTCTGGGGTTTTCACTTTTAAAATCAAACTCATAAACTTAAACCCTCTTGAATTGAAAAAAAACTTAAGTAATCAAAGTCTAGAGCAATTTAGTTTAAAAAGTTGTGCTAATATAATCTTTTTCAGGAGTGTTGTAACAGCTTAAATATGTTGTCCCATGTGTCTGGTCTTGCGAAAGAAATAACATTGTATGCGTACACCTGAAAGTCTTACTTAAACTGTAGAGCTTCACCTGCAGTTTAAAGTACCATACAAAATCGCCAGAAATGTAATACTTTGAATTAGTCTTGCAGTCCAGTAGGATTATTAAAAATAAATTGTATTGTGTAAGTTTGGTTATTAATTGGTCTTGTCAAATTGATGCTAATTTGATTGGTAATGAACCTGTGAATGAGACTCGTAAGCTGTATACTGGTTAAGGTTTCACTTGACACTAGATGCTTAGTATGCAACACTTCGCTCCAGACACTCATGTGGTCATACAAATATAACTATAATAAAGCTGTAGTGCAGCCCAGATTTAGAGTAAAAATATAAGGTGTTGGTTCCAAATCAACACGCAGATATAATTTAGGATATCTGGAAGTGTGGGGGGAAGAGTGCAGGATAACCCTATTTAAAAAATGTGGGCTTGCAGTACCTAATCATAGGACAAACATGAATATTACTGACAAGACACGTGAACACCCAGCTGCCTAAACATAGTACATAGCTAGCTAACCTCCTTTCGGTGTTCAAATTTGGTACACGATACGCCCCTAATGGGTACTTAATCGGCAGAAGACGGCCATTGCTTGCAACGACGGCTTAACCTAGTTGACCAAATGACCAGGCGGCCTTGTTAGACTGCGCCACGAAAACAATGGTTCCTCGGAACAAAGGTAGATAAGGTACTGTAGTATTAATTATTTTAATCATTACAAACTGTGATATATTTTTTGTAGGCAAGATATGAAGAAATAGTATTCATCAGATCTAAATGACTTAATGGGATGTACATCGTCAGAGGATGGAACGTCGTTAACTTCGTTGATCGTTGTCAGTTTTGTTAAAGATGCTTCATATTTAAGTTTTAACACTGATGAATACACAGGCTAGGTTTCATTATATTAAAGAATAACTTTTATTCCCCCAGATTTTAAAGTTCGTGAGTCAGAATTTCTTCTTGACAAAAGTTCTTCACGTGAAGAATTTAAGTTTTCAATGTTCCTAGTTTATATTCAGAGAAGTTAATTTTGTGATGGGGAGAAGTGTGTTGTCTTATGTAGTGGGAGGCTGTGTAGGGCGACAAGATGAGAGCGCTTCCCCATACTCAGTCCCAGCATTATATTTAGAGGCGTCAGAATACTCGATGCTCTTGTCAAATGTGTGTGTACATTTAATTCTAACTATACATTAGCTATATGCATAAGATAACTTCCCTTCTTGCTCCAACTAGATAACTTACCTTGCAATGATTTCGGGGCTTTGCGTCCCCGCAGCCCGGGCCTCGACCAGGCATCTTAAAGGGTAATTGGTCAGACAACAGAAGAGATCTGCCTTGGTACCCATCTCTAATAGCCGCCTCTTTTTCAATGTCAAGAAGCACAGCTGTGCGTTTTATGCATTTGCTAGACACTAAAGTTACACGTTTGAAATTTGCCCTTTTTATCGCTGTTTGTAGGAAGCTCTGCAGAGCGTTGGTTAGCGCGGTTGTAGGCCTCACTTTTTAATGGTATATTTGACATTAAATTTCATGCGAAGAACATATAATTTGGCAAGACGGTTCATAGGATCGTCCAATGAATCGCTGGATGAATTTAGTTTAGCTTAAATTATGGTTGCACTTTTAAGACACGAGTTAAGAGTCCATTTTTTTTAAATATATAAATATAATGGTTGCAAGAAAAGGTAGGGTGTCGATGGTGGATTGCTGAAAGGAAAGAGTCTTGGAGGCAAGGTAAGAGTGTGGCTGGGATGGGTGGGCGTGGTGTCTGGGAATTGTCAAGGTCAGGAGCAGGGCGCCGCCTTGGCTGGTGGCCCCGCCGGTGACGTAGTGCCAGGCCTTCGCCGCTATCGCCCCCAGACCCACCCTAAATATAGATGGCACTAGCCCTGTGAATGTTGCAGTAGCACATAGGGAATAGAGAAAGTGGTCTTGCGATATGGTGGGCCCAATATCCGGGAGCATGGCGGCCGAGAGTGCCGGCATATGGGGATTTATCTAATTTCCCAGTGGCCTTGACGTCATTCTAGGTCATCACCGGACATTGAACCCCTAAAGTTGCTGCTTCTGGCGAAGTTCGCAACCCCCTCCCCCATCCCCTTTGACTAGAACACACTAGCCCTCGTTTATCCATTTGACCAGGCTTTAGTTTAGTGCCAAATAAGCAACTTTTGACAATTTAATTTTGTTGGGCTAATTAACATTTAAATGGCTAAAAGAAGCGTGTAGGCTTGATTTGCTGAAGCAGCATGGAAATGGTTAGTTGTACCGACTACATGTTACACGAGGAGAATGGTGGGAGCCGACCAGGCAAGACTTGCTGCCACTGTCGCATTGCAGGGAGGCGATGGCTGTGTAGGGCGTAGGCTCGTCACAGCTCTTGGTTTAACTCTATTGCATTCTTATTTTTTGTTTACTCGTTTCATTCCGGAAATGATTTATCCTGGATGTTAATAATTACCGAAGGAATGATTCATTGTGGCGAAGAGTGTGTCCACTTTAGTTTGTCACTTGTTGAGTACCTGTTGCTTATCACATCACGCCACGCCCCATCCCCTCCTCCCACCACACTTCAGTGAACAAAGTTTTTTCTATACACTGACTCAACATTATTTCACTTGTTGGCCTTTACTGGTGTGTGTGTATATAAAATAAACTGTTTGTATAACTATATATATACTGTATATATAATATTAAATAAATAAAATAATTGCATACAATAAGTTCATAATTAGGTAATGAGCCTGTCAACTTGTAATACTGTACCAGCAAACACCACTAAGGACCCTGAGCCCTACTCACTACCTATCAACCCACACCAAAATTTAAATGGGTAAACAATTGCCACTGTATCAAAGCACTGATTAAAAATCCCCCCCAACTACACCTAGTTGAGAGGTGGGACCAAGGAGCCAAAGCTAAATGGCCACAAGCACACCTACACAATTTATGTAATTGCAAAAGTTACTAAATACACTAATAGGTACAAAGGAATCGTTATGCAAAAAGTGTAAACTTTGCATGTGGAACCAGATATTTATAAAGATCTACAATATTTACTGTTTATTTTCCTTTGTTTAAATTAGTAGTGTAAGAATTCAAATCCCCAGTAGCCTAAAGAATATAGCAAATTTACTCATTAAATTTGTTCTAAGAACTTATTCAAAGTTTCTAAAACTGCAAAATAATTGTTGTTCTTTTGGCCCCTTTGTTTCTTTGGCTTGAATATATGGCTTTTGTTCTTGCAAGTTGCAAAAATCGTACTTTATTAACCTTATGCTATTTTGTTAGTGATATCCATTTTCCCTTTTTAGCTTACTTTTGACTAAAATTGTGAAGTACAGTAACGTGTAATTTTCAGCCATGCTTTCCTTAGCTCAACATCCTAGTTATAAATGTTAAATTATTCAGTTTTGTATAGTACTGTATTATAAAAATGCTTTAATAGTAGTAGTGCTCATTGCTGTTTAAATTTTCTTTCTAGCCACCGAGATCAGGTGTGAAGAGAAGTCTCGTGGTGGAATGTGCTATGAGGTGATCCTTGCAGAACCATCTGCTGACAAGCCCGCTCCTACAGCAATCTCCTCCCCACGTCCCAAGAGTATGACTGCTGATGAGATTACCCAGAAACTGCTGCAGGCTGAAGAACGCAGGAAGGTATTGAAATTTATCAGTTTTGTATAAAGGTTCAAATGTTAAAAAAAAATTAAAGCTTTAGAAAGCATAAATTTAATACAGTACTGTATCTAAAGTGTGTCATCTTTCCAGTCAGTAGAGGCCTCTCGCCTTGCTAGCGTTGGAGAGCGCATGACACGTTTGGAAGAAGCTAGTCGCAAGAGAGAAGAGTCTACTGCTGCATTCATTGCTGCAACCCAAACTGCCCTAGATGACAAGCTTGACACAACCTCCAATAACCGTGAGGCATACCTCAACGGCCTACGTGCCAAGATCTCAGACCATGTGAGTTGGCAGCAGATGATAAATGTGGAATTACAAATTCATGTGCCTTGAAGTTGCACTAAAGTCTTTTTAGGGATAAGCACACACTAGGTACATCTGTAAAAGTTTTTGCCAGCTTTGAAGTACCTGTATAAGGAGGATATTTAAATTAAGCTAATTATATTTCTAATCTATGCAACAAATGTTTTAAATTAATATGTAGGACACTTTGGTATGCACACACAGCCTGCAGAGTTGGCTCTAAACTTTAATCTTGAAAACTGGCAAATATTATGTACAAAACATGCACTGGGTTAAATAAGCCACTATAATTTACAATTAAGTGTGCTATTGCACGTCATTCTCGTGCACCAGTGTGTAACAAAAATATAGTACTCTGATCCTAATGCTGTACAACCTGTCCTGGAGTTGTTTCCTGGGCAGAGGAAGATGTTAATCTAGCAGAAAGTGGGCATCTTTGAGCTAATACTGTTGTGGGTCACATTTTGTATGTCTAAATATTGGTTATTTTGGCTGGGAGGGGGGGGGTGTTCTCTACAAGCCTAATATGCTTGCTCTTCCTAACAGTTGGGGAATCAAATACAGTAATAGTATGAAGCTGAAAATAAAGCACTAATGTTTTGGTCCATCCTTGACCATTATAAAGTCTTGTAATGAAGGTTCTAGATGGACTGAAGTGTCATTCCTCGCTTTCAGATGTGGGTTGGGTGCCTAATTTTCAACCATGTTATATGCTTGACTTGTGAATAGCATGAAAGCAAGGTAGTCATAAAGTAATGCCGGGAAAATGAAATAAAGTAATTGTGGAGGATGATTACTATGAGGTAAAGTTAGGACAGTAACGAGAGCAGCAAGGAGAAGAGGAAGGGTAGTGGTTAGAGGGAGATGCAGTTGCCACCATCCATTTAGTTTGACAAATGGAAATTGTTGGCCCTTTTTTTTTTTCTTTTTCTGATTTTAGTGTTATCACTTTATCAAGTCCTTTATCTTTAGTGTGTGATCTTGTGTTTTATTATTTTCTACCACAGACATGGCCACGTGATCTTGTGTGTGCCCTTCACTCTGCCTTACACTGGCATGGCATGAATAATTTAAAGATCTTAGGATATCAGATTTAAAGGTATCATTCTCAAATTAATGATTAACATTTATTTGCTGATACCGTGTTGTCATGATGTAACAGTATGAAGTGAGATTCATCTCATCTTTTACTGGATGCTTAAGCCTTAAATTGCCAACAGGAGAAATCACTAAAACTGGGAAGTAGAGGCTATATGACTGACAGCCCTTCATATTTCACAAAACATAATAGAGGAACACGACTAAATCGCCTGACAAGTCTAGCTCGCCAAAGGTCTGAGGATAAAGGGGGGGGGGGTTATGGTGGACTAGAAAAGCACCCACTAGCCTAGCTATTTGGATTTGCAATGCTGAGCCATCAATGTAGTGAGATGATCCTCTGTCGAATCTCCCTTGTTCTCAATTTGCAAGCCTATTCCTGCTAGACCAAAGGAGCTAGTCTCTGCCCACGAGTCGAGTTCTCACTATCACATACAGGTGGCTCAACTGAATAGAATACTAACACACGTTCTGCAATTATCAGCTTGGCACAGTGGGCGGGTCACCTACAAGCTGACCTCTGGGTAATCGTGCATCATTAATGCAAAGTGATTTTTCTATTAAGACTGCAGACTAGTAGCTACCATTTCCTGTGACTTCTATTAGTGAATTATTAAATACCAGTCGTTACATTGAGCCACATGTCAGTGTAGTGGAAATGCCTGTAGTCTCTTAAAACTAACAAGGTGTAAATAAAAGTAAATAAGCATTTTAACCCAGGTAGGCATGCATTTTTAAATGTATGAAGTGTTAACTTCCCAAGTCACAGTACATGACTTGTCTCCTCAATCTTAATGCCAGGAAATGCCATACCAAGTGGAATATTAGCTGCTCAACTGGAAAGATTTATTTAAAAAACAAATAATAATCAAACGAGTATCCCAACCATACCTCCTTGTTGGCCATGTGCATCCGTTGTGTATTAAAAGATTGAGGTAAATTTTGCAGCTGCCTAATTGTAGTGCATTTGTGCACCTTGACAATATCGTAAAATCCACAATAGCATGTGCTGGGTATTCCCAGATGCATGCCCTATTCAACTAGGCCATGATATAGTCAAAAGGAATTGAAACCTGGGTTCTACTGAATATTAGCTGCACTCGTCCAGTAATTCTACCTCGGGGGGGGGGAGGGGGCTCTTTCTCTGTATACTGTGGTATTGACGAGGCATGGGCATCGCAATTCTAAGCAATTATCAAGGAAAATTATCACTGATAAGGAAGTCCTAATTGATCCTTCCAGAATTTCTACTAAAGGCCTGCCATATTCCAGTTTTCTGTGAATAATAATCACTATTGATGCTTCTCTACCCATGTTTGCAGATTCAAAATGTATGAGTAGAAAATGGAGGAAGGCAAATTTCAGGAAGATGTTCACTTAATGTGGCTATAATGCATTTAATCCTACCAATGGCAAAGTAATGAAGCTAGGTGCACAGAACAAAACTGACCTGTAGGTAGGTAGGGACATCAGGTAATCTGTCTAGTAGACATCAGAAGGCAGAGGCTGTTAAACACACTTCCACTACACGTAAGGGGTATAACTGGCTGACCCCTCGGTGTTAGAGAACTTGATAAGCACCTCCAAAGGATGCCTGATAACCAGGCTGTGACTCGTACGTCAGGCTGCAAGCAGCCGAGTCAAACAGCCTGCGTAGACCAGTCTAGCAACAAAGAGGCCTGGCCGAGGACTGGGCCACAGGGATGCTAATTTCCAAAACCATCTCGAGGTAACCCTGTGGGAGAAGGGATGAACTCCTGTTAAATGTTCCCAAAGCCTACATTTATGAACAATCTGGGGAAAAAAATCAGAACCCTATTTACCACTAGAATAATAAAATGAAAATTTTTGTGCTAGCCCAACTCAACACAAGGCAAGCTAGAGAAAGTACAAGTATAGTCTACTAGGCTTGTCCCAAAGGCATAAAGGGAAAAAAAAATAGAAAATGTCTCGAACATGACATGTACCATCAAATACTCTAGAGCCCAGGTTCATTTCCTTATGGTAATTAGTTGATGTATAGTACCAAAATAAGCCACAAAATATATACTAACTGTAGTAAATAGATGGTATAAATAGAGGACATATTCTGTATGTGGATGAAAAAAGTACAGCCTACCTTTTGGGTTACTTGGATTACCTTTTCCTCTTCTTCATGAATAGTAGGCAGAGGTGTGGTTATATAATTCACTACTCTTAAGGTAGGGTATTTTTCACATTTTAATTTAAATTAATATATTAATAAATTGCATGTTAACTTTTTATTTCTTTCAGCTGAATAATGTAGACAGTGTGCGTAAACAGTTGGAAGCTCAGACAAATGAACTTCGCCAAACCATTGAAGATAAACTGCGCTCTGCTGAAGAAAACCGAAATGAGAACATGGGAAAGATGCTAGAGAAGCTGAAGGATCATGTTAGTGTTGACTAATTTAATTGAGAGCATATTTAATTTATTCAAAAGTAGAATTGAATTACTGTATGAATTGGGATGGAGACGGTTTTTAATACTGTTTGTAAAATGTCTCCTTCCTCTCCCCTTATATATGCATTTATTTTCAGGAGGAATATGCTCAGAAGGTTCGCCTAGGACATGAGGAAGCCATTCGGCATCTAGAAGAGAGGATTCAGGCCAAGTTGGTTGTAGCAGAGGCAAAACGCGAGACAGAAATAATGAAGAAACTTGAAACACTTAGAGAACATGTATGTGCATAAATAATGTATTTATTCTTGTGCTCGTATGTGTTTAAGAATGGCACTTTGCAGGAATTAAAGCATGTTAAAATAAGCTATTTATGGTACTGTTAAAATTGAAGTAAGATTTTAACTCTTAAAGCATAAAAGTAACTTGGAACAATTTTCAAAATTGAATTGGTAATTACCAACGCTTTCACAATTTGCAAATGCATTCCGTAGTTCTTAATAATCTATCGAAACACAATTGTGTGGGAGGCATTACCTCTAAAGAAATGCTGAAATAAAAAATTCTTAATGGGAACCTGAGAATCATGATTGGTAGAAATCTTAGGTTAGAATAATAAATGCAAGGAATGAAACAAATAGGGGTACTTCGCTTTCTTCTTAGACTTCTAATATTCTTCGCTATATCATGCCTTTCTTGGGCTCGGTTTAAGTTGCGTATTCCAGTATTGGTCACTATACTATAGAACAGATAAAAATTCACTTGACCAAAGTAATCATAGGAATTGGAATCTTACCTTTATGAAGATAGATTAAAGAAAATTCATCTTTTAGAAAAATGAAACAAAAGGCATGAAATGGTCCAAGTATATACAGTAAATAAAGGAAAGGATACGAATGGGGCATATCGGCACACAATGTAGCTTAAAGTAATGGGTATAATTTGGAAGTTTACATAGAGGAAATGGTTAAATACTAGTTTGAAAATAGGATGGCAAGTTCATGTGAAAAAATTACTGGACAAAATTAGGGGTATGATCACTAGATTGTTTAAATCAAAGGGTATACTTTCACAAATTTGTGGGTATAGTTATATCCTTGATTACTCTTGTACTGTATCCACTTTAGTGAAATATATTGATGTTCTGGCTACATTTTGAAAAGTTGAAATGCTTAGTAGAATCATTCGTGTTGCCTTATTTAGAAAGCTCTTGACCACCCTGTCATTTCACTACTTTGTTTGGCGAGTCTGCAGCGTAGCTATCAAACCGGTGCATAGACTGCTACTGCAGACATCCAGAACTACCAGGCCTTGGAACTTTCCATGTCTACCAACTATGCCTTGATCGGGAGGGGAATATAAGAATGTTAGTCCCGAAATGTTAAAATTGTCCAGAAAGCAAAAGCCATGCAAAACTTTCTGGTTTGTTCCTTCTATAGTTGACTAAAACAAGATGTAGTTGAAGAAAGCCTTGGGGCTTACTTTAATGTATCCTTATCCTATTTTGACTATTTCATATATTTATGAATTGAATGTGTCGAGATCCCTGCTAACCATGATGCTTGGATCTCTCATTCAGACTGTAAATTCAGCATGGCTCTGATATTTGGTAACTGTAATTACCTTGGTTCAGTGCTTCACTTTTAAAAATGAAACAATCTGCCATTTGGCAAGTGCTTCACTATCCAAATTTGGGCATACTCCAACTATTCGCTGGTGTTTGCTCCCATTTTACAACACCCTCACTCTTGCTTATGTCGTACTTTGACCGTTACCCCTCCTGTGGGCCCTGTTCCCTTTCACCACCTTCCCCTTTCTGTATGGTCATCTTCCTTGCAAGGTTCTCTAGAATTTTGTTGCCAGTGTTTCTCCTTGTCATTCCGTCCTTGCCCCCTTGGAGGGGTCCCTCTTCATAAGTTTTGTAGAACCTTGACCTGCATGACAAAGGCTTTTTTCCTTGCTCACTTCACACTCCCGCTCCATCTCCGTCTTCACAAATGGGTCCAAGTCTGATGGTGTGGGCTACTCCGTTGTTTCTCAACCGCACCCATGTCGCCTGGCTGCCTGCCTCAAGAGACTAGCATCTTCACTGCTGAACTTTATGCAATTTTGTTTGCTCTTAAACTGCTTTCTCGCCGCAATTCTTCCCTTGGTGTTGTAGTTCACTCGCAGTGCTCTCACGGCTCGGGAGTCCTTTAATCCTGTCCTACAAAGAACACCGTTTTTTTGCTCGTATGCGTTAAAAAAGTCCAAAAGTTGTCGTACGAGAAAATGGAAGAGGCTTACTAAAGTGATGTACTGTCCCATTTTTGGGTCCTCTGGTAGGTTAGGAGAGGACACATTAGACATTTTCTTGACATTGGGAAACCTTAGGACGACAGGGTGGTGTCACTTCTTAACAAAAGTTTCTTGTACACGAGCTCTCTACTGTACTTAATGACACCAGTTGATTTAGCCTTTGGCTTTCTTTGAGATTGTCCATTAATAGAAGCGTGCTATTGCATGAACCGTTAATCTGTAGACATGCGCACTACTCGTCCTGTCATGCTCTAACGATTACATTCCGATGTTAGGTGTTGTGCCAGTTTCATTTCAGCATTAGTGCTGGACAAAACTGCTGAAGTTTCTTGAATGTAACAGTCATCATAATTTTATCCTTTTTCTTATTACTGCATACAGTACTTGCCAGAGCTCTGCAAAGCACTTTACTGAAAATTCTGTGCATCATTTAAACACGAGGCCTAGTTACTAGGAATTATGCATTTTCAGTTCATTGTGTTGAATTATGATTATGGTAAGTGGGTTGCCAGATGGTTTTGATTTTTCTTTATCTCCAAAAGATATACTTTAGAAAGTCTACTAGAGTAAGTTTTTTATTTTTTTTCTTTTCCCCCTCCATCCTCATTTTAATTTTTATTTTAATTTTAAATTTTTATTTGATTTTTATTTTTGTTCCTTTTGTGGCAGTCTAATAAAATCAGTGAAGCTCAAGAGCTTGTCACAAAGAAGAATGAGGAAGTCCAGAGGCAGCTAGAACAGGAACTTGCTGCAAAGGAAGAACGTTTGCGTAAAATTAGCAAGGAAAAAGAAGCTAAGCGACTGGAGAATACGAAGACGATGTCAGTAAAGTTGGAACAGGTTCAAGAAAACCGCACAAAGGAAGAAGAAGAATTAAAGAAGAAAACCTTAGAGAAACTGGGGCAGAAACTAGATATTGCAGACAAGAACCGCATGGAATTGGCAGAAAAGGCACGAAAGGCAAAGGAAGAAAGTGTGAGTGAAGAATAATTGCCACTTTTGGGTCCTATGTAGAAGTTATCTTTTTCTTTTTGCATTTTATTTAGTTTATATTTTATTTAATGTTGCCCGGTTTACTTGCATTACAGTATAATACCTGTAGTCTTAAATGTGTTTCTCTCCCACAGGATCGTAGAGCTGAACTCGTTCGAGCTAACAAGGAACGACTTATGGCTGCTGAGAAGCATGAAACTGCCTCATCTGGTTAGGTCCCTTGACCCTCTCCATTCCTCCCACCCACCCATTCGGCCCAAGGAACCCACAAAGAATTTCACCAGAACCAATAAGCAACACAACATCCTAGTGAGATTACATCTCATAAGCCAGCAGGCTAGAGAAGAGCAACTCTTCTTGAAAGTCTATTTTTGGCCATTATACCATTCTGTCCCTGCCCATCCATCACAATCCTAGTGTAACCCATTTTGAGTAGATATTAGGAAAATGGGCTATTAGAAGAATATATTTTCCTCCCCCCCCCCCCCCATCCATTGCTCTGAAGTTGAGCAAGTTGAAACTACCTAAAGTCTCACCCTCAGGGCAAATGGTGGTTAGTATTGTCTTCAGATTTCTCGCAGATTTGATGTTCCCCTTGAAGCTAATCGCCCCATATCTAATTTGCCTTCTAATGTAGATTCCAATTGAATCTATAATGCCACATGCAGTGATGTTAGCTTGTACATGATGCCTATGCTCAGCTTTAACATTAATGTCTCTATTTACTGCTGGGTTCAGAGTGATAGGTAATGTTAAGGTTAATGAATATTTAGATAATGCCTCTTACTGCCAATTTTATAATTTTGGAAGTGTCTGTCACATGTTTCTGATCATTTTACTGACAGTGCACTGACCAACAGAAGTAGGCATTAATGTAGAGACAATTTAGATTATCATGATTCATAAACTGGGATGTCTGTAGGGTGCTGGATGAGTGGGTGAATTTGGTGAATGGAGGTCCTTGGTTATTTAAGCCCCCTCCCTCCCATAAGAATGCAGTAGTTGTCCCAGGATGAGAGAAGACCCCTTTCCCTTGTATACTTCCTAAAAACCTGTCCACACTGCCTTCTGCTGTCTCGTGTTTTGCGGCAATCACATCCTTAGCGCCTCCTGCAATAGGTTTACATTGCTGTACATCAATGTCCTTGACTTCCCAACTGTTTCCAATATCCAGTGATATTCTCAATTAAACATTTAACATTAAGAGTCTTGTGATCTGTCTTTAGTTTAAGGATTTTTCTAGCCTAGATTGAAACTGAAATCCTGTATTCTAAGACTGCCTTGTATCATTAGGAATACAGGTTTTAGTTTTCATCTTTGTACATTATGTAAAGATATTTTTTAATTAGTTCTAATGAATGAAATTTGAAAGCTTTTGCAACCATTGACAATTTATTTTTATTCTTTGTGTAAGTGATGTATGTAGCAAAGTTTGTGCTAATTACAGCACCAGTAATGCTGAATGCTCATCGGGATACTCTCCATAAAGTGATAAATTGAATGTTATTTTCTAGACAATACATTTGCATAAATTCTCAGCTAGAATTGCCATGTGTGGTCATTGTTTATTAAAGTTTTCGTAATTTTCATAAGCTAGTTTTAATTGGGTCTGTATTAGTCTTTTTTTTTTTTTAAGGCTAAGCTTTGCCAGTTTATTAAGGTTATGATTTTATTCCTCGAGAATTATTATATAATTATGAAGGTCTAGACTGGGAGATCTTGGTTTAATTGTACACAAATTTTTTTTTGTAAAGTTGATTTTATGATTTTGAATTCTCGGAGGAATTCAAAGAAAACTCAAATTTAATGTTTTAATTGGAGCATTTTTAAAATTGCTATTTGTTTTCAGCAAGGTTGTGCCTAATTCTTCAGCAAAATAGTTTGGGCTAATCTCTCACCCTGATATTGAGACAAAGGCATCTCATTGTTCAGGTTTCCTGAATGGACTACTGAACAGTTTTATTACAAAGGTCTGAAATATAATGGCATCACTTTCGTGCAGATGTTGCTCCACTGCACAAACTAAATTTAATTATTTGCTTTTATTGTTTTGGTGTTGATTTAAGCTGAAGCATCCTTTGTTTTAGATCTTGTAGCAAAGCATATAAAAGGCACTTGTAAATGTGGAAACATTAATGAGGATTAAGTCTTAATTTTTTTGTATTTTTGACATTACCTCATTTAAATAGTGCCATTTGATTTTGCTGTGACTTTAATTGAATGTCTATTTTTGCATACCAATGTTTGTAACTGTGTTTGTGCATTTGCAGTACATTCCACATTAGTGCTTAATAAATGGTAGTCCAAATTACACTACTTTTAATATCCAAGGTGACATTTTATTTATGTATAGCACTTAGAATATTTAGTCAGTTGGCGTGTCTCTTTCTGGATAGAATTTTCCATATCTAATATGTATTAATAAACTACTTTTGTTACTAAAAAAGTACTGAATTGTCACTAACCACAAAAATATCGTGAACAATATACAGTAGTTTGTTTTTGAATGGAATTCATGATGTCTTTAGTTATAAATTGTTACTTTTTATACCATAAACGTGCAAATTAGTGCAAATGGCCACAATCGATGGGTAATTTTAATTTTGAAAAATGCCTAGTCTTGATTATGGTAAATGCATCCATTTAGTTTGACAAGCGCCACTTTGCATTAAATGCCATTCGATTTCCTAATCCCGTCCGGCACTAAATTCAAACCAGCTCATAAGAATATATAAAAAAATAAACATTTTCAAAATGCCCACATTTATTAGCAGCAGTTTTGTCTCATAAACAATGCAAAAAAAAAAATTAATATACCCTGACATGACTGCATTTAGCATCTGGTTGCTCCTCGCCTTGGCTAAGCCAACCAGATAGTGAAGGGGTGTACTTTCGTGTACACTACCCTGGAGGGTGGGTCGGCGGTATCGGCTGGGCTTGTCCTTCGCCATAGTGCGCAACAAGACGTCTACCTTTCTAGGACCTAGATTCACGAAATGCCATGTATTAAAGTAGCTGTGCTACAAAGGTTCTAAAGTACTGGGTAAGAAGTCCTATGTACGATTAAGAAAGGTGTTTGCACAGTTATTGGCAATTTTAATGTAGTGCACTTGTCTCGATAGATGTCACTAGGGCATTTGTTTGGCCAATCAGAGAAGGTAACATCGTCCATCTTACTGCCTTAGCCAATCATGAATGCTGGGTCATCGATCGTTACCCGTCACTTATTTGTTGTATATTCTTGTAAAGTTAGTTTATTTAGAAGTAATTTTTGTTTAAAGTTGTACAGTTATCACCGACGTTGTAGTAAAATATAGTTTTCCTTATACTGTATACATAATTCTAAGATGTAGCATGGCATGTTGGCTCCGTCTAAACGGACGTCAAGGAACACTTTAAAAACGTGTAACTTTGCTCTGACAAGTCATATTCCTTATGATGGATTCATAACTCATCCTGGTGGCATATAAAAATGTCTGCCTTACTAACAGATCTGTATTCATTAGAGTATCAGTGTAGGGCTTGGAGGGCAGAGATGTGATATGCTGACACTATATTTACCTGAAGGCCACTAACACTAGTGGCCTCGAGGACAGTAAGCCGGTGGCTTTCCAAGGGTCTCTTTCCTCCCCCCACCCATTTTCCTTGATCGTTTCCTGTTGGGTTTTAAAACCTAACGGTTTTGGCATTTGCTGCTTTGGCAGGTAGGCTGTTCCATGGGTTTATAACCCTGTGGGTAAAGACTACCGTTTTTAATCCTACTTGAGATTCCTCAGTAATAAAGGTTTTAAATTATAGATTGTATTATTATTACCAGTATTATCCTTTCTAAATTATCAATTCAGGCTTATCTATTTAAATTCTTAAGAATGCAAACCATACACACCACCCAATCTCGTGCTATTTACATGTACAAAACCTATCCCTAAATGCTAATCGTGATCTAAAAAACTTCCTTGGTTGATGTAATAGAACCCACGAGGAACACACCAGAAATCTGATATTCTAGGTATTTTAGTGCTGTACATGGTTTTAATTTTGGTACCATTCTCCAGAGACTTTATCACTATACAAAGCTAAAGCTACATACTGTGTATGTAGCTTTATATTATACTGTGTAGGTGTTGAAGAATTTAACACTACACTGTTCACTAGCTATGACAACAATTTGGCAACTTTGATAAGTTAACATCAGTTGGTGTTGCTGGCATGTGTGATGCAGGACATGAGTATACATTAGAAGGTAAGGTAATGAAGAAAAACAACTTTTACGTCTGTCTAAAGACTTTGTGTTGAGGACCAAATGAAATTTGTTTAGGTTCAGTTGGTATATAAAATATTAATGCTAAGTAAAATTGTGTGGTACAAATTGAAATTAGTTTGTTCATCAAAAATAAGTAAACACATTTATAGATCAAGATTTGTATATTAAACCAATTAAGCATTTTGTAAAAGTTATACTTTTCACTACTTGTTATGCAAATTGAGTTATAATGTCTTGGCAGACAGTTATATAGCCTATTTGTAAAGTAATTACAAAATATCAATAATATTAATAGGATATGGATTATATAAACTTTTTCAACACTAGCCACATTACTTTATTATTTAAAGAACGTCACAAATTAGATGGGCAATCCCCCACACAGGCTAACTTCATTGCTAAACATCTAAAGTTCATACACGTTAACCATGGGTCATTAAGATCTTGATATTGGTATGAAATGTGCATTGTTAGTCATATTTATTTTAAATTGTTCAGTACAGGTATATCTTGATTTGGGCTCATTTGTGATTGAGATTTCACTTGCGTTTCCAAATTCCTTGCATTACCTTAGCCTGAACAGAGAGCTAGAGCATGACTTAGATGATAAGGTAATTATCAGGAGAAAATACAGAAAAGCCAGTATGGCTATATTACACTTAAAATGGATATACAAAAGATGAGAAAACATGATAAAAAAATATTCGTTTTATGATATTTTTTTATTTAAATAAGTGCATAAATATTTTTACAGCTGACAGGAATTTTTTATTCATAAGTGCAATTATATGTATCTTTTAAAAGCAAATTTATCTCTAGTGAATGTATTGTGACAAGAATCTGTAATAGAGCAGTGGCTATTCTGGCTGGTGTTGTGCCAATTGCACATTAATAAAAAAAAAACTAAAAGAAAAAACTGCTCGAGTCCTCTACGGTGTGAGAGCTGTGGGTAAAAAACAAAAATAAAAAAAACTTCTAACATTTAATACAACAAAAATGACTTTAATAATACACAAACTAATGAAAAACAAGAACCCCTAAATGCTTAGCTTAACACAAAATTAAAGAGAGAAATATAAATACAGGTGAGATTTTTTACGTTAATCAAAAAAGGGTGCAATGACTTAATACAAAAGTGGTACGCATCTACTGTCTCCTGGGAAGGCGAGAGCAAATGTTACAGCTGAGAGCACGAAGTTTATTCTGAAGACTGGACGCCGGCGAGACGCTATGTATATGGGCCAGGCCGTCATAGATGGCGCAAATCCTGGAGAAGCCGGCAGTTAAACTAGCAGTTAGCGTCTGGGGAGACAGCAGGTGTCCAGGTGTCTTGAGTACTAGAGGGGTGGTGGTGTCTGTCTAGACACCCCGTACTTTTTGAGCATGTATTTTTGCTGAAGCATCCTGATACGTCAGTGAAAAGACAGTAGAGAGAAGAGGCAGGATCTACTGCCTAAGCAGATTACCTTAACAGTATTCACTAAGATTCATTTGTATTTCTTTTTTCTTTTTTTAACAGAACCAAACTGTGTAAGAGAAAGTGGTCTGGGACACTGATGATTCTCCAGTGCTAAATGTAGAGGAATCAGCTGAGCATTCCTCAAATCAAATAAGCTGTCCCAGCTTATAAGGCAACTAAAATAAGCATTCCTCAAATAAGTAGCTGCCTCACCAATTGGTGATACATTTTTTGGATCCGTGTACAGCAACACCATACAGTAATGAGTATCTAGAAAACAGAACAGTAAAACCTGTTCTCAACAAAAAACTCAACAGTAAAATGTGTACTTGGTTGTAACACACGATTCTTCACGGCGGGGATCGTATTCCAGGGACCTGCCCGAAACCCTACGCGTACTAGTGGCTGTACAAGAATGTAACAACTCTTGTATATATCTCAAAAAAAAAACAATCTTGTAATACAGATGAAACTGACCTTCTCCACCATAGCTGAGGCGGACATTGCTGCTACGCAAGGGCTCAAGTGTTTTGGATTCAATATTCCGCCGGTCCTGATCAAGACGGAACGCTATTACGATCTACAACAGTGATTGATAAAGATTAAGCCACCCAAGAGGTGGCACGGGCATGAATAGCCCGTAATACAACAATGCTTCAAGTGTTACATATATACACACTCCACCAAGAAATGTCCTGAACGCATCACCAAGTGTAGCGTCTGCGCAGAAAATCACCATTACATCAGTTGCAAGGCTGATTTCCAACGTTGTCTGCTCTGTGATGGCGACCATGTTGCTATTTCCCACTGTTGCCCACGTCGACAAGAGGAGATAAAGAAAATGGCTAATACGAGACCTTTAACCACCAGCGACGCCGCTGCAAGAGGGGTGGGGGTAGAAATAGCCTAATCTACTCTATCCTTTTGAGACGTATTTTATTGTCTCAGTAAACGTACTTGAACGCCGCTTCAGCCAGCGCCCGCCCCAACCCTTCAGGACCCATCAACCAATCGACTTCCCTGTTCTGCCAGGCGGTGCCTCCCGACCACGGACTTGCCAGCCACCTCATTGGGGGCCCAACGTCCAATCAGAAGTTCAGTCTGGACCTACTTCAGACGCTGGTCTTATACTTGCTCTGCTGAGCAGGTATAAGAGGAGTGCTGCATCTGACTAGTATCTATCCTTATCTCTAGCGCTCTGCTCCATTCTCACCTACAGTTCACACTTCACAAAATATCGTGATTTTAGCTGCTTCGACTACTGTAGTTTCCCCAGAACCTCCATCCAGCCCAAGCCAGCCTAATACAGAAAACGAAACCACTGACCAGACTGATAACCATGAACTCTCCCAAACCAGCTTTCCTAAGTTTCAATCACTCCCTACTTCTTCCTCTCTCCACACCGTCCCCTCTTCTGCCAATCTTACTTCAATTCCTACAGCTTCTGACACTTTCCTCTCGGCCCCTCTCAACCCGTCTTCTGATACTCTTCGTAAATTATAAGTAAATTATACAGACTTAGATCTGCCAAAGCTGACATAAACTGTACCTCTAAAAGCACTTATCACACCTATTCTAACATGTGATTCACTTGCTCGTTCCTTAGCCGCACCCACTAACAAACGTAAACTACAAAAAAAATCAAAATAGAACACTTACATGGGTACTTAACACTCGATATGATGATTTCAATACCAGCGGAAGCCTCCATGACAGTACTACATTTCTGCCCCCAATGTTGATTGGAAAACTTTACAAATGAAGCATTTACAAATTTGGTATTTGCTTGTCAAATGAAACTGCGTGTCATTTGGTAACCAAATGACACGCAGCTGGGTCAAGCCCTCATGGCACTTCTCTCCTCTTAATATATTTATTTATTTATATACAAGAAGGTACATTGGGTTGGTACGAGGATACATAGCATGGTATTTACAATCTTGTAAAGCCACTAGTACACGCAGCGTTTCGGCCAGAAATATATTTCATCTCCCCCCCACTTCTTCTGTCCCCCACTTAACGCTCGCCCAATGGCTATCTTTTCCTGAATGAAGTTTTAGTCTTAGACATATGCTTTTGATTATTTGAAATACAGAGAGTGGTTTTGGAGGGAAAAATCGAAGTTCTAACGTTATTAAACCTCTAATAGAGTTTATGGCCGGCCGGGTAACAATATTTCAAGTATAAGAACCAAGATATATTTAGGATTCAACGATTTCCTATAAAGTTGCAATGATACCTTAATGGCACTTTATCATCATCATATACAGACAAAAATTAAATTATAAAATTGTAGGCACTTTAAAACACTTTAAAAGGGGTCCCATATAATGGGGTCCCATATAATGGGTCATATATAATGGGATCCTATTTAATGGGAAGCAAATTAAGAGTGTGACATGTTGGCAGTTTATGTTCTACTGGTTTCTTCTGTTCCTGTACAGGGTCATTCGGTCCTGCTTCTCCATTGGTCCGGGGTCTTGAAGTGGGTTGAGTGTAGCTGTGTGTTAACTGGTTATTGATGACTGGTCTAAATTTCTTGAGTGGCAGCGCTTCACTGATGTCTAATCTTCTATTGTCATTGTATCTATCAATGATTTCGGTGTTGTTTGTCAAAATATCCCTGGTGATTGTCTCGTTGTGTGTGGCGATTATATGTTCCTTGATGGAGCCCTCTTGTTTATGCATTGTTAAACACCTAGAGAGAGACGTTGTTGTCTTGCCTATATACTGAGTTCGTTGGGGCTGACAACCCCCAAGTGGGCACGTGAAGGCGTAGACAACGTTGGTCTCTTTCAAGGCGTTCTTCTTGGTGTCGGGAGAATTCTTCATTAGCAGGTTGGCAGTTTCCTGCTCTTGTAATATATTGCTAGTTTTATCTTTCGGTTGACGTCAGTTGGGGGTAACGTTCCTCTCAATGATTTCTTTTAGGGCGCTTTCCTCTGCTTTGTAGACCGTGGAGAAGAAGTTTCTGTAGAATAATTTTACTGGAAGTACAGGTATTGCGGTTTTAGTTGTTCCGTTGCCTGTTGCATACCTCGCCACCTTCCTTTTTATTATGACTTGTGTTTAGTATGTCCTTTTTATTAGCTCGGTCGACGTAAGCGTAAGCTCGGTCACTTACGCCGACCGAGCTCTCACTCACAGTTCTGGTTGGAAGCAAGTCGATAAAGAACTCTGTAGGATACGGCAGGTCCTAGTCAACAATGGCTCCTCTAATGGTTATGTTGAAGACGTCATTAAAAGAGGAAATGCCATGCAACCTCTGAAGAATCAACTAACACAACACTTGTACCTCCTATTAAACTGTTTTATTGGAGCTTCTTTTGACGGCTTATAAAACGGAGAAAAGTGTCCTGAAAGATATTATCATAGGATGTTATCCCCACAGACACAATCATAAGATACAATTAACGATTTTACTACAAAACAAGAAAACGGCAAATCTACTCATGAAGAACTCTCCAGACACCAAACAGAACGCCTTGAAAGAAACCAACGTCGTCCTATGCCTTCACATGCCCACTTCGGGACTATTAGCCCCAAAGATCTCATATATGCAAGACAACAACGTCTCATTCTAGGTGATTAATAATGCACAAACAACAGGGCTCCATCAAGGAGCATATTCCCGTTTTGACTAAACAGCATGTAAGGTTTATGATGCGTTGTGGGGTCGACCCCTGGATGTAATGGACTTGAGTCGAGGACGCCACGTACTACAAATACAAATAATCGCCAACAGAACCTAAATTAATATTATAATATAATATGAATTTAGGTTAGTTTAGTTTATCTAAGCATACAAGTAAAAAAAAAAAAAAATCCGGTTTGCCCAACTCAATAGTTACAGATTTCTACTGTCGTTTTACGTCGGTATATATACTATGTCCTCAATTTCACTATAAATACTGCCAAAACAGGAGGATGGCCTGGAATCGCTTGTTGGACTGTGCAGCGTAAACCGAGTCACGTCGATCAGAACCTCGGCCTTAACAGAGCGGATCCCTAGAACCATCACAAGGTAAAAAAGAAAGGATGGTTATGGGGTTCTTAATGAACTAATTAAACTGGAGGAAGAATGATGTGATCAACTCAGGCCAGCTTATGTGCGACTCGCTTACACCTCTACATTCTAATACCGAGTCTTAATATTGACACAACTCAAAACATACTTACTAATTGCACACCAAACTGTAGTTCAGCATCTTTACATCATGTTCTACGTGACGCATGTAGCGCGTGATTTTTTTTAGTTTTGTTTATTAGTTTATCATAGACCCTTACCCATCGAGGTGGGGCGGCTGCGCTGGCCCTGTATGACTAACCATACTTGATGGGGATTTTTTAGCATCACGTAGCTACCTTTTTGAACACTGTACTCCCCCTTCATATAGTCTAGGCTAGCTGCACAAATGTAGATGTACCTAATGTATTAATAAAAAAAATGTACATCCGTTTATATACTATAGTCATTATCTGGTTGTGCTTGTAGGGGCTGATTTTCAGCTTATGTCCTGTCAATCAGCTTTCAAGTGTCACGATAAATATAAACAAACAAATAAATGGTCGTAAAATGCATTTAAAAATATGTGCTAAAATTTCAAGATTTCGATTATATATATATATATATATATATATAATATATATATA
>WNGS01166226.1:4106113-4264025 GCA_020271785.1 Procambarus virginalis | reverse complement strand
TAATCTCCACACACAACCAGACCATCACCAAATATATATATATATATATATATATATAAATATAATTTTCTCAGTTAATGCCACTGACCATATTATAGACAGGACAAAACATCCAGGAGATAGTGACATTGTAATTGTCAGAATTAGGCTGGGATATTCATATTTATGACAGGTTATCTTGAGATGATTTCGGGGCTTAGCGTCCCCGCGGCCCGGTCCTCGACCAAGCCTCCCTTTTGTTACGCATCCCCCAGGAAGCAGCTGTCTAACTACCAGGTGCCGATTTACTGCTAGGTGAACAGGGGCATCAGGGCCAAAGAAACTATACCCATTTGTTCCTCCTCCACCGGGGATCGAGCCCGGAACCTTAGGACTATGAATCCCGAACGCTGTCCACTCAGCTGTCAGGCCCACTCCTGCAGCCATTGGGGTAATGAATCCCCCCCAATGGTGAACACTTCATTACACACAGAAATCACAATAGTGTGATGCATCAAATGAACAAATCCACAAGGGCCGTGTCGAGGGTTCGAACCTACGTCCGAAAGGATCCCAGACGCTGCCTTAATCACTAATCACTTCACTGAAGTGAACAAGAGTTAGGACATACTCTTCAGCACTGTCTGCGAGTGCCCTGTTATCACCGATTTCTGACCAAATGGTATGAGATACTTTGATCTCTGTTAGTACTTCCAACCACTTGGGCTGGACGGTAGAGCGACGGTCTCCCTTCATGCAGGTCGGCGTTCAATCCCCGACCGTCCAAGTGCTTGGCCACCATTCCTTCCACCGTCCCATCCCAAATCCTTATCCTGACCCCTTCCCAAATGTTATATAGTCGTAATGGCTTGGCGCTTCTCTTCATAGTTTCCTTCCTTCCTTCATACACTCACGAATATTAGAAGATATTATTGTGCTCTACCTATAGAGTTTGTTAGTGCAGATTAATAGATGAAACTCGCATTTCATGTTCGCGTATTTTTCGTGTTAGGCCCCTGTCAAATAACAAGAAATTGGCATGCGTAAACATTAAAAGATAGCCAGTATTAACTAATTATTACAATTATTATTTATTTATTTATTTATTTATTTATTTATTTATATACAAGAAGGTACATTGGGTTTGTGAGAATACATGGGAGAATGGTGTAATTTAATTTATTATTAATGAACATAGACCTCAATAGGTCAATTGGGTTACCTAGGTTTGTACAATTTTGCTTAGGTGAAATCAAAATAAAAAAAATTACGCTTGTCGAATGGTGAGAACGGGCTGTTCTGTTACCTATATATAGAGCTTGTGGTGGTTACATAATAAAAACCAGTTGATAATACGCTGACAAGACACAACAAATGCATTACTTCCACTTCCCGAGGGTACTTTTAGTAAGATATTTTGTCTTCAATTTTTTTAATAGACTGCCTGCCAGATGCGTTGCACGTGGTTAACAAAATATTTTCTGGAAATTGATAATATGATGATCCACCTGCCCGAGATCATCGTACATGGGATGCGGGTGGTAACGTCTCTTCACTTTGATTTATAACTTTTCATGCGATAAATTTTTTGATAATTCAAAATTTTAGTTTAAAAATAAAGAAATTGTGCATATAATACAAAAATTTATGTAATGTACATTTAATTTATATGTGCTGATAAATTTTTAATTCCGAATGGAGCGAGAAAAATGTGAATCTTAAACTTACAAATTGCATGAAACAATATAAAACATATCGTAAATCAAAGAAAATATATTCTGGGCGGCACTGGTGAGCACACACATTTTAAACCTAGCGCGGAAGGTTCGGATCAACGAATCAGCGACACCGTTACACAGGGCGAGCGAGCAGGACCAATTGGAGCTCTTCTTACATTAGAGCCTCGAGGAGCTTTGTTGGGGGTTGTTTTGGCGGCATATATGTGTTGTGGCCGCCAGGGCAGGAGATCATAGCTTGCTTGATTTTCGTGTCGTTAGCTCGACTGCTGCTCCCTTGTGTACGTCTCTCAGGTTGTGGTGAGTACAAGGCTGACTTGTGTGTGGAGGAGTGAGGTAGAGGTTGAGAGCCACGAGGAAGGCTAGGCGAGCTTCCTGGGCCTCCTCTCTTCCTCTCTTCCTCTCTCCCTCTCCACGTTTTCCATTGTTCTGGTTGGAAGTTGTTACGTCTTATAAGTGTGCGTTTTTATAGTCTTCAGAAGTACAGGCTGTTATGTTGGTGTAAGAATTGTAAATTTATCATTTGTTGCCCAATATCTTTGGTATTTCGTAAGTTTGCCTCCTACACTTAGGTTGCTGTACTCCAGGGCAATGTTGATGGTTATCAATGGTTATCAATGTTGGCTATTCAAACGGCAGCATTTTAAGTCTTCGTAAAGTGAACAATACTTGGCTGCTCTGAGATGGCCGTTATCAACAGGTGGGACAGGATCTAGGCTGGCTGCTGTAAGGTTTACTGTAATATACCAGGCGAGGTTTACTGTAGTATACATACACTGGTATGTCGGCTGAGTAGACCGTTACCGAGGGAGCCTTAGTGGGGCGGGGGTACCGTTAAATAAATATTAGTAATAAGTTATACTACTTTGGATGGATTAGGTTTTTAAAACTACAGGCAAGGCTGTTAAATCGGTCACCCATCCAGTTACTGGTTGAACCCAATACTTAAACTCGTGTCATGTCCCTATCTTGCTGAGCCACCATTGACGGACTTAAAACCTAGAAGCATACAAAAATGGTTTAAAATAGCAAGTGTACGATAGGTGTTGAAAAGCGCTCTTCTCCGTAGTAAATTGAGCGGGCACTTGAGGCGAGTGGACAAACAAAGGAGCCAGCTCTTCCCTTGCGGGGTCCTCGATAGTTTACCATTTTCTCTCTACGCTCTCCCTACCTACCTCCCTCCCTCCCCATTCCTACCTCTCCTCTCCTCCTGCCTTCCTTCCTACCACCCTCCTCCTGCCTTCCTCCCCCACCCTACCGTGGTAATCTCTTACTAACGTACTTCTCTCCCCTCCCACCCTCTATCCCCCCTCCTTCCCAACGCTCGGGTTGCTAACTAATATTTACATTTTCTCTGGCCTCCGGGGGGGAAACTATTCCCTGGAGCCGCGTACAAGGTGTTACGGCGTTAACAGCTCTCTATACGCCATACACACCTAAGCTATCTTGACCTTTATCTACAACTTGGCTATTTATAGTTTCGAATATATAATTTGGAATGTGCATCGATGCTGTCAACACCTACTTGGTTATTACTAACCTGAAAAGATCACATGTGGGGTAAAGCGAGCCAAGACTTAACCCACATGTGATCTTGGTGGAGGGTAAAGCTCACTACCCCACTGTTCTATATATATTTTCTTTTAACTCAATTTTTTTCCCAAATGGTTGTGCCGTATTTAGTTGTTAATTTAGTATTTTATCCACTTTAAGTACTGTATACAGTCTTGTGTAAAACGTTTCCCGGATGGGTGTTCTTTCTTGAAGCAGTTGTATTATTTAGTTCATTTATTATGCACTCCATAAGCCATTCTGTGGGTGATAGTGGGAAAAGTTAGGAGCGTAATAGGCTCTGAAACTGAACCCCCCCCCAAAATTCATTTAGCTAAGCAAATTAATCCTTAAGAAGTTATAGAAGTTTTGTCTATCCTGGTAAAGCGAAATGTGAACCAACATATCTTGATTAGCAAATTGTACGTTGAGCGTACATAGGATAGAGGTTCTTGAAGTGGAACAAAATAAAGCATTATGAACGGAACCTGTCGTCAGTCGCAGGTATAACTACAATAACCCTGGAATTGCGTTAATTAATGCAATTATAATTTAAAGATATAGGTAGAGCAAATGCTAACAAATGTCTGTTATGTTGATTCAACGCTTTTCCCTGCTGAGTCAACCCGTCCTCGCTACGCTGTGACCGTCCTCCCCAGACGCATTCATAAATTTAAAGTTTAAAAATTGGCTTGTTGTCGTATATAAACTATACATACAAATTCAATGTATAGTTAGGCATTGGTGTTTAGGTTCTTTTGAGGAATTTGTATTTGAAGTGTGTGGGTGAAGCACTTGTAGAATTGTTAGAACAGAAGACGAGCGAAGTACTTGTTCCGGAAGTGTTCGGACGTCATCAATAATAGTGTGTTAGCCGCTTTTCATTCATAAACGGGGGGGGGGGAGGGGGGTTGGCGGCTGGATTAACGAACGTGGATCAGTAGAGGGGCTTGCCGAGTTGTCTCTGGCTCAAGGTAATGTTTCATGGTTAACTTCCTGTGTTTCATGGTTAAAAACTTCCATCAGTTTGGTGCCTTGCCAAGTCTGGCCTCTGTGCTGGGAGTAGACTCCCAGGGTTCCAACTCTTGGAACCCTTTCCAGTTAACTCTCCCTCCAGGTAAATTCGTTGCCAAGCTGCTGCATAAGTTAGTGTTTTCCAGCTTTGTACAATACCATCTTCAAGTTTAACCCAAAGTTCATGGTTATTACTTCGTGCGATACTTAAATGGTGTATGTTGGATTACATAGTACGAATTTGTTTTGAGTTGCGTGATATATCAGTTGAGCGGTGCTTTCTGGAGGGGTGTGGATGGGTTGAGCAGTCTCCCTGCTCAAGGGCATATTTAGACGGGTGTGGTTGTTTTCTCGCTGGTGCCTGGCACTGCTGGATTTCCAGTTGGATAATATTGGGTTATAGACACTACATGAAAGAAATGCTACAATGCAGCTTTTATCAACATCCGTGCATCGCGATTCGCTAATGTTTTGACTGGTCTTGGAAAGCGGGATTATTATTAACATTTTTATTAACAAAATGAATTACAATTTTGCATAATCTGAGAATTTCGATTAAGTTTTATTGAAGTGAGGATAATGCTGGTATTCACTGTCACACAGGACAGGAAAGCGGGATGACACTTGGGTGGGTAGAGTACGGGAGGTGTCGTCTGCGGGCTAGAGGTGAATGACCTGGCCTCGAGTCGCCGCACTAGCCTCGCCTGCCTTTTTTTTTTCCTCTTCCCTTCCCTTCCTCTGGTCTTATTGACTCCCGGTTGCTTTCGCGAGAAGAGATGGTCGCGTTGACACATCGCCTCATCTTCTGCCTGACCATTTGTGGCTCATCCCAAAGATTTACTATAGATTAATTTATCGCCACTTCTTGGAGTAACATTAAAGAACTGGGCTAGTATTCTGTAAGGAAATTCAGTATGTTGGTCACCGAAATGTTCATTGATAATGTAGAAATGCGGGCGAAATTTGGTCGTTAAATTTTTTTTAATAAACACATCACCAGATTAAGACTAAAGCAGAAATTATAAGTTTACATGTTATTTTGGTTATATACATATATAACCAATCTTCTGTATAAAAAAGTAATGTACACCTTGTATTATGCTTGTTCAATACTACCAGGGAGGTAATATATTATGGAGCTATGCGATGGAATTGAACTCTCGTCTTGGGTCATCCCAGATGCACTCATTACCCACTACACCACGATGAATACAACTTATAATTCAGTGTCGGGCGACAGGAAACCAGAGCGTATTCATATACGTTAGGCTTTTATCGAGGTTCCCCCAAGGTCGAATTGCTGAAACCGCCTAGGAATCGACCCTACAACACGCTAGCTAACTCCCGAGTACCTACTTGCTGCTAGGTAAACAGGCACTAGGTGAAATGAGAAGTGCCCAACCATTTCTATCCCGCCCGTGATTCGAACCCGGAATTCTCGATTGTGTCGAAAATGAATCGGACTGTACTACGTAGACCCTATAAATGTTGGGTCCCTTCCATTATGGATGGAATATACAAAAATAACTTTTTCTACCTAAAAGTTTTGCACTACAGTATTAGAATTCTAATGGGCACAAGACTGACCTTGACCCTAAACTTAATGGGGCATTGGACACGCAATCTTGGGCCTAATTTAGTACCTATATATACATTAGGATAGGGAAAGCTAGATTCTATTGTATTTGGGGATCAATAAACGAGTTGTAGTATACGTTGGACTCTTTATGTACAAATTATTGCACCTTACAACCATAGTAGTTATCTATACTCAAACATTTAGAAGTTAGTGACCTTCATATGCACTGATGGCACCCCATTCGTTGGATTAAGATACGTTTATAGTTTAGATTATAGTATTGCAAATTTAATTTAGGGTATTTACTAAATTAATATTGTTCTATGCTGAATTTACACTACTACAATAATTATGGAAACTGTTGAACATTACCCTAAAACGGAAAATGCTTTGTACTAGACGATTTTTACTACCTAATAGTTGTTTATGGCTTTTAAAATAGTGGCAGTGTTCTTGTAAATTCAGTTCGTTTTTGGTCTCTAAAAGATAAGTTACCCGAGGCAATCTGAAGAATTCCAGAGCCTTGGCTTCACATTTGCCTACTGCATTGATTATGAAGGTACCGCAAACGTAGCGTCCGCGTCTAGAAGTGTTTCTAGGGTGGATTCCTTCACTTTACATAAGGCGAGTGGATTCGCACACGTTTAAAACCATCTCTGGTATTTAACTACCAATCATATAGCTTGACCTATGCTGGTCTTTTGCATGGTTGTACAGCTGGACATTTTACGTGACGTGCCATCAAAGGCAACGCGCACCAACTGTATTGATATGACGTTTAGCAGGGTAAAGTTGTTAGGCGTTGCTACAAAAGTTAGTATGTAGAGGTTTATAGCGTGGCGTCTAGTGCAGGTGTAACGTGGGTGGGGCCAGGGGCGGGATGGGGTACTGTATATAAACCGGGAGGGGCCTTGGCCAACCACAGAAGAGCCCCGCCTTTGCTACTCCTGACGCTGTGCCGGTTCTCCTGCCGCAGTGCCGCCCGCCCCCTTCCAGTCCACCCCCACCTCCTCCCCTTAGCCACAGGAATACCCACGTTTTACCAACCCCTCTTACAGGCCACCCCCTCTACTGTTCTCGTTTATCAAAGTACCCAGTAGTAATTTCTAGCAGCTAAACCTTTTCTAGGGTACCTAGGTTCTTGTCCTAGTGACGCATCCTTCCCAACTTATTTAAACCTCTTGCCCCCATATCCTTCCCCCATCCCCCCCCCCTCGCCTCGTCGCCGCATCACAGGTACAGTAAGTCTCGCTTATTACGATATTGTTTTAAATTCATTTACATTTAACGTTAATATCATGACGAAAACTGTACATTTTTGTAGATCATTTTAATTTAAAGAATCTTCCAATTATGTCTGACGTAAATAGCGTGTCGTCCGAAATTGCAAAAAAAGTGGTCCACATATCAAGGTCGTGTTATATCGCCGCCATGTTGGAAGTGGGCTAAGACCACGTGCTGGGCCCAAAATAAGCGGACAGTCATGGACTGTGCCGTCTAGTGCAGGTGGTCGACTTCAGCAGTTCGTTGAGAGTAGACGTTTGTTCTAGATACAGGTAACGTGTATATACTTATGGACATCCTTGTGAGTGCGATTAGTGCAATAATTGTGGTATTTAATGGCCTTGTGAACAAGAAAGTGGAATTAAGGGGGAAATGGTTAAGAGATTGAGGAATTTCCCTGGCCACAAGATAGGCCTACCCGAGACGAGTTACAAAAGTGCAGGTTGGTTTAGCCATCGTAGTCATAGCTTCATGGTTAAAGGAAAAATGGAATTTGTGGCAAATTGAATTTACCAGTTTGATTACAAGGCGGTTTGAGTGACTGAAGATGTTGCATAGCCGCGCAAAAGCTTAAATTGTAACGTAAGATGCAAATTTTGCAGTGTTAATTTTGTTAGCGTGCTTAGCCTAAGTATTGAAACTGCTATAATTTCAATAGCAAAGTTACTATGGGTTTGTGGAGTGATAAGTTTAATAAAGCATTGACAACAACTTTATTGTCGTTTGAACCTGGTATTAATTTCATATTGTAAGAGTTAGTCTAATGTTTTGATAGCTGAAATAATAATTGAATTATTTTTCAGAATCATCAGTCAAGATGTCTCCTCCATCAAACATCTCCGACAAGAAGGGTGAGTATTCATTACAATTAAAGCTGCAGATACGGTGAGTACTGTTGTAATGAAACAATTCGGCTTTTATATAGCATTTTAACCTAAATCTCCTAGACACTTTCATCCTTATTACCATCCACCTTTATCTTGACACTGTCTTAATTAAGAGCATGGCGATGAAAGTTATGCACTACGGATGTTCTAGTCTTTGACGTACTTGTCCGGAAGTTTGAACAAACCTGTGAATTTTTTTTTAAAGTGGAACTGCAACCGGCTAATCAAAGGTGCATCTTGGCATGCGGGCGAGGAGGTCGCTAGATACAGCAGGTATTGATTCACGCCGGCGGCTCAATGCCACCGGACACGCGTCCTTCAGGGTACACTTCCCACTAGTCGGCCAGGCTGTTCAGCTCCATAAATGGTCTTTTATGGTCTGTGTATTACGGTTATATGGAGATCTTGCCATAAATGTTGAATAGTGCTTTGAGAGACTTAGACTTAATTTTGTTGGGTACAATAGGTCACTTGTATTGAATACAGTATACGTATAGGAAAAATTGTTGGACGTCGTAAATAATTAACTTGTATTTATCAAAGGGATACCATCTCTAGTGGCCTCAAGGGGGACAGGAAGCCGCCGGCTCCATGGTTACCCAAAAAGTGGTCCGCTCAAGCCCCCACTTTTCCAAGAGTCCTTTTAATATGCATGCATTTAACCTCGATTACTATTGTCGATTATAGTCTAAATAATTATATCGCATGAAGGAAGGAATTTGTTCAGATTATCCTAGACATTTAAGTGCTTTGACTTGCCAAATATGCTAAAAAGCAACCAAATGGGTGAATATTGATAATACTGTACCTGTATTAAGATGATCATTCAAACAACCTTTACGGCTGCACTCAATATATAAACGCATATAGAGGTACTAAATTTGTTAAAGAATCTTAATTTGTTACTGGAAATTAGCAGACGTTCATCGTTCATTAGCTATGTTAATTGACGGCTGTTTGGAACAGCCGTCAGTCAGAGATGTTTGGTATTGCCTTAGGTACGGCAATATATACACTTGCCCAACTACTCGAGTTACTGACTAGACCAGACTTGGCTAACTGCTGTTAATGAGGACGTGTGCTATTTTTCTCAAGTTTAACGAAAATGTTTTGGGTTTAAAGATCCCCCCCCCCCCGGCAGCTATTAATGTTTGAACTGTTTTATGTTTTTAAAGATAATATTAGTGGACTAGAGTATGCTTACTGTTCAACTAATTTAATGAGCTGAAAGTTCACATTTTGATAGAAAAGGTGTAAAGTTATTAACATACTCTTGTAGTTTGAATTAGTGTTATCTTTACAAGCTTGTTTCGAGAATTTTTAATAGCTTGCGGTCAAAGGCATGTGTGTTGAAAATCAACTTAGCCTGTTCGTTTTCGCACGAGAAAGTTTGTCATGGATGCCACATAGCATCCAGTTGATTGACAGTTGACAGCCTGGATCAAAGAGCCAGAGCTCTCCCCCCCCCCGCAAGCTTAACTTGGTGAGTACATGGGCTTCTTGGTCTCATTCAGTGACTGACTTTATTCTGCCTACACTATTTATTCAAATTAACATTTATGCAAAGGAATGTGTACAAAGAACATAGGAGTAATTTACAGTTGTGGGGACAGGATTAAAGGACAATGAAGCCACTTACGCATTTTCGGATAAAATCTAATGCTAAAATTTCAGCTATGCTATAAAACGATAGTATACTATAAACATGTCCACACGCAGTAGTGTCTATCTATCGATAAATCAGAAGTGCTCAGTACTTAATAAACGGAATATTGTGGTAGACTTAATACGTACTAGTATAATGTTCAATGTTACGGCAGATCTAATGTTGAAAAGTCACACAGCAATTGACTTCCTAAAATGTAATACTTGAATGCGGTTCCTAGGATTCAAGGAACTGTTAGTTCCTGTTAGTGAATGAAGAGGTAGGAGAGCCACAGGCAAGGAGGACGGCCAGCAACAGAAGCCACTCTGGCAACGAGTCTCCTGCCTTATATGCAGGAGAGTTGGCGCCGTCGCACTCGCCCAAACCCACCCACCCACTCACCCACCCACTCACCCACCTAGCAGAGGGAGCAGACTCGCGAGCATTATTCATTGTCATAGGAACCGTAATCCCATTCTTAAATGGACAAATTAGTGTAAATAAAATTGAGGAAGCTACGGTCTTCGACTTTAGGGACTCTTGACGCCTATGGCCCAAGGGAATGAAATGAAGTTTGATGCACTTTATTTGTATTGATTCGAGGGAAGGAAAGGGTCAAGATATTAGGTAGTTTTAATTGACCAGGGCTTGGTAGTTTTTGTAACTAATTCGTATATTAAAGAACATCACTTCAATGCTACAAACGTGAAAAGCAAATTGAATGTAATTTACCAAATTTGTACAGCTTCAGTAGCTCAGTGGTAACAAAAAAAATCTGCATGACTGAAGCCAGTGATTTAAAGAGTTGTTGGACTGAATAGTGTGTTTGTCCAGAAGTCTTGCCAGGGTAAATCCTAACCATGGACGCTGGGTCTACTTGGTTGCATTGTAGTAGTAGTGCGCAGCAGCCTAGGTCTTGAATAATTTAAAGACCTTGGTCTGTTTTCTGTATTTTATATTTGAAACAATATATAGTAAATTATTTTGCACCGTAATTACAAGGGAAAGGTTGTTTCTAACGCTTGAGGTCTCTACCCCTATGATCTGACTAGTTCCGAACCACTCTATAGAATAACGCCAAATGCGCACCATTACCAAATAAATCCCTTGCCTACGTGAAAACCTGGATCATATACCTTGTCTCGCACTCGTAAGAGTAAAGATTTATTAAATTTCTTACGGACTTCGTAAGAAATATCCGCAATTACAATGTTACCTTGTGTGTACTCGCTGGTACTGTACAACGACCAGAATTTCTCAACGTAGTCCTTGGGAGGGGTGGGTCTCCCTGTTGGCTATATTACGTGTATAATACTGGACGCGAGTTATTCATACCTGCTCCTTTGCTTACTGCATTAATTCAACTTTCTACTCAAATTTAAGAGAACCCACCCTCCGGGGTGCTTATGCTCCTGCTTGCATCCCAACCTGCGCTCCAGGCAGAAAGCACCCTTCTCGGTTGGCATCATACATGCAAGATAAATCAACTTTTAAGTTGTGCCGTTTCGTAGATTCCAGTTTTCCTTTGAATCTTTTGAGAGAATCGCCTTACACAATTGAAGTAATCGTTTAAAGCGGAAAATTTGGTAAGTTCTCTAGTTGGGTTACTTTGGGGCATAATTTGTTTGGGTTCAGAGGAGCTTAATAGCGTACAGTTTGACACTATACTCAGAGTAATCATATCCTGGATTAGATGGTGTTGGATAGTATTTAGGATTAAAGGTAAAATTTGAAAGATTTTAATATTGTTCAAAACTTTGCAGAGTAGTGAACTAAAAAAAAGGCTTGTAAACTTTTTTACAATGTTAACATGATACCTGCATGTATGTCGGGGGGGGGGGGAAATGTCTGCCTTGTGAATGAAATTTGTACCTACTCAGAAGTTATCCACTTCTGCCACATGTGGCACCCATAACTACATTAAAGAAATTTTTGCTCTTGTGACCTTTTACGAAGTGGAGAGACTGCGCCTATACCCTATTGACGAAGGTTGGGGGGGGGGGGAGGATAAAGGTGTTGGTGGAAGTATTGGGCAAGTGGCCTTGAGGGAACCTGGTTCTAAACTGATTGGAAGAGTTTGGTCCAGAGAAAGCTTTTTATGATAATGCTTAGACGAGCTTTGGTAGAAAAAGTAATTATCAAAGAAGGCACCAAGCTGGGAAGGCTATGTAGCACAGAGCTTTGGGAGAGACTTCTGACTTTTAACAAGGTTTAATCTGCCTATGTATCCACCTGTTGAATTTTTTTACCGGTTATCTTGAGATGATTTCGGGGCTTTAGTGTCCCAGCGGCCCGGTCCTCGACCAGGCCTCCACCCCCAGGAAGCAGCCCGTGACAGCCGACTAACACCCAGGTACCTATTTTACTGCTAGGTAACAGGGGCATAGGGTGAAAGAAACTGCCCATTGTTTCTCTCCGGCGCCCGGGATCGAACCCGGGACCACAGGATTAAAAGTCCAGCGTTCTGTCCGCTCGGCCGACCGGCTCTCCCCGGTACCTAAAAAAAAAAGTGGAAACTACCTACATTAACAGCTTAAAAAAAAAGCACTGACCAATCCCGCTCCAGGAGTTTCCTTCGTCAGGATCGGATTTTCCCTGAATATCAGCGTAGGTCTGGGTTTCCAGGGTCGGGTGATTCACCGGATCGGATGCTGGAGTCTTGTGTGGTTATGTGCAAGAGTTTACCGCAAAGCGAGTCATGTATTTTAAGTAATTTAGCATTACTGCTAAAGTTTAAGAATTTCAAATAAATATACTGTACTTTTAATTTATTGTGTACTCGTGCGGTAGCAGTGTGGTCACAATGTTTAAAGTTGGGAACATTATAATCGTGAACTAAATACGTAGGTAAAAAAAAAAAAACATAAAACTGCTGTCTAACGTACAAAAATGTTTAGGCGTATCGGTATAAAGTAATTGCAAAGCTGCAGGTACCTCATGCGGCAGGTCTAATGAGAAATCTAATGACTGGACATTCAATAATGTAATGCACAAGATCATGCAGGGGGAGGGGGGGATGTGGCTGGCTAGAAACTCCACGGCTAAGCGCTACCTCACTTGAATCGATGGCATGACCAGTTTTCTGTGGAGTAGTTTCCTTCCAGCTGTAGCTGTGGTAACTTCAGGAATGTTCTTGCCGGGATTACGGGCTCGCTATAGCCTGTGCTACATGGAAATGTTGTTTAGAGTAGCCGAATCTTAAAAACTACTACTAGATGGTAATGTACATGGGTAAATATGATAAACTATTAGATAATTTTTGTGAATTATCTCCAGGTGTGTCTAGGTAATTGGAGTTGATACAGAGCCTAATCATAGCAGTTATGAATACCTCCTGGAGGTCCTAAATACCTCCTAATATGGTTACGAACTTTGTCCCGCTGACTATCCGTGCGGGATGATTGAGTTTACATTGACTTCAATTTATATATGATGGATCAACAATTCTCAATTGGCTTAGGCTGATGGGTGGAGGGGGACGTAAAACTAGTTTAAATTCTATGGAGGCAACGTCCGGGCACGTTGGGGGTTTAGAAGAGATAAACATTAATTGTATTGTCCATTTGTTATTAGATACCTTATTTCAGTATTTTAAGTACCCTTAAGGGGTCATAATTTAGTTTATTATACGTTGTTCAATGTCAACCAAACTGACTAGTTGTATATGAAAACGGCTGCAACTGTTCAAAGCTTCAGTATCGCAGCCTAAATTGAAAGAGGGTGTTTTTTTGTTTTCCAACTAGTTTTATTTCAATAAGCCTCTACAACCACAAGTTTAAAATGAAATCATTTCTGATACTCTATCACATTAGCATATAAATAAAAGGATCTGTATGACCGGATTTTCCAAAATATGCTTAGTTTTACTATTACAAAATAATCAGTTCCCCACAATCCAAACTATGCAAGTACATCATGTTTATTACTATTTATAAAATCAATAAATGAACTTTGGAAAAAACTCATCTTACAGATTATACACACTCTACATAAAAGGTACAAGTTTAATGTAAATTGAAGAAATATGAAAGAGTAGAAGTACGTTTGTTTCTTGGAAAGAAATAATTAAAAAAAAATGAAGTCTAAGGTACTGCCATCTGTGGCTGAGGTTGGCATCAACCAATTTCTTCCAAAATTGGTACCTTACAGACAGGCTCACTTGCAGTTGACCCGTCTGCATGCAAATCGTTCGATAAACTTTTTTATAAAACTTAATTTTTTATGATGCTATTGTGATAGCAGTCACACATGATTTCAGTTGCACTAGAGTTGTGATGTTAATTTTTGAACATTTTGGAAAATTGTTGAAAATTTTTCTCTATGCTACGATGCTAGACTGGGACCAGATGATGCCCTTCCCACCAAACACACACCGAAACTACGACGTTGGTACCACGTTCGAACAAGTTTTAACACCTCCTAACCCTTTATAACAACCAATATAGCAAGTTGTAACAACGTTCTAATACGTCTTAAACACGTTAAGCCAAGATGTAACACTTTATTACAAATTGTAATAAGCGAAAATAGAGACAGTTACGGTTTGGGTTTCCAGGTTTTCATATACAACTAGTCAGAAAAGTTTGAAATCGAACTAGTTTTCATTTATTGCCTATTTTTGGCGCACCTGAAAATTATGCCCCCGTAACACTGTTTTCCGTTTCAATATTTAAAATTCGTTCCGTTTATTGGTAAAACATGTTTCCTCCCCTCCCTATCTTCACATATATTTCGGACTGCCGTTTGCACCTCTCGATTTTTTTTCCTAATATTCCAACGATGATCCTCTATTCGTACCCCTATTAGGGAATTGTTAAGATTTGGGCGTGCAGGGAATAAGTGTTTGAATACCCGTACTGTACTTTGAGTGGGCAGGGGTTAGTGTGATGTTGGGGGGGGGGAAGAAGGCTCTTGCGGGCCACCCCATGACTCACCCAGCAAGGGCTACCACATGGTAGAGGTACGAGAACGCGCAGCTCTGGCCCTTGCTGACACGCCTATTCCATACAATGACAACAGTGACCACGGGGTTCAAAATATGACTGGCCATACAGGCTAGATTTGTGATCATTCAATTTTGACACAAGTCTGTGATAATATTTGGGGGACTCTGTGAAGTTAACAAATTGTAGTTATTTAAGTGTACGTACACAGTGTGTAAGCACGATTGCACAGGCACAATGTTTGGCCGGGGCGCCATTTTGTGATTACTGGCCACCTGGCGACACCATGTGCTGGCGGCTCCTGGCTGTCTGCAGGAGTGGCACGACTCTCATAATCCCCCCCGACCTGTGTAATACAGTACTCATTTTCCTCCCCCCTCACTCGTGGGTGGCAACGACGGTGGCGGCCAGGTATTGTGGGGGTTGGTGTGTGGTGTTGAAGGCTGAGTAAATACGGTATTTCGTTCTGGTTGTATGGGGGGGGGGGTTCACGAAAGCCACACCGCCGAAGACTCAAATAATAAAGTTAACATGGAACAAATTAGTAGTTTCTACTTAATTTAGATTTGATGTCATGTTTGAAGGAAATGTATGCAAAGGATCAGACGCTGTTTATCATCATGAAGTAAACATTGAAAGCTTTTGCAAAAATGTGTCAATAAGGAGATTTAACTTTCAGAAGGTGGTTTCGTCCCTCCCGCTGTTGAACATAATTCCTGTACTATCCTCTATTTTATTAGACATAATTCTTGAACGTTCAAAATTATATACTTTACATTATAAACTAATTTACTAACGTAACATAGGCTAACATTTTGTTACACTTGTATAGTAGAATTCTCAGAACCCCATCCAGGTACAATCCAGTACCTTCCTTTAAAGTACACCATGCAGGATCAAGGCGGTGTCTGAAGCCAGGCTGTGCTGTTCCAGTCACTTTAACAGTTAACCTTGGCGTGTGTGGGGGGCGGGTGGGCCCAACTCACGATTAACGGCCAAGTGTCTAGAGCAACGGCAGAGAATTCCCACAACATGAATGTACAGCCGTCTCGAGACTTGTCTTTCACGATTTGCATTAATACAAAGCAGGAGGGTTCTGTTCCTTGGTAGGTTAATCGAGGTTTCGCTAGGTGGAATACGCCTTTAAGATCCCTGGTTGCTGCTGCTTCTGATCTTCTCGTGGAGAACATATCTTGGTTTAATACTGCCGGAATGATGTTTGGGGACTGGCCAGGTGATGTGCTAACGTGTACAGAATGTGTGGCTGTGGTTTAGACCAATAAATAGTAGAGAAGATAGTAGCACCCCCAACCCTCCCTCCCAGACACCAGACGGCGGCGGCGGCGGTGTCTGGTATTGATTGTACCGACAGACCATACGCGCGCAAGGCACCTCGCTCGCACAGGTTTACTTAACACTTATTTACACACGTACATGTGGATTCCTGTGGTCACAGGACTTTAAGCTTACATAAACAAAGGTATACTCGTTTGCGAAATATTTACCCCTAATGCAAGGGATTAATCAGTTGGCAGACTTGAAAATATCTGCACCTGACTGGGATAGAGGTCACTATGTAGTGGTGACCGGACCCTCCTTGTCAATCCTTACTCCTTGCTATCAGCTGAGTTTGAGGCGTGGCGTGAATGGCTGCCAATGTTACAACCAAAGATCTAATCTAAGATATTTATACTAAGGTAACGCAGAGCATGTGTAGTAAAGACCCCCTTCACACACACTAGCTGACCATCCATCTTCAATTGTCCTTTACTAACAAGGTCCACTACCTTTTGGAGGCCTGGTAAGCCCCGAAACCATCAAGGGAACCCCCCCCCCCTCTAAAGTTTAGCGGGTAGATGTGTGTTTAATTTAGGACAAACAAGAAGGCTGCTCATCCTTCAGCATTTACACCTTGTTAGGCCTAATTTAGATTATTCAAGTCTTTGTTACTACAGTAAAGAGTGAACATAAATTCGGTTAAACATGCACAGACAGTTGTAACATTTAATTCCAATAATTAGGAACTAAACTTGTGAAGATGTTTAATAAATTCATATTAGGCGAAAATGAAGTTGACAATTTCTTTTATACAAAGATGACGTGTATACCAAAAGGGTTAATAATGGATATCCACAATAAGAACACGAAAGATGCAAAATGAATGGTTAGATTGATGACCTGTCTAGATAATAGTTGAAAAGGAAGGTGCTTTTATGGAACACATTGCTGGGTAGCATGATGGACGTAGAATTATACTTGACAGCTGGCACCTCCATTTTGACCCACACCCTCCCTTAGCATGGGCCTTCAGGTGAAATAGTGTATACTTGCAACAGGATGTACCTAACTAGAAGTATCTGCTGACCTACTTAATTACTAAGATTCACCCCCCCCCCTTTCCCAAAAAAGCGCTTTTATTAAACCCGAAGGCCCTTGTTAATAGGTTGGTGAGCAGATGGCATGTGAACACGAGGGGGCGATGAAAAGGAGCAACAGGAATAATAGTCTGAGGGAGGGAAATGTTGGGTGCAGAGTACTGTATTGTGGAAAATGTAATGTAAAAGTTACACTATATATAGTGGTTTAAAAGCATTTATATTTATACACATTTAGATAACTTTACCAACTTGAGACATTGTTAATGTGTCTAGAAGTGGGCAAGAAGTTTAGTGGGCCTCTGCAAATGAGCAGGACCAGCTATAGCGCACTTAGGCTTAGATTATGAGTCCGGAAAACAATTTTATTGCAGTAAGGTTTGCCTCATTGTTGCATTATAAAGAAAGGAATGAATAAGCTACAGTCTTGGGTTACATGAAGTTTAGTGTTGTGAAAATACCAATTATTGAATTGTGTGGTAAGACTGGAATAAGCAACTTTAGTTTTGAAGATATAAAACTCTTGTGAATGTTGACAGAATAGAAGAAACAGATTGGTGAAAGGTATTCAATATCAATTTAAAGTTAGAAAAACTTAAGATGGGCAGATGAGAAGGGAAAAGCAAGTATTTTGTAAACTTATGAGATGCGACTAGGCTAGGGGGCATAATGATAAATCTTCAGGTGGCATTTTTTTGTGCAGGCAGGCAAAGCAAGCAAGAGGGTTACTCAGTAGACAAAATATTGTTCTTGTAAGGCAGGATAAAAATATAACATTTAGGGTTTACGGCTCATGCTATGTGATAAAAAAAATTGGTTTACAGATAATTATATAAACTATATAAATATACCATTTTCCCCATGTAAATGTTTATTGTATATAAATCAGTAAAGAAAAGTTAGGATTGGTGTTCCTAGTGATTGTGTACTCGTTCTGATTGTGTAAAGTACTGTATGGGGAACAAAAAAAAAGTTGAATATCTTGAGCTTCTATACGGATGCATTCTCAAAGAGTGGAGGGAGGGGGGGATGACTTGTCAGCCTATGTACACAATCTTAATACCCTTAACCTCTTCCCTTAGTTAAAAATCATTACTTTCACAAAATTTTATACAGTGCCTAAAGTTAGTATTCATACAAACGTAATCTGTCGCTGGGAAGTATGAAGCCAATATAATGAATTTGAGACCTTTAAGGAAGAGATAGTGGACCTTGTTAGTGAAAGACGATTGAAGATGGATAATGTGTAGTACACAAATGTTCTGCGTTATTTAGTATAAAGATCTTGGATATTTAGATCATGGTATAAAACGCTGAGCTTATTATAGGATAATTAGAAAATCTTCTAAATTAAACTTGACCTAAGATTGTGGATAAACTAGAAGAGTCCATGGGGGTGCTGCTCTTATTTTATAGGTTAGCATTAATCACCATCCTGTGTACATATTACCTAGTACAGCATTCTAAGTTACACTGGTTCCACAAGTTTTGAGTCGTGGTTAAACGTTCACAATTCAGGTGTGAAAGTTGCACTTTTTTTTTCATTAGTTCAATTTCATAGCGAGAGTAACTGCAATCTTCCTAGTAGAGTACAGTTACCCCACAACAGATAGTAACGGAAGCAAAGTGGAGAATAAAACTCCTTAAAGTTGCATTATAGCATATCAGTGACGAAAATGGTAGGTCATGTTCTTGGCGAGTGTTAAGGACGCGGGGTCACTTGCTGCTTCCTTGCCACAAACGCCTCACGTCTCTAGGCGATTGTACTTTTACTGAACAGGGTTTGTATGAATTGGGTAGTTTAATATAATAAACTATATGTATTGCATGTACATAAAAGGCTGGAGTGTCCATTGTATTAGTTGCCAAATAATTTACTGATTTTTGAAGGCAATGCGCTTAATAACACATTGACGAATACAGTACACCACAAATTCGCCACTTAGTTACTAGTGCTTCACCGTTGTAAAACTTGCAAGATTGGTTTATCGCGCTTTAAAGTTATCAAGACACACTTATCTGACCATTTACCTGAAGGTGTACGCCATGATTTACTAAATAAAGTTATGTATATAGCTTGTATCATGGCTATAATTGTAAAAAAAGATATTGGTATGAAAGTGAGAAAGCGCTCTTAAATTGTGGAAACCGTTGATGGCTGTGGCAACGACACCTGCCATGGGTCGGTTAAGCACTTGTGTTGTACAGTTAAGAAAGCACCGTATGTCACGCTAACCTGCTTCAGGCAGGCTGTCGTCGTATCTTGCTGGTTGCTCTCGTAATCCTAAAGACGACCACAGACTTGGCAGACTGTGAAATGTAAGTAGATGAATCTACTTTGAGATAAAGAAATGGTATAGTAAAAAGCCTAAGATATATTTACCAGGTAAAAGGGCAGTACTTTAGTACTAGGGACGGGGATTCCCTGTCAAGATGAGCCCTTCAGTAATTAAGGAGGTTAATGTATAGTCTACGTGGGGTACACTTAAACATCGCAATTTATTTTAAGACAAGATTTTCTCGACTTGCCTAGTAATGGGTAATGTATAAAACCTACGGACGGTAATTGAAATAGGTGTGTTAAAGGAAAAAATGATGAACGTCAATCTGCATCGGAATCATAGACCATGTAATTAAATATTTGCACATGTGCATGTGCACATGGTGTGTAACCAGGTGGTAGACACGGCGGTAGCTGCAGCAGCAGGATTGAGCCACCGTCGGGCGACACTGCGCAGGTCAGAAAACCACACCCAGGGAGACGAGGCAAGCACCAGCAGCGGCGACTGGACTACAGTGGCAGCAGCAGTCAGTGTAGCCCCGGCCCCCGCACCACCACCATCAACATTTACCACCACTGCCATCACCTCCACACCGTTCTGCCTTAGGCTCCCGCTCTGCCACGTTTTAGTGGTGAGAAGATTAAACGCGTATATATATGTATCTTGTATACTTATGTTATATTACGTGGTTAGCTTGTCCTGGTGTCTCGTGGCGGTAGACTCGGCAGTACCTGCTTGGTATTCTTGCAAGCATTTTGGATAAAGCGGCAAACGCCTATCACCAGCGCCCTGTATCACAAGCCATCCACAGTGCTAGTCCTGATATCTGCTGGACTGTCGGGGCAATTCAAAACTTTCCAATGTTTTAGACATTTGGCCACGTGACTTGATTTGATATTAGACCACCTGCACAACAGATGTGCTTAATTCTGCCATAGTGCAACGTCGTGTTAGTGATGTTAAATGATCAGGCACATTAGCTTATTTGGTATTGAAAAAAGTTTCCATGTAAACAAGAGTTGCCCCGACAATAGCGTGATCACAGGGCGGTGCAGAATGGCGTGTTGGGCTTTGCTTGAAAGAATATCTTTTTCCCCACAGCATTAAATTGGTGCAGCCAGTGTACCGCCACAGCATTCGCTACACCCCTTAACTTGCCACCAACAGTTACTTGCCACTTGAAATATAAGTAGTCTAGGGAAGGGTGGGGGTGGGGGGTATTTGACCACATTCAGGACTAAATTCTCGACAGGGTTTGCTGGCATACAGTGTTACTGTAATGAACACTTGCCGGCACTGACGAGATTTTGGTTCTGCAGAGTGTTGCATCCCAAAGTTGGTGACCTCGAGGTGGTTTTATTTTTTTTTTACATGGTGTAGAGCGGTGGAGAAGCAGTTTCTTGTAGCTGTAGCACTGTCCGGGGACTTGCCAAAGTCGCCCCGAACTCCCACCTATCCCTCCTGCACCGCTGAAGGTCGACCAACGTCGTCAAGATGATCATCGGTCTTGTTCGGGATTCCTTCCTCCGCTGCTTTTGTCAGACATGTTCTGTCAACTCGGCACTTCCAGGTTAGCTTCGCCACACACTCACAATGTTGGTTATGTGTATGTATATGAAGTGCACAAAAGTTTTTGATTTATGAACATTTGAAACAAATTTGAAAAACCTGCAGTGTCGAAGCTTTCAGATTGTGTTGAAATTATAATGAAGTCGAAAGCAAAGAAAAGCTTGATAAAGTACAAAAGACAATGAAACATGAAGTACAGATTGTGTTTGCTCCATTCAGGGTCTCCGAACGTCTCGTTTTCAGCTTCCGTTTTCTATGAACCGCGCCCACTTCCCCTGGTTTGAATGTAAATAAGGGCGAACACTACGTGTTCCCCTAATGCAGCATCGTCCATACCAGCGATCGATAGTAGAATAGCATGTCGCTAAGGGTGCCGCTCCCAAAGGGTCGCAGTGCCCTAATAGACCTTCCTGACTTCCCTGGAAGCGAACTACTGCAGTATCTCGTGTTAGTAGTAATAGTTGCAGTAGACTTATTGTAGCAGTTCACACGTGAGAAGACTTACGGAAAGGAATTAAGAGAGTTGTAGTTTACTCTTAATCTTAAGTTGTAGCTGCAGAGTTGATAAATTTTCTACCCCGTATTGGGAAGTCTGGCAAGGTAAATGGATGGTTGATTTGGGGGCGTGGAAGAAAGTCTGCTAGATCGAGACGGCATGATGGCCTGCCATGCATATCGCTTGGATTATAACTTGGATTATAACTTGAGTTACAAAGGTTTCGTAAATTGTGGCACAAATAAGTCGGTAAATTAGGAACAAGGTACATTAAAACTGATTAAATTTGGGAAAATGGATAGCGGCAGCAAAGTTAAGTATGGTGGTAGAATTTAAAGTTAGTCTGATGTTTTGAAAAGGTAAATTCTACCAAAAAACAAAAGGAGTTGTAGGGAGGATGGGCAGTGTTAACATTTGTAACCTAAGTTAACTTTATTAGACATTGCATTTGGGTTAGCACAGCATATATAGTATGGTCTAAAAGGTAATACGGTGTTGCTTGCATTTTACTAAAGACTGACGTTGCATTTATTGTAGAGTAGTTTAGTTGGGCTAAATTTTATTAAGGGCAAACTGGTGTAATTTTATAGCTTAATGTACGAGACACAAAAGAATAGATTTAAATTGAAACGACTAGCGGGCCAGTATTGCAAGACTGTCAAATGGAAACTGGTTAGGTAATCTACCCGACCAGAGGTGGGAGGAGGGGAGTTTGCTGCAGTGACTAGAAATATCACCGTTCCCATTGTCTAAAATAAGTACAGAAGCTCTGGTGCTTGCAAAGGTTATCATTGGTGTATGAGATTAAAAAAAAGTTTCTTTATGAAACCTTTGTACTGCCCTGTAGGCTATCCTCGTTCATGAGCATCCCGGTTGGCCCTCTAGCGTTCTGCTCGTTGTGCTAGATCTGACTTTTTTTCATTTTGCATTCTTTCCCCTCTATGCTTTCACTGACTTTCCTTCGCCGAATTGTGCTTGTTCTCGCACCCCTCCTCCCACCCACCGTCCAAAATAGATGCCAGACGTTTTTGTAGTTTTTTAATGTGGTATATGCATATTACAGGTAAACTACATAAAGAAACCTTTCCCAAGCGTCCATTACTGTCACTACCTCGTTCATATCCTTGATTAATTTTACTTTGGCGTTCTTCTGGCCATTCATTGCTTTGTCGTGTGCCACCATTTGATCTTGGTAGTAGTAGTATGTTATACCGGGTCAATGAATTAGCATACTCGTACATGCGTCGATGACCTTGCTAATGTGATCTACTGGGCCAGTCGCTGCACTTCCTAAAGCTCCTTGCATCTCCTGCAGACTCCCGCTTTATTAAAGTGATATAGTCGGCAGCCCACGAAGAAGGTAGGGGGGGATTCCTTCAATGCCTCTTAGGAAGGCATCCTGATTGTACATTTTGGACTGGTAGTAGCGCCTGTATCACTAGTTTTAAGCTGTTGGCTCGATCAGGGCAGAAATTAAATATTATTTTTCAGAGGACTTTATGGCTAGGTTGTCTGGCTTTATCACAGACTTTCCATCTGTCACTTGTTCTCTTGGAAAAAAAAGAGCGCCTATTTGTCGTAATTGGCAAGACTACTTTTAAGTGAGGATGATGTAGGAATGATTAACATGTTTTATTGTTAGTCGGCTATTTACCATCCCTCCCTCCGTCCATCGCATTGACATTGTCGAACTTATCGGCTTCCTTAATTCACAGTGTTGCGCGATTTAACATTTTCGCAGGTAATTAAAAAAAGCCCGATTCCGTTAGCGACAATCCTAATGCAATGTACATTACATCCTGTCACATGTCTGACACTTCAGTAAAAGTTTACAATGGTTAGTTTCCTGCAGGTAGCCTGCAAGCCAAAGGGTTGCAAGCACGATTTGTTCTTATGAATAGCGGAAAGTTAGGCGTGAAGCTGAGACGTCCTGGTATTCTCGTGAGTGCTTTTGATTCGTGCATTCATTGATGTTGACCAAGGCCTCTCAGGATGGTACACCACACGTTGGCCCCAACGGCTAAGTGTGATGTACTATAAATAATAGCGGCTCGTAAAATTGACATTATCATGGTTTCTATTCGTGTCAGATTCGGGGATACTTTAATACATATTTTTCTAGATTGACAACTAGAGGGCGGGCTGGATATTTTATTTATCAGACCTCTGAACCATTGCCGAAGAGAGTTGGGAACCTTCATACCAGTATTTGATATTTTGACGTCTAGGAGACTGCCGAACCACTGTGGGCTTCAAATGCCTAATATTTTGGAAGCTTGATTGTTAATTGGTGCAATTACTGTGCCTGTAGACTTGTCTCTAGATACATTTAATCATGGAGCCGAAAGAAACCAAACTGTCTGGCAGACATGGATGAGGTAGGGCGTCTGGTGGGAGAAGGGGGGGGGGGGGGGAGACGGCTGGCCATGCAGGTGAATCAATAGTCGTAGCCTATACGGCGTAGGGTGTGGTGGCGGCGGCGGCGGCTTTGAAGGGTCATGGTCACCCATGGTTCATTCCTTAATAAAGTAACTTGCATTGCTGCACAGGCTTAACTGCTTATATTGTAAGTGCTTTAGTAATCTAGCTCGAGACTAAATGTCTCTCCTGACTCGAGTAACTATATTTTTATAGCTTGTGACCAGGACGTTCAAATACCTATTGCTTACGGCGCTGAACATTTTAATGTGTAAATCATTTCATTTTCCATGAACACTCCTTTTTTCCATTCGAATTCCTGCCATTCTAAATTCGTAATGTTGCACCCGGTCAGTATATATACAAGGTCATTAGCGACTGCAAGGCATGCATGCACCAAATTGATTAGCTTCGGGTTTTTCAGTCTCCAAATTTTTCTTAATGCTCCCTCCCTCTTTGTGCACTTCAGAATTATATAAACTTTTTCTCCTTTTTATTATAGTGTTTTTAAGAATTCCGCAATCCTTGTCATTTAATCGGTTCCTTGGCTATTTGAAGGAACCAACAGCTAAGGAACCCCGATATATTGTTATATCGGGGTTCTATTTTAGTGTTATTTTTTATAACTTATATTCTAGTGTTGAAACAGATCCCAAACCGCTTAGTCACAGTCTGTAATTAAATGTTGTACAATTGTCTGCAATTATCTCGAAATCCATGCACTCTACTTTCTTGCTAAATTTTTCCTAAACTCTGAAAGGCTGTCGCAGCTCCTAAAGAGGGAACTCCCACTGGTGGGGGGGGGGGTTCTCTGAAGGGGCTAAAGCAGGATTTTTAGCTTTTTGCATACCTTGTGGTACCTTAATTAAGGTAAAGGACGCTAATCAGTTTGTTCTGGAGTAGGTTTGAGTAATCATTTTTAAGGTGCTTGTTTTTTTCTCATTTTTTTCTCTACTAAGTTGGACAAAATGCCCAGCGCAAGAAGTGGTTATTAAACACTAGTAATATTTTCATTGTAGGAATTAGTTTATTTTTTTTAACTTTATTTGCATATTTACTAGATCTAAAAGCATTAATATGCATATTTAGAGATGTGGCCATTGGTCTATACAGATTAGTGTGCGTTTATACACTTAAGCTACTGTAGGATAAAGGCATGACGAATTGAAATTTCGTTTTGTAGGAACGTGCTGGGGAGACTTTGTAGGTGGTCTTCGGTACTGAAGACAGGAACATGGTGGCTGCCGTGAAGTAGACTGGTTAACTTTTTTTTTCTTATAGGCTACCCTACAACCCAAGTAAACTATGAGCTTTGGATAGCGGTGGATTTGTGGGTATTTGCTATTGGATCCCTAAAACGTCTAAAAAAAACCTAAGAGGTATTTTTAACTTTTCGATATTTTTAAGGTTCTTGTATTTGTGGCGGCGGCGGCTTGTACAGTACCTAGAAAAACCTAGAAAAGTCCTAAATCTTAATTTCTCCGCCCGCGTTTTTTCAACCTTTTGATCCCTTGAAATAATTCTGGGTCGTACTTTAGATATTCTCGCATTTCATTGTCAACTAAACTGTCTTCGCTCTTGATAATGATTAAATGGAAACAAAAATTAAACAAAGCAATTACTCAATATACTGTATTTGCCTATGGTTAGAATGAACCTGTATCAGCATCTCTTAAGAAATTCCTAGCTACTTTGGCGGGCCGTGGCCACAGTGGTTGGAAAAAATTCTTCTAACCTATGTTAGAAGATAAAGATAAACCCATTTACGTTTTTAAACGTAAGATAACCTTATTTTGTTGACCAGGATGGACGCATGTATTTTTTTTTTTTTTACTTGGATATAGCAGCTTGAATGTCTTTAGTGTTCCAAGTTGTTGATGGGTTGCCTCACCTTGGCCCGGCAGTAATACCACCAGGACCTTGAAGCCGTTTGCCTCCGCGCTTCCTTAAAGTTAGCCCATGTAATCTTTCCAGGCGCCGCTCACGGGTGGGGTCCAGTTCGCCCCCCAAGCTCTTGGGCATTTCACCCTCCTGAGATTTTCATGTTACTCTTATTCCATTATCTATATCTACTATAATGGTGTACACTAAAAGTTTTTCCCCTGGGTAGCAAGTGATATTTTCAGTATTTATTCCTCCAATATCTAGCATGGCAATTATTCTCATCTTTGCCAAAAACATCTTATAAAAATATTTCAAAGTATTTGAAGGCTGCCGACTTGTTAAACAATATCGCAGATCTTGATAAAGAGTCTGCAATATTAAATTCCCTTAAAAACCTCTTTCCCAATCTTTTGATTAGAAAGAATAGTCTAATTTTTGGAAGAAATAGAAACGGCAGTTGATGTTCCTTACCTTGTAATCATGATTGTGCCAAAGATGTACCTAAATGTTTCGTTCGGTCGTTGTAGCTAGACAAGGCGTGCTTAACTCTTGAAACAGCCACGCCTGCTTCATATTGTGGCTTTTAACTGGTTCATACTCTATGCACACTAGGAATCGTATGCTAGGTCTGCAGGATGCTTGCTGTTTCATACTGTTAATACCCTACTCTTCATAATCATGGGTGTGAGCCGATCAATCGGCTAAGTGCCATCAACGCACCGCTACCATCACATTAGTCATGCCAGGGTCCCACTTCTGGCATGACTAATGTGATTTTCTCACGGATGGGGGCGGGGGGCGTCACAGACCATCTTTCAGATACTAGTATTTAACTAATTTCCACAGTACGCTGGCTGTCATATCGTCTCTGAATATTGACAACATCGCAAGGTTATTGGGTTGGTAGTGGGCCTCCGTCATACAAACGTCTACGGGCTACGTAATACCACCATATTACTTGGAGCTTCTGTTAGAGTCGCTGAATCTGAAACATAATAAGCTGCGGTCCTCGGATCAGCCTTTGGAAGGGATCAGGATAAGAATTTGAGTTGACCGGGGGGGGGGAGGGGATGGCGCCCAACCACTCGGACGGTCGGGGATTGAACGGAGACCTGAATGAAGAGACCGTCGCTCTACCGTCCAGGCCAAGTGGTCCGGAATACCACGAAGACTGGTTTTGTATCGCATAGATTATTATTTGGCATGCCTGGCGAACACATGCTGGATCGAGATACGCTCGTAGTACGTAAAGTATATTTGTTTTAAATGTACTGTGACGAGTTATTGGTTCTTGGCCATGATTCACTATCGGCTAATCACCGATATTGGAGAGAAATTGAAACACTTCGAACAAAACCGATAAAGTTTTGGCAGAAGTTTACCCGTTGTTTAGCAGACAGTACCTCTGGGCCGGCATAGGGAGGTACTAGGAATAAATAGTAGCTTTGTGCTATCGATCTGGAAAAAGTGTGGTGCCATTAAGGCTGGACTTGGTGGCGCCCGCTCCTAGACGCCAACATAAACAATGTTGGCGCCTATTGATTTGATTTGTTGCCGCCGAAGGCGGCTAGTTTATTGTGCACCCCATACTCATCCTGTGAGCGGTAGCGCAAAAGCATTACAGAGGGCACAAAAGGTCTTTATCAGACCTCATCTTAGATTATTACATAAACAATTTCATCTATCCTTCACACCTTATAGTTACAATGTCAGCTAGTTACAGAGAAAGTGCTATTACAAGAGCTACATATTTACAGTAAGTCACCATACATTAATGGTAGGTCTTATCGCTAATACATAATAGTTTGACCAATGGGGACATTACAGAGTCATAGGGGAGCTTCTGTTTCTTGTTAGTCTTCAAAAATACACTACTTGTTTCTGAATCGCCTACACTACAATGGTCCGGCCTTCCGCACGGGGTGTAGTTTTGCTGTAGTTTTTGTTCATCTTTGTAATTGGCGAAATCTAGAACAATTAGCAAAAGATTGCCATAAATTGGTCTAAATCGGCGCCCATCTGTATTAAACTGATAAAAGATCAAATGTCTAGTTCTCTGTTCACTTTCTAAGAATTCATTGAACTTTTTTTTTTTACCAAACTTCAAATAACCAACCTACATTTGGTGTGCTTTCACCCGTCTTCGTAATGGTGGTCTGTATTCGATCCAGAGGTAACATTTATGGTTAAATCTGGCGATGTAGTGCAGTAATTACTCTGCAAGGTGCCGCTTGTCTTCTAACTAAACATATTGTGTGCATACTATGATGTCAAAGTTACCACTCCTATTCCAGGCTACTGGATTTAAACATTTTGGGGCGACTGTGTGTTTGGAAACCTGTTGGATTGAATCTGCTGAGAATTGTACTTTCATAGCCGCTTAAGTTTTTTTTATTTAGCTTCAGATTTGGAAGTTGATTAATACGTCGACAGCTGGAATTGTTGCTTTTTGGTGTTAATGGCAGGAGAAGTTACGAGCAGACTAGCTCTGGAGATCAATTGTATGCTGGTGTACTGGTGAAGTGGGAACTGGAGTGCTTGGGTAGGCGTGGTAGGTGTTGCTGTCTTAACATTTTAAGCTTTCACCCTCTGTCTTTTCCCCTCCCTTAACTAAACGTTCAATAATGTTAAAAGGTGAAGCTTGCTCGGAACAAGTTCAACAATGTATTATCGCCCCCATTTAATAGGGTGCCACTTTTTTTTTCTTACCCGCCTGGTTGTAATTTAGAAATTCTAAATCTTGCTGTATAATTGGACTGTATTGGGTGCCTCAGCAATGTCGCTTTCTTGGGCGACAGTAACTTTCAAATGTCAACCCCAAGATTCTTAAGTTTCGTTAGGTTAATACAGGTTGGTCATTCACATTGGATAAATTACCACTCCTCATTTTTTCTTCATCTTTGCCCCCCCCCCCCACCTCCTAATTCCTGTGCTCCAGTGACGTGGGCTCGGTGATGGTGAGTCAGTGGGTGGAGACAGCGGCTCGGTGCCTGCTAGACTGGTGACGGTGACCTCGGTGACTCAGCTGCCAGTCCCACCCGAGTGCTTCCCCATGAATCAATTGTATCCGCTGTATCCCATGATCAACCATGTTGCCGTATTTCGTTGGGGGGTATTGTGACTGGGTAACTTGTAACAAGCGCGAGTTTGTTTATAGATTTTAGCAGATTTGATTTTTTTTTGTGGTTGGGGGTGATTTATGTACATTGATTGGCCTGTAGTTGAGATGGTGCGTGACTGGATTCGTAGAGGCCGGTAGCACACTTCTTGCTCCACAATTTCTCGGTTCATTCACCTAGATCATTTTGACTGTGGGATGGGCTTTGTACAGTTGCAGTCTCTTGCAATCTTAAGTGTAATAATTATGTGCGATACTTCCATTAGATATTTTAGCACTTGCAACTAGTGGAGAACGAAGGAAGCTTAAACATTGCGATGAACATTTTAGCAAAGATCGGTTTCACTCGTGGACGATGACTTAAGAGTTCTAGCTGTCGAGCTTGTATTGTAGAGAGCAGCAAATTTGAGGTTGTCTCGGTCCAGTTGTTAATGGTCTCGCGAGGTGGGCGCCGGCGCCTTCTGTGTGGCCGGGAGGTGGTGGGGAGGACGAAGGGATGGGGGAGTGGGGGATGGTGGGGAGGGACCCTCACACTCTTGGCACGTCAGGTGAGGAGGGGGAAGGTCTTAGAAAAAGAATTCGGATTTTTGTGGCTGTTCATTAACTTGTGTAGAAGACTCGTTGGAATTGTATAAATTCTTATCCATCTCTTCCCCCCCCCCTTAGAATTTATATTTTAACGTTAGACACGCTTGTTAAATTGTTAATTCACTTGGAGTAAAACTATTTTAAGGCGTTGGAGGTGTGTTTCCCCAGATCTTGGGTGTGTAATGTTCTGTATACTAGTCTTTACACTTAATTCAGGATTAAAGTTCACTTGTTGGATGATGGCTACAAGAATTAAGGTGAAACTTTATAAGTGACTATGCACACTTATAAACAGGATTTTATATGCATGGGATTTCGGCTATTAAGTCTCTACACACGGGGCTCACTGTGCACTGCGACGTACACAAATTTCTTCAGTTTCAATCGGATTCTTGCTGTCAAGATGCTGCTGCATTTAAAGAACTAATTCATTATTTGTGTGTAAAGGCTAACCAGTTAACCTTCTAAAGGCGCACTGTATTAGCTCGCTGTGTGCAGGACTGTGAGAGAGAGCCGCCTCTCAGTATGGCATTGTGCTCAAAGTCACGGACGTCTCAAGTAATGCACTATAGCCAGAATGAGGGTAACCATGGCGGCCAGTGTGATCCGTACGGTTGAGGCGCCACGGCTAGTTTTCTCCCATAAATTGTCGATTTATTTGGAGTTTGCCCCTAATTACCAACAGTGGCATATTAAGTTTGTTTCTTCGCACGATGACCGCAGTATGAATTTTGGAAGCGCTTTACATTTAGCATTGCATGCCTAAACTTTTCAAAGTTCACTTAAGTATGTTGTTGCACAACGCTTTGCCCTAGTTTTGTGAAGCGAGTTGAGGCTTTCGGGGGGAAAAAAGTTCCTAAAGATTTATTTTCCCTTTAGCATAGTTGCCAAATTTCCGCTCTTCGCCTTCTTTGTTATACAGTTTATATTTCTAGATACCCCTTTAAACATCTCGTAGCTAACGATACAGTTGCGATAGGATTTTTACAGCAGAAAAATGGCTTATTAAATATTGATCAGGTAATCAGGCTCCATTACCGCTGGTTACGGAGGGTGGAAGTGGTGTTGGATATAGAGGTTGATGTATTGGTATTGTATATAGGGTATTGAGGTACCCTGCATCGCCCTAGGCTCCTAGCATCACTCGTTCCAACCCTAACTCGACTCTGTACCTGTGATAAAATCTACATTTTGGTGGTTTAGGGTGGGGGTTATTGTTTAGTTTTCAGACGTGGTGGCCATAGACGGTCTGATCTCACTTGATGCTCTGTCAGGTTTATAGGTATTTTTGTCAGTGCCTTATTTTAGAGGTAATATTAATTTTCTTTAATTTAAGAAGAGGCTTTGTAGTCTTGTTGCCTTTTTCAGTTGGCTTAATATACATATTGAACTCAAAGTTTTACTATTGTAGTCTAACTTTTGGTCTCTTAAAATCGGTACCGATTTGGAAGAGACTTAAAATTTTCCTANCTGAGCTCATGACAACTGCCAAATTTAAAGTGAAACAATTTCTTCATTATGTTTGAGTTACAACGAATATTATATAGTAGAATAACAATAAAATAAATGCACAATAATAGCATCCTAAGGATAGGGTTGGCAATAACCGTCTCACGTGGCATACTGGGACGTCAGAGGGAGGCGGGGTGCTGCTGCACGGGGTGAATGGTCACTTTATGGTCCGTGGTGGTGAAGAATCACCCTCCTCAGGTCGATATGTCAGGTCCAGTCAGGTCGCCATCACCAGCGCTGTTTCCCCCTTAAACACACGTCTCCCTACTGCCCTATGTCTGTCGTAGAGTATGTATGCATGAAAGAGAAAGAGTGAATTCGACAAAATGTCCACTCCGCACCTGCAGGACATTACCAGGAGTTAGTTGACGGCAGCCTCGGTGTTTCGGGAATATTTCCTTACTCTCAACTTTGACCACTCTCAGGCAGGCAAAATAACAGCAGCTGCCATGTATATACAAATATTTTGTATACAGCAGCAATTTACTGAAGCACCGAGGATCATGCAAGTGTTTTGTAAGCAAGTCTGAAGGTCATAACAAAACAAAAACAGTGTAAAGCTAACTACAGTCTCCTTGTAAAGCAAATACTACTTGATAGTAGTATTTACAAATAAATGAAACTAAAAAGATCAAGTTACATAATGTAGCCTAGTGTGGGTATTAAATAATTTAAGTAGTATGCAATGTAATTATATAAACAAGACGTATGTTAGCTAATGTAAGTGAGCTGGCAATATACGTAACGGAAACTTTTTTTATTATTTATATTAGAGCAAACAGACTTAACCACCAACGTCAATACACCTGCAACATTTCTGCCAAGTTAGAGTAAGAACCCTGCAGGATGGCGCCCCAGCCTGGGACAGTCTTGTATTGTCATGCCAGAGTGGTAACACTGCCTCCTCCTCCAGTGACGACGACGGCTTGGGTGGCAACACTGCACCCTCTCCCTCTAGAGACCACGACCGAGATGGTAACACTGACTACCCCCTCTCCCCCCCTCCCCCCTTAAGGGCCGACGGCAGGGGGGGGGTAGCAACATTGTCTCTCTTCCGGGGACACTGTCTTCTCATTCACTACATCCTTCTCACACATTTGTTAATTTATTAATGTCTTATGTTCAGTTTTGAAGTAGATGTAGCTCCAGGAAGGCAGACGTAGCTCCAGGAAGGCAGATGTAGCTCCAGGAAGGCAGACGTAGCTCCAGGAAGGCAGACGTAGTTCCAGGAAGGCAGACGTAGCTCCAAGAAGGCAGACGTAGCTCCTGAAGGCAGGTGTAGCCCCAGGAAGGCAGACGTAGCTCCAGGAAGGCAGACGTAGCTCCAGGAAGGCAGACGTAGCTCCAGGAAGGCAGACGTAGCTCCAAGAAGGCAGACGTAGCTCCTGAAGGCATTAGAAAACCGACACTATCAGACTTTCTGAGGTTTATGAGGCTATTTTCTAGCATCCGTCATTAAGTAGAACAGTTACAAAGCTCATGGAAAGCTATTTCATGTCATTTTGGTCTAAAATTATTAAATGAATATTCATTTATGATGTTGGAGTGTGTGTCTTATTTCTTTTTTCGGAGCTTGGTGTGATCTGAATTGGAAGACACTACCTGGAATTACCTGCTATAAGTAAACGAGTTATCCAAAGATGATAATATTACTTATAGTTACTGTGGTAGTACAAAATATGAACTGTTGCACCCCAAACAAAAGTCCATGTTTCGTAATACTGTATTAATTTTGTTGAGGGCCGAGCAAGATGACAACGACCAATCCTAATTTGTTGTCCAAGCCTAGTACATTAATTATATGTACTAAATAATGTCTAAAATTATGAATATTAGGCTTAGGATTGTTTATTTAATCCCATGACAGGTTTGGTGATGTATATGGTTACTGTGTTCCAATTTTATGTCATACTCTTTAGCATTCTAATATCACAAAAGTAACTTTTTGTGTGTAATAGGCTATAATTTGTACAGCTTATAATTATGTATAATCACAGTATCTGTCTGTAGATACTATAAATTTTTTGGAAGATGGCTTCCAAATCCCAGTTCGATATCCCAAGTAAATTCTGGTAATTTATATTATTACTTAACACTGATTTTTTGAAGCAGCATGGCTGTAACAAAAGATTTGAGACACCTTGGTCTAGTAATAATAATAATAATAATAATATAATAATAATAATTATTACTATTATTATTAATTATTATTATTATTACAGTTCTAAAATTTCAGACATTTAGGTTCATGCGTTTTATAAGAAAGGTTTTCATTGGCATTTACACAATGATCTTTAAATCCAATCCAGTAGTTGAAGAGTTGTAAATGTGTTGATGAGGAACGGACTGGAGGGAAGGTCAGGCGGGCTCTGCTGGGCTAAGTGGTGTTGAATTAGGCGGGGCGTGGCGGGGTGGGGTGGAATGGACTGATGTTGTTGAGCTGGGATGGACGGGGTAGTGAGGTACGGGGCTGGGCTGGGCTGTTCGGGGTGGTGTTGGCGTTGCTGGGGGCGGTGAAGAATTAGATTAACCGAACCCAGTACTTCGCACCTCTGCCTCGTCGCTGGCTGTCTCCTGCTGTGATCTAGAACAGCACGAGGTGGCCACCACACAGTGTGAGCTACCAACTCCACGTAAACTGTGAACAAGAGCTAGTATACACTCCTCAATAATTTATATTAATGAATGTCTATTAATGGTTTTAGACCTACTGGCATAAGAGACTTTGAATTTGGTAATTATTTAATTTACATAAGGTTACTTGAAAATAGTCGTCAGCATTGAGTTTGTTGATGCGCAGGTTAGAACAATTTGTTTATATGAAGCCTATACTCCTAAACTGAAAGAACTTATAGTAACGATGTGGCCGCATCAGGATGAAGGAAATTCTGCCCATTTGTTTCCGCCTCCGCCGGGGATCGAATCCGGAACCTCAGGACTGCGAATATGAAGCGCTGTCCGCTCAGCTGTCAGGCCCCTATACTAAGTGGGCCTGCTATACTAGGCTTAGGAATATTTAAGTTTCGTTTTAGCTTTATTTTGTTCAGACCTTATAAAATGAATAGTACCAAATTCTACTTTCTGTGTCCATCACGTCGATATTCGTACGAACGTGCAGATAGTTACAAAAGTACTATCTTATCAGGAGGATGGGTAGTTATATACCATGCTACCTCGGGTTGATGTGGCACCAGAATTTGTTTCAATCCTCTATTTATTTATATTTATGAACCAGATATTTCACAAGTTAGTGAAATAAAATTATACCTATCTAAAATTGAAGGAGCAAATTAACACTGACCTTCAAAGGCTTTTCAAACACTGGACAACCAAATTACTTGGACTTTAATACACAACCATTGCACCTTGAGGTTGCTGGTGCTGGTGTCTGTCATATCTTTATTAAAACAGAACCTCGGACAAAATTAAATGCAAGAGATGAACCCTGTATACAGAGAGCCCTGTTCTCTCTCAGTACACGGGGCACAGAGCTTCCTGTTGTTATTAGGGCGGCTGTGGTCCCTTGTTGTCGCCAGCTGAGACTGGCTTATTGTGTACCTCATACTCATTCTGTGAACGTGAACTATCAGGAGGAAGCGCTAAACCATTACGACTATCTAGCACTGGGAAGGGACCAGGATAAGGATTTAGGATGGGACGAGGCGGAGGGGAGGAAGGAATGGTAGCGGTAGTTTATTGTGCACCTCATACTCATTCTGTGAGGTGTAGCTTCTTATGCCTCCTTACTCATTCTGTGAGCGGTAGTTTATTGTGCCACCTTACTCATTCTGTAAGATGTAATGTTTTACAGCGCCTTAACAAAAGATGTAGGATGCATCCGAAAATTTGTTTTTAATACACATGCATTGGGTCTTTCCTTCACCTTCACGTTTATAATTATCGGCGAAAACTGAAAAATACTTGCCGAGTCATGCCACCTTCCTATCGACTACCACAGCCACCCCTCTCTTGTAGGTCATAAGCGTGTTCTGTGAACATTGGTAAGAAATTGATTACCCGTGTAGCCTATTCGAACACACACACACACACACACACACACACACACACACACACACACACACACACACACACACACACACACCACATGTGCTGAGAGAGGTCGGAGGAGGGAGAGCTTGGGCTGGGTCGATGTCCGCGCCAGTACCACCACTGTCTGGCGCCGGACCTGCGCTCAATAATACATGCTTTATGTTATCCAGCTGGCCACGGTGCACCAAATTTAACTCACGGTATACCCGCTTAAGGTGCTTTAATACCTAAACATCCTTCTGACGAGGCCGGATATGAGAGAAATGCCCAAAACACTGAGTATTAGTGGCTTTATATAAAATTACATTATCATATATCAAATATGCTTTCTATCAATACTTATTACCATTATTGTTTAAACAATAGGCCCCTGGAAGGAAGGAGAAAGCTGGTACACTGGTGGAGTACACCAATGTCTTGGAAAATGTTGCTTCTTGGGGATTTATCTAAGCCAGGAACGAAGCCCTCAGTGTGGTCACTCATACAGTTACTGACCAGTAACCTATAGGTTGCTTATTAACCTGACTGGTCGAATGACGCGCACATCATCTGCGAAGCCATATGTAATGACTTGCCGTATACTTGTTCATCAAATAGTAATAATGTAATAAAGGCGTTAGTAGAAGCTAGATTTGGTTCGATCACATTAGGACGCATGGGGGACAAAATGACTAGTCAGTTCAATCATATCTCGTGGCAAAAAAAAACTGAACAAAATCTATAAAAAAAACTGACTTTTGACACGCACTCTTCCTTTCCCAACTCACTCTCAGTACCGTGGAGACTCCCTCCCCCTTTTATACCACATTCACAACAACAACAATTCGTAATAACAATTTATCTACAACAAAAACAGTGCAATGAAGCCTATTCCTATATTATATCCTTCACTCCCTAGCAGAGTACCTTCCCTTATCCCCAATATCGGTTCATAATAAACATTTCACTAGAATCTTAATAATAATAAACATTTCACTAGAATCTTAATAATAATAAACATTTCACTAGAATCTTAATAATAATAAACATTTCACTAGAATCTTAATAATAATAAACATTTCACTAGAATCTTAATAATAATAAACATTTCACTAGAATCTTAATAATAATAAACATTTCACTACAATCTTAACAGATCGAAGGCCTAAGTGATCGCTGGTCACCGGTAGCTAGCCTAGCATGGCCAGCATTACTTCACAAGAGGGTACTGGGGCGCATAATGCATTAACTATGTTGTTGTTGTTTTAGATTCAGCTACTCGGAACCCAAAATTCCAAGTAGCACGGGCTATGGTGAGCCCGTAGTGGATTTACTTGGCACAGGAACGGAGTGGGTGAAAGCCTACGTCATGACACGTATTTATACTTCTCCTTTGTCTCCAACTCCTCCAGCTTTTTTCTTTAATCTCATTTTCCTCTTCCTGTATATCTTCTTCATGTTCATTCGCTTCCTCTTCCTATATCTCTTCATTTTCAAGTAGCAATATATCTCCTCGTAATATATCTCCCCTTCTTGTATCTTCATCTACCTATAGATTTTCATCTTTCTGTATCCTTAACTCTTTGAACATCTGTTCCTCTTTCAGTATCTCTACCTGTTCCTTTATCTTCTCTTCCTCATGAATCTCATGTTTTGCCCTGTTTCTTCCCCTTTTCCTGTATCTCTTCCAACTTTTCCTCACCACTGCCGCCTACTTTGTCGCCTGAGGCGTCGCTCAAGGTTGTTGTGGTAGTGAAAGGGAAGACGGGAGGGGGGGGGGGCATTGGGAGGACGAAGGGTGTCCAGGTCGACAAACTTTCTAACTGGGACACCTGTCTCCTTTCAGCTTATGTTATCTTTATATATATATATATATATATATATATATATATATATATATATATATATATATATATATATATATATTTATATGGCGGATCTCATTTAAACTTTTAAACTACTGAACAATTTGAAGGATGCTGATCCAGACAATTTCTTCAAAAGGTCAGATGTAACATAAACAAGGAGTAACGGTTTCAAGCACACAGTGTAGGCAGGAGATGCGTTTTCTCCCTAAGGTTATAAACCCATGGAACTGCCTACCCGCCAAAGCCATAAATACCAACACTGTTTTATTTTTAAAATCCAACTAGAAAAATCATTAGGGCAAATGGGGGAGGGGGACCTTTGACAAGCCGCCGGCTTCCTGTCCTTGTCGAGGCCACTAGAGTAGTTAGTGATATCTTTCAGGATTCTTTCATCCGTTTTATAAGCCGTGAAAAGAACTTCCCCTAAAACAGTCTAATAGGAGATACAGGTGTTGTGCTGGTTGACTCTTCAGAGGTTGCATGGCGTGTCACCTTTCTTTAATGACGTCTCCAAACATAACCATTAGAGAAGCCATTATTGACTAAGACCTGCCTTACTCTACAGAGTTCCTCGTTGACCTGCTTTAAGCAAGAGCCGAGAGTGAGAGCTCGGTCGACTTAGCCGTTGACAACACTTCACTTGTACCTGTCCGGGCAGTCACTGTTAGCATTAAGGCACATTCCTATGTTCGTTTCCTTAGTGTAGACTGCAATGTGAAGTCTTCCATTTCTTTCCGCGACTCTTACATCTAGAAAGGGCAGCTTCCCATCACTCTGCATCTCGTAAGTGAAACTTAACACTAAATTTTGCTGGAATACCTCTGTCAGTTGTTACAAACGTCTGACATCAAGTACCTGCATAAATCTGTCGTCGACATACCTGCAGTATATGGCAGGTTTTAATATATATATATATATATATATATATATATATATATATATATATATATATATATATATATATATATATATAACTGAAAACTCACACCCCAGAAGTGACTCGAACCCATACTCCCAGGAGCAACGCAACTGGTATGTAAGTGACGCCTTTAACCACTTGACCATCACGACCGGACATAAGGAAGTGATAGCCGAGGCTATATGAACCACTTCCCCGCCGGCACTCGGATGGTAATCTTGGGCATAGCATTTTATCAAATCACCTCATTTTTTGGGGTAACACGTGAGGAACACAAAAATGAACGCTTGGCCGCCACAAGCCAGTTATCCCTGTGGTAACTTTTCTGACACCTCTTGCTTAAAACTCCTAAAGTCAAAAGGATCGATAGGCCTTGCTTTCGCAGTCCGTGTCCGTGTTTGTGTTCCTCACGTGTTACCCCAAAAAATGAGGTGATTTGATAAAATGCTATGCCCATGATTACCATCCGAGTGCCGGCGGGGAAGTGGTTCATATAGCCTCGGCTATCACTTCCTTATGTCCGGTCGTGATGGTCAAGTGGTTTAAGGCGTCCCTGTACATACCAGTTGCGTTGCTCCTGGGAGTATGGGTTCGAGTCACTTCTGGGGAGTGAGTTTTCAGTTGTATCTAGTCCTGGGGACCATTCAGGCTTGTTTGTATATATATATATATATATATATATATATATATATATATATATATATATATATTTGCGCACTTCGCAAGACGTTGTGCATGACTTCGCTTAGAGTGCAGACGAGTTCACATCACAGGTACACATATTCTTGCCACAAACAAGAACCAACAGCATATAGCCTATTCGAAAACATAAAATAAATAGTTCCCGGAGTAGATGCACACTATATCAATTAAATACTTCATTATTTTAAGTTACAACTAACGGCAAATGCGCAGATGTGTAAGGCTTGCGGGCGCGCACATGGGCGGGTAAGAGGGGCAGCCCACAGGCTTACCACATAAGGGAACTAGAGTCGTTACAAAACCGGCACCTTTAAAAGATGGTACGGATTCTTGTCTTCGTTTTTTGTATCTAATCTCTATTGTATGTCCCTTTATGCTGAGTGAGAGCCTCGTCTCTACATTTATTTTTCTTTAGCGAACAAGCTTATGTATTTAGGAGTGCCGGGTAAAGAAACTGCTTAGATAAGTAATGGGGGGGGGGGGTGGAGCAGATTGATTGGCAGTTGACAGATGGACACCTAGTTAGGTAGGCAACTATATAGACAGCCAGATGAGTAAACAAGCGGTTACCTAAATTAAGTGCACGGTAGAGAACCAGTTCAGTCGACAGCTAGTTATGTAGGTAGCCAGTTAGGTAAACTGCCAGTTAGGTTGACAGGCAATTAGGTAAACATCTAGTTAGGCAGACAAGCAATCAGGACGACAGACAGGTAAGTAGGTCTGATCTAAGGTGTTGTGTTAGACATGATGTACATGAGGAATTTTCTTCCCTTTCTCATCATATTGTATTATTGTATATTAAATAAAAGGAGGGGGGGGGGAATAGGTCTGGTTCCTCCAAGAAAAAGGGTAATAGCAGACCACTCAGGTGTGCCCGGCCGCCCACACACACACACAACAGCACCTCACTACGCCCACTCCGACCCTTATATGCCCCTCTCGACCAGTAGTAGTACCCAGGTCGAGGCTTTGTCTCACGCTTTCACTCCATACATTGTGTTCTGTTTTTAGTCATTTGCGAATGTTTAAGGATTTTTCCACTTTTGTGCATAAATGTTTATAAATTATCTTAAGTGTGTATTGTATTGCTGGTCTGTCTGCGCCTTCCACCCCTTCTCTTACACTTTGGTGATGGTTAACAGCAATAGAAACCTGTTCTTGTGAGTGGTACATCGCATTTTGACGTATAATTTCTCTAAGACTAAAAACTGATGTACTAAAAAAAGAGGCCGTTCTCAGACCAAATCCATTACCGTGAGAAACCACGCCCACCCTCAAACCACCTGGATAGTTATCCTTGATATTTGTGATGGTCTGGAAGCATATTACGGTTTCATTAATAGTCTACATGTAAACTGGCAAATGAACCTTTGTCATAAACAGAGATTATTCTCAAGATATAACTTTAATGTAATAGAAATCGTTGATTTAAAGTATAAAAAGTGTATGCGGAAAATGTTTTCTTTGAAGAACTTTACAAAGGCTCAAGTAACAAAGACATTCTTTGTTACGACCCAGGCTTCTTTGTAACAAGGGTCTGTAACACTGGCTTCGACAATGCTTGTTCGTATCCACGCATCCATGACACTAGCTTCATATTTTTCTAACTTAAAGATTTCTCCCATTTTCTGGGATTTTCTTTTTACCTCTAGCATTGCATTTCTTCGGCAATTATTAATAATTATTAAATAATTATTAATAATTATTAAATAATTATTAATAATAAATATTATTAATAATTATTAAATAATTATTAATAATTATTAAATAATTATTAATAATTATTAAATTATTATTAATAATTATTATTAGAACGAATTTTAACTGGTTGAGTTTCCAGTGCCTTATGTAGGACAAGAAAGATGCAGCTTCGCCTATCAGGTGTATTCACCTAGTTGTATTCACCTAGTTATACTTGCAGGGATTGAGTTCTGCTCTTTCGGCCCGCCTCTCAACTGTCAATCAACTGTTAATATTTTTTTCTCTCCCACACCACACATACACACCCCAGGAAGCAGCCCGTGACAGCTGACTAACTCCCAGGTACCTATTTACTGCTAGGTAACAGATGCATCAGGGTGAAAGAAACTCTGCCCATTGTTTCTCGCCGGCGCTGGGAATCGAACCCCGGACCACAGGATCATGCGTCCAGTGTGCTGTCTAGTCAGCCACTGGCCCCCCGGGTGTAGGGCAGGAAAGATGCAGCCTCGCCTATCAGATACGCAACAGTACCTACGTGCAAAATCCGCAAGATTGATACACCAACTATTTGTCAAGAATATGCAAGCGTCCTAGCTTAGCGGATGTAGCCTATCTCTTACAAGATATTACTCTTGCTTGCACAGAGTAAGGGTTTTATTTCTCCTTTCTGCATTCATATCTGGTTATCTCTTATAACTTATAACTAGTTCCTATCTTTATAGTCCTACAGGCTTAGTTATCTCCCGATAACGACCTTACGTTGTAACTAGTCCCAATTGAAGCCCATACCGCTCCGCGGGTATTCATTGTGGTTTAAATGTTGACAGATAGTCCCCGCGATCAACATACAAAGATAATTCGATGGTGCTAGTGTGTTTATCAATACACTGACGTGAGACTTATATAATGATAATTACTGTTCTATATATATTCAAGTAATAATTCATTACGAGCACCCCCGGGGGCCGTTCGTCTGCTAATTTGCTGCTAATCTTCCCTTGGTTCGAATATGCTATAGACATGTTCTTACATTATTGTCCACTCCGGTGATAATGCTTCCCTCCCCAAGCCTCCATCCTATGTTTTTTTTTCCTTCTCCCACCTTAACTATCTCTCAATGCCTGCCTGCTTCCATCCCTCCCTGCCTCCTCCTCTCAAACTACCTCTCACCTGCCTCACTCAACTCTTACTCTCTCTGCTTCATTTACCTTTTACTCTCCCGTCTCCACTCACCTCTCCCACATGAGTCATATCACCCTCGCAGCTACGACTATTTAAATCCTAGCTACCCACCGGCTGCCCGGCTGCACTGTTTGAATATAACGCTTTTGCTGGGCTGGTTTGTTGTGTGTGGGAGTTGTGTGGGGGAAGGGTTGCGGCAGAGGAAGTTGCCTGGGTAAGGGGAAAATGTGTGTGTGTGTGTGGGAGGGGGGTTGGGGGGGGATATATAAGTTTGTGGTGAAGGGAGGGGGGGGAGGATGGGGTAGTGAGGGGCGCGAGGAATGGATGCCTGTGTTTTTTAGATCCAGCTTCTCGGAACAAAAAGTTCCAAGTAGCACGGGCTATGGTGAGCCCGTAGTGGACTTACCTGGCACAGGAGCGGGCTATGGCGTGCCCGTAGTGGACTTACCTGGCACAGGAGCGAGGCTGTAACTGGCATGCCTGTGATTGATTGATTGATTGATTGATTAAGATTAGGCCACCCAACAGGTGGCACAAGCATGAATAGCCCGTAAGTGGTAGGATGCCTGTGCATGGATCCCGTATTTTAAACTTGCATTGACTCATGTTTGTCAACTAATCTCGCCCCACCCCCCTCCGTTTGTCATCCCCCCCCCCCCCGGGACATGTGCTTTTGAACCTTTGCACGGAGTTTGTCTTCACACCTGCGCTGCCTGCTTCAGGCCACTTTTCGCTACCTGCTTAATCGACCCCTTGTGTATTGTGTACGTTTCGATCATGTTTGCTTTATTTCTTTTCTGAACAGGTTAGTGTTTCATGTATTCTTGCAATTCTGTGGCTCTTTGACTAGTCTCGGCGTATAAGGAAGGTGTGAGATCCAAGCTTGCACTACATGTTCAAGCATTATCAAAATATATATGGTATTCAGCATTACGTATGAACCCTTGTTCAAATTTCTGAATTAAGAGAGTCCTTGTGTTAGGTGATCTCGCATGTGTCACTTGTGTTACAGTGATTCGGGGTCATATTTACACTGGGTGTACGGGCTCCATTACAAAGATCAAAATTGCACTGTATATATGTGTGCGTGTGTGTATCAGAGAGAGAGAGAGAGAGAGGACTCATGAGTCACACTCAACCGGTTTAACTGTCATGCATATTGATGGCCGGCCTGAGCGGAATATTCTGCTTTGCTTTATATTTACAGGACGCTGCTGGTGACATGCTGACTGTTGCTCTAGTATTTATAGTAATTAACTACCAATATTCATTCATACTTCATTATATATATATATATATATATATATATATATATATATATATATATATATATATATATATATATAGGGAAGGGAGTACCACCTCTGGCTGGAAGAAGGGGGACCCATAGCCTCGGAGGAAACCACACATAACGCATTAGAGGGAATGTTTAGATCCCCTCCAATATAGTTTCTGTGTGCTTTTCTCCTACCACCCCCTTCCTTTTTTGTGTGCTTTATTATGTATTTGATGGTTACAAGATATGCATAGGTTGATGCAAAAATGAAATAACAAATATATATATAAAAAGAAACTCTGCCCATTTGTTTCCGCCTCCACTGGGGATTGATTATCGGACCCTAGGACTACGAATCCCGAGCGCTGTCCACTCAGCCGTCAGGCCCTCACCTGTACTTACCAAGTTGAGCTTGCGGGGTTTAGCTCTGGCTCTTTGGTCCCGCCTCTCAACTGTCAATCAACAAATGTACAGTTTCCTGAGCCTATTGGGCTCTATCATATCTACACTTGAAACTGTGTATGGAGTCAGCCTCCACCACATCACTTCCTAATGCATTCCATTTGTCTACTACTCTGACACTGAAAAAAATTATTTCTAATATCTCTGTGGCTCATTTGGGCACTCAGTTTCCACCTGTGTCCCCTAGTGCGTGTGCCCCTGCTGTTAAATAGTCTGTCTTTATCTACCCTTATCAATTCCTCTGAGAATCTTGCATGTGGTGATCATGTCTCCCCCTAACTCTTCTGTCTCCCAGTGACGTGAGGTTTAATTCCCGTAGTCTCTCCTAATAGCTCATACCCCTCAGTTCGGGTACTAGTCTGGTGGCAAACCTTTGAGTTGGGTTGAGGAGTTGAGGATGTGTGAGTGTGCGTGTATTCAGGAATTAGTAACAATAACACTGATGAAAAACAAGGAATCCATCCAACACTTGTGAAATTCAAGAAAAAGTGACAATGTTTGGGTCTGCCGTTGACCATTATCAAGTCAAGACTCACGCTAACACGTGATGCATAGTGCATAGTCCAATATCAATTGAGTCTGCATATATAATGGGTCAATCAAGATAAATCCGATAAGCTCTCACAGCTCGCCAATAAATAATTCCAGTTGTCAGGAACCGGAGGCTTGTGCATATGCTCATGGAGGCCACCTATGCTCCCCTGGATATAACCCCGTAACAATTGCCCCACACCCGACATTAGATAAAAGGAAAAGTGCCTAACTGTTTCTGTCCTGGACGGATATTGAACTCGGGTCACTCGGTTGCAAGCCGAGGACGTAGACTACTGTGCTACGAACAAGACACGAGTAAAACTGGAAGGAACTTGGGGCCGCCTGACAACTGAGGAGAAGCTCGGGACAGTTCCCCTCACATCAAGGTACACAGTTACCTGTATAATCCGAGGCAGTTCCTCAAGTTGTTTCTTTACGGGCTATTCATGCCCGTGCCACCTCTTGGGTGGCTTAATCATTATCAATCAATCTCAAGTTGTTGCCATCTTGTGATATTGAGTTAATTCCTCTTCTAATGAATGGTAGATGTCCAGGTCCACTGACTCCTCTTGCCGAGACAAATATGATTTTAACACCATTGTCGATACCATACGATAGCACAAAAGGTAGGGGTTTCCACCACAATATTAAGTCTGACCACTTCGCTGGGTACTTGCATGACTGGCTGTCTGGTGTGAACAATGCTGTACATTACAGCCTATGGTGCTCCTCCAGACTGCAGATGACGTTGCTGATTTCCACAAACGACCAAAAACAGGCCGACGACAGTTATCAACCACTGTCACTGAACAGAACTGGATCCTCTGATAGCTTCGTTAAGGATCGCAGCAATTCAAACTTTGGTTCAGGCAATCAAGAGCGGTCGTGCTGCAGCCCGTCCTCCAAACAAAGATCCAAAAGTGATTCCATGCACCCGCCAAACCCCCTGTTTATGAATGAAAAGCGGTTTACACACGACTCACAACTGCTGACGTTCGAACATATCCGGAACAAGTGCTTCACTGACGAATTTTGTTCGAATCACAACGCTATAAATGCTTCACCCACGTACTACAAATACAAATAATCGCCAACAGAACCTAAACACCTGACCTAACCTATCCTATGCCTATATATACACAATATGCCAATATATTATAATATTTATTTATACTTGAGAAAATTCCCGTTTTAAATGAACAGCATGTTAAAATGTATGAATGCGTCTGTGGGGTCGACCGCTGAATGTAATGGACTTGAGTCGAGGACGGGTTGCGTGCTGATATATGACGTCACAGGTCTCCTCCCATTGGCTTCACCGGGTCATGTGACCTTTATTATCGACGGATATGACGTCAGAGCTCTAACGGGGGTCATCTTCTTTAACTAAAATAATACCTAAAAATAATGCCATTACACAAACTACATTACACAATGTATTCTTCCAAACATAAACAACATTTTCCCAGGAAATCCTTCGAGCTCACTGTGGCCGAGTACTGTGACGCCGGTGACCAGGAACCGGGTGACTGGTGGCCTGGAACCTGGTGACTGGTGACCAGGAACCGGGTGACCGGTTGTCCGGCAACGGTGGTCCTCCTCAGTGCTGTCAGGAGGGTGAGTCATGCAAAACTGATGCCCAGACTCAAGCACGCGCTCCTGCGACGAGAGGCTGAGCACAANATCTATCTATCTATCTATCTTCTGCGGCCAGCGGGCACCTCGCCCTTCGGGGGGTGGGGGATCGGCTTCGCTGGCCTGCGGAGTGGGGTGCTGCGCCGGATCCCCAAGTCTAGGCTGCCCGCAGCTACTTACCATATGTCAAGTGCTCACTTGTAGTGCAAGTTTGGGGTTGCAGACTTTACATGTACTGGGCACTAGCATATCATTACCCCTGGAAATTATTAACTATACTATGCCCTCTGTGTATACAGAATATATTTCTACATACTGTACTGGCTGTGCCACTCAATTATCTCTGGCATTGTTTTTAATTATAGCATTAAGCTGATTGCGAGTACTGCAACATTGCTTCGGCTAGCTGCCACTAGGCACGGTTAATGTCCTATGACTTATTCCCTTAGTTGCATCTTTGCAGTACTGGCATTCTACTCAGACATGTTACATGCCTTCTCTTATATTGTGGTACAGCAGTTGCGCTACTTACCATATGTCAAGTGCTCACTTGTGTGCAAGTTTGGGGTTGCAGACTTTACATGTACTAGGCACTAGCATATCGTTACCCCTGGAAACTAGTAACTATTCTATGCCCTCTGTGTATACAGAATATATTTTATACATACTGTACTGGCTGTGCCACTCAATTATCTCTGGCATTGTTTTAATTATAGCTTTAAGCTGATTGCGAGTACTGCAACATTGCTTCGGCTAGCTGGCACTAGACACGGTTAATGTCCTATGACTTATTTCCTTTAGTGCATCTTTGCAGTACTGGCATGCTACTCAGCCATGTTACACGCCTACTTGGATATTGTGGTACAGCAATTGCTCTGTAAACATTAGTTAATAAATTAAGGTCCCCCCACTCCTGGTTTGTTTTCTCCCCGATCAGAAATGGCCCCTGCATAATTTAAATTAAGCGGGGAATTCTGGGAGGCGAAAACAATTACGCAGCGCTCTGTGAGAGCTGCGCGCGCCGTGGGGGGGGCGCACATTTAAGCAACGTACAAGGAGGTTTCCCTCTCACTCTTACACAGCTACGGTACGCTCCACACGAAACACCCGCCCTCCTCCCTTGACTGCAGAACATCTTGCTCTTCGAGCTCCTCACGTTTCTCCTATGCTACTCTCTAATTTGGGGGTGCTGCGCCGGATCCCCAAGTCTAGGGCTGCCCGCAGCTACTTACCATATGTCAAGTGCTCACTTGTAGTGCAAGTTTGGGGTTGCAGACTTTACATGTACTGGGCACTAGCATATCATTACCCCTGGAAATTATTAACTATACTATGCCCTCTGTGTATACAGAATATATTTCTACATACTGTACTGGCTGTGCCACTCAATTATCTCTGGCATTGTTTTTAATTATAGCATTAAGCTGATTGCGAGTACTGCAACATTGCTTCGGCTAGCTGCCACTAGGCACGGTTAATGTCCTATGACTTATTCCCTTAGTTGCATCTTTGCAGTACTGGCATTCTACTCAGACATGTTACATGCCTTCTCTTATATTGTGGTACAGCAGTTGCGCTACTTACCATATGTCAAGTGCTCACTTGTGTGCAAGTTTGGGGTTGCAGACTTTACATGTACTAGGCACTAGCATATCGTTACCCCTGGAAACTAGTAACTATTCTATGCCCTCTGTGTATACAGAATATATTTTATACATACTGTACTGGCTGTGCCACTCAATTATCTCTGGCATTGTTTTAATTATAGCTTTAAGCTGATTGCGAGTACTGCAACATTGCTTCGGCTAGCTGGCACTAGACACGGTTAATGTCCTATGACTTATTTCCTTTAGTGCATCTTTGCAGTACTGGCATGCTACTCAGCCATGTTACACGCCTACTTGGATATTGTGGTACAGCAATTGCTCTGTAAACATTAGTTAATAAATTAAGGTCCCCCCACTCCTGGTTTGTTTTCTCCCCGATCAGAAATACACTCTCCATGTCTTTCCACACATACCCCACCCCACAGTTTCAAGTGTAGATATGATAGAGCCCAATAGGCTCAGGAACCTGTACACCTGTTGATTGACGGTTGAGAGGCGGAACCAAAGAGCCAGAGCTCAACCCCTGCAAGCGCAACTAGATGAGTACACACACACTCCCCTCCTTCCCCTGCACACATCTTTCCCATCTTTCACCACACACGGGGGGTCTGATAGCTGAGTGGACAGCGCGCGGCACTCATAATCCTGTGGCCGGGTTTGATTCCCGACTAGGCAGAGACAAATGGGCAGTTTCTTTCACCCTGATGCTCCTGTTACCTAGCAGTAAATAGGTACCTGGGAGTTAGACAGCTGTTACGGCTGCTTCCTGGGTGTGTGTGTGTAAAAAAAATAATTAGTTAGTATTTAGTAACAGTTGATTGACTGACAGTTTAGAGGCGGGCCGAAGAGCAGAGCTCAAACCCCCCCCCACAAGCACAACTAGGTGAATACAACTAGGTGAATACACACCCTCCCTGTCCCTCCCACCACTCCCCGTCTCCCTACACGCGTACCCTCCCCCAGGTGTTCTTTTGTAACGTACGATTATGTTACGTTGTTGGTAGATTAGATACACAGTGTTTAGTGGGTTCTCATATTTATTTAGTAGTCCTGGATACAGCAGTGTCGTAGATGTTGAGATAGAGCTTGGAGCAGAGCAGAGCTGAATGAGGCCGGAGTCGCAGAGCTCTATGCGGGTGAGTGGCGGCTCGATGGGGAATCGTGAGTGTCTAAACTCGATGGGGAGTGAGAACGTTGTAGCTGGGTGCAGTCGTAGGCTGCTGTCTGCTGTGTCGAAGCTGTAGCATCTTGGGGTCGATTAGAACTGCATACGCAGAGTGCTACATTCTTGAGTTTTTTGTTAATGGGTAACTCCCAAGCGTCTGTACCGAAGTTAACTGAATCACTGTGGAAATTGTACAGTTGGCTATTCGTTGTTTAAGATTCGCTACTTGGAATAAAAAGTTTCAAATAGCACGGGCTATGGTGAGCCCGTAGTAGACTTGCCTGGTACAGGAGCGGGGCTGTAACTTGGGATGGTTGGCTATTTGCTTCTCGATGCTTATATTATTGGACTACACCTCGGCTTCCTCCCATAGGATGGAAAGAATGCTACCTGTAATTAGGGAAAATATTATAGCTTTGCAATTAGTGCTAATTGAGTTTGTCATTAACGTAATGAGAGGTTGGATCGAGTATAATGTCAAGATTAAAGTGCAGGAGACCTAAACCACTCGACCATCAGTAACCGTACAAATGGGATGATGGGCAAATATTTGGCCGAGTACAGCCAAATATTTGGCCGTGTAGGTCAAACATATGACCATCATCTTTTGTACGGTCACTGATGGTCGAGTGGTTAAGGTCTCCTGTACACCAGTTGCATAGTGCTGCTGGTAGTATGGGTTCGAGTCACTTCTGGGGTGTGGAGTTTTCAGTTACATATATGCCTGGGGACCATTCAGGCTTGTTCGCATTTGTGTTGCTCGCGTGGCCCAACAAAATGAGGTGATTTGATAAAATAACTAGTTACCTTAGTAAAAAAAAAAGTAGTAAATAGGTATCGGAGACAACTGTTGTAGAGTTCTTTCCTGGGTCCAAAGTTAGTAGTTCGACCATGGGAGGGGGAACTTAGATACAAGACTAAAAATATATATATATATTCACAAGCTTTCTGTCCCCGAAATAACTGATTCTTCAAACCTTAGAAAGCGCAGCTTTACCCCTAATATGGTTCTCTCTCCAAGATGCGCATTGTCTCCTGTGAAAATATCTCATTCAATAGAAAATAGAAGTCGCTTGACTGTAATAATTATCTATTCATTTATAATCAAATAAAAGTAATATATTAGACAATAAGAACACCTGATGTAATAAAGAAGACAGAACTGCGTGTAGGGAGAGTATTTTGTCGGTGAGAATAATGGAGTAGAGAGGGAGCCGTGTTGATGGCAACCGTAGTGGTGGTGGTGGAGGAAGAAGAATGTCAGCGATGGAGGTCGACCCACAGGAGGAAGAAGTCGAGGTGCCCTCCTCTAGCACCTCCAAACAAGACAAGAAGAGGTTCGAGGTTAAGAAGGTGAGGGATGAGCAGGAAGGCCCATTGGGGGTTTATAAGAGGACTGGTGAGGGTCCCAGGCAGGGAGGGAGGTGGAGGAAGATGAAGAGGCAGCTTGTTGTGGTAACCCCCACGCCTCGCTCTCTGGCACGGGGGGAGTTTGGACTCGTGGTTGGTCTGCTCTTGTTACAAATATGGCTGTCTCTGATATACCAGGTGCCAGTTCCTGGCATTACGGTTCGGTGCTGCTGTGGGCCACCTTCGTGCATACTTCCAGGTCGCCACCCACTAACTTCCTCGAATTGGTCAACTCTCTTTTTTTTTTTTTTTTGTACATTTTGTTAATGTACTAATTTCTGTTGTCGGGGACTAGTAGTCTGTACACATATTCGAGCTTATCGAGGTACACCTATGCCAATTATTAATTTCCCCTTTCCCTGCTACAGATGCTAACAATTTACTGCATTGGGTGAAGGGAAACTTAATTTTTTTTCCCTGCCTGTGGGATTGACTGTGGATCCCTTGCATACCTTCACAAGTAAAGGACAGGGCCCATGATGGCTACCAACTGTAGCTAATCAACTTTTTTTTTTTTCCCTACGTGATCATCAAGTTGAAAGGGGTGTGGCACATTAGTGAGTCATGAATTGGAAGCACAATGAATTTGTGACATTGGGTGGACTTTGTATTCCAGTAAAGTGACTAAAGTTGTGTGTACTTATTTCATGCTAAAACATTTTGCCCACCTCATTTTGTCCACATTATAATTTTGTAAAATACTTTTTCGTATTGTAATAATTTTACACCCACTATAGTGGTTCAGTTGCTGAACCGATTATGTGCCTCTGTAACCCTTTTCTCCACCGCCCTCGGGATTGGTATGGGGTGCATAATAAAAAAATTGAATTGACTATACAATATATATTCTTAAGACATTGTGAGTTGAGCTAAGCTTTAATCTGTGTAATGTCATATAAAGTTACCTGAAATCTACTAAATCTTCATGTGGTAATTTAATGGACAGAGACCTTGCCCACTACTAGATTAATTCTAACATTGTCATTTCACCCTGCCCTCCTAAGATTTCAAAATGTCAAAAAACATTTAAAATGTTTACTAACCTAACAAAGTCAGAGGGCCAAAACAGGAAATGGGATAGTACCTCCCCCCCCCATGAGAGTATACCCTTTAAAGTTTGTCTATCAAATTGCACTATACAAGAGAAGAATAACAAGAGAATTGACTAGTTATATCGGGGAAAACCCTGCATTTTTAAAAATCATGAAGTAAATGCCACCTTCAAGAAAAAATTTAAGGTCTTTTTGTTTTTATCTAACCATCAAACGAGTGATAGGGAAAACCAATGATGGCACTTTAACTTTAATAACTTCTCCTACCTTAAATATGTCTGTAGACCATGTAGAGAACCTGTACTGCTTAAGTGCACTTGATTGAGAGAATATTAAGAGGGTCTGGTCCTAAATTTATACACTGAAATAATTCCTCAACACTATTGGGCATGACAAACTAAACAAAATAACTGCATTGAAAACTAGGGGTGCAATAAAGGGGCAATTCTTATAAGCATTAAGGGCTAAAGAATTTAAATGTCCTTGACTCTTAAAAATGAGGCATTGTGAACAGACCTGTGTTAAGATGGAACTACAGTACATGGACTTGCACCTCCAAAGTGTATCTGATCACTGAGCAGTGGTTCCCATGTCTTGCTACAAGCAGTGGCTACAGACAGTTTGATGGCTTAGGCTGTAAAACAAAAAATGCTTCATTAGAGGCTGGAGTGTTGAGACAATGATCCCTTAAACTACCCAAATGTACACTGCAGATTGGTATGAATATTTGGTCGTCATTCATGAGGAAAGAATATTGCCAAGACTATGGTTATGACACTTAAAAGTACAGTACACTGCTACACAACCTGAGGGTGTAGAAGCTGATTGATATTAGCAAAATTATTGCAAAAAGTTGTTACAAATTAAATAGGGCCCCCCTGTGTGTCAAGATAAACCAACTGCAGATCATAAGTTACTGGCATGGATGGGAGCTGGTGGCTGAGCGGACAGAACACTGGACGTGTGATCCTGTGGTCCCGGGTTCAATTCCGGGCCCCGGCGAGAAACAATGGGCAGAGTTTCTTTCACCCTGATGCCCCTGTTACCTAGCAGTAAGTAGGTACCTGGGAGTTAGTCAGCTGTCATGGGCTGCTTCCTGGGGGTGGAGGCCTGGTCGAGGACCGGGCTGCGGGGAAACAAAGCCCCAAAATCATCTCGAGATAACCTCAAGATGTCAGTACTGAAAATAATACTCTTCAGGAGATAGGATGCTCTAGATTTCACTGAAGTAACTGCAAAACAAAATTTGAATAGGTACTATATCTCTCTCCACATGCCAAACTTCCCAATCAAAGTAAGGCAATTTATGTAATTAAGTAACTTTTGCTCGGTTCCTTTTCAAAATGTGTTCAAAATTCATCAGAGGTGTATCAATAATATTTTAGGATGCCGGTACTATACTGCACTGTTATCAGATACTAATAGTCTGATTGTTATAAAGGTCTTGTAATACTGTCTACAGTTTTCCTTGATCATTTACATTTCACATTTTGTAAATGACTAAATTGGCAACATATAACTATGGTACAGTATAATGATCATATTTTTGTCCTGCAGAATCCAGTACATGAAACTGTTAAACCCCCATCATTAGTTTGACACTTTAAGTGAATATAATTTTGTGTGTGCGTGTGTGGAAAATTTGATACCTTCCTGCATATACAGAATGTTGAAATGCATTTATAATATCATGCCTAAAACTATATATTCTTCTTTTACAGTGGAATGCAGTAGCACTTTGGGCATGGGGTGAGTATAGTTTTTGCTTACAGTTACACGTTAAAATACTGTACAGTACTTTGTACTATGGAACACAACTTTTGCCCCTAGGTAGCAAGTGTTGTTTTTCTAATTGCTTATGCCTTCAAATTATAGAAAATGGACATGACAAATTGGTACAACTCTAGTGTCCTGGTAGTACAGTCTGGTATTGTTCTCGATACACAATTGAGACTGCCGGGTTCGACTGCCCGGTGGGACAGAAATGGTTGGTCACATTTCTTTTTGCCTAATGCCTCTGTTCATCTAGTAGTAAGTAGGTATCCAGGAGTTAATCAGCTTGTTGTGTGGTTGCATCCTGGGGGAGGGGGGACCTTGCTACAACACTTAACATGTATGAATACACTCTGGCTTCTTGTCCCCCAACACAATGAATTGATTAAAATAAGGTGTCGGCAGCCTTCAAGCGCCAGTGCAGTACTTTGGGCATCTTCCTGAAGCTGGCAAGGGTCAAAGTTTTGAAGGAAATAATTGGTATTTTCAGTACTGTCTCCACTCGATCATCCAGACTATATGGGAAGGACCCCCAACCGGATTATCACGTTTTTCGGATAATGGTACTTTTTCACCTACGAGTCCAAAAGTGACCATTTCCAACAATTTTTATACTACAAACAACATAATTTGAATTGCCTTGCCACATATAATTATTAGATATTCAACTAGAAACCTCAACTTACCTTGTTGGTGTTCGTTTTCTTGATTGATGCCACACATCTTGAAGTTAGGAATTGTTAACAATTTACGAAACCTATACTAACACATCACTAAAATTAACACTTAAAATTACTGTACAGTTCATTAAGCAAAGTTAGTTTTGACTGCCAGCTGCTGAAGCCTCACTGGTTGAAGGTGCTTGGCTAGCCCTGTGGCGCCTCACTTGTTGAAGGCATGGCTGCCTGTGACGTCTCACTGGTTGAACAACACGTAACTTGTCTTTAATTGCCAGGACAACCTTCTTCCTCTTAACACCTCCAGAACGATTGATGCTGATACCAGACATAGTCTTGGCCAAAAATGTTTAAAGTTACTATGAAAATAAAAAAGATATTTCAAAAAATATTTCACTAATGGCGCAGCACTGTGACGCCTCACTCGTTGAGGTGTATAACAGTAACTTGTCTTTAATTGTTAGGACAACTTTCTTCCTCTTAACACCTACAGAACGATTGATGCTCCTACCAGACATAGTCTTGGCCAAAAATGTTCAAAGTTACTATGAAAATAAAAAGTTATTTAAAAAATATTTCACTAATGGCGCAGCACTGTGTATAACACGAGGGATGGACGCACATGGGTTGACCAGTGTTGGACAAGTCCACTTGGCGTGGGGCAGCTATACCACCTTACGTAGGCTGCCAGGAGAATATTTTTGAAGGAAACTTCAGCCTGTGCACATTGCTTTTAGAAAACTTATTTATTTGTTATTACATAATTACTAGTACTTATTTCATTTGTTTTTGTTCTAAAATTAATGCTAATTCCTGTACACAGGTGGTCCCTCCCGACACTCTCCTCCCACCCTCCCGACACCACCCACCCACCCCACCCCCTCCTACACCATGCGCCTCGAGTCACGGGCAGACGGGATTAATACCGTATGGCCCGCCTCATGTTTTCATATACCTATATCCGTCCAAACTCTCGTTAATCCGGTTCCTGTGGCTATTTTGGCCGGATATTGTGATAACTTTATCCGATTGCAATTTTGGCCGTATTAAGGCGTTTTTCGGATGTTCGAATCCCGGATAATCGCGGGGTTACAGTACTTTGAAGCCATAAGCAATTGGAAAATAACACAAACCAAGAAACAAAAAACTACAAGGTACATAGTGTAATATTTAATCTTGTGGTGGCTGTTAGCAATGTGGTTCTTGACTTATGACTTTTCCTTGATCATTTTAAGGCCTTTATTGTATGATATTAACACAGCACAAATATGACCCAAATTTATATTGGCTACTTGCTTGACACTAGTTATTTTTTCTCGCTTTAATAATTTTTTATAAATTTTTTTTCCCTTGACAACTCGACTCCATTATGGGTGAATATGTGCAATATTCCTAAGACTTCCAACACTAATTGCAATGTATATTCATGACAAAATACGAATTAAAAGGGGCAATTCTCGGTGGCTAGCCCACCAAAAGTTATATTTTTGGGGGGGGGTTAGTATTCTTTGGAGTATAGTACTGCTGTACTCTTAATCTTTTTTTTTTTTTTAACGGTGTGCAATACAGTATTTGATTTAGTTACAAAACATAATGATTGATGTTTGATTTGAGGATACATTTAAGATTGGATAACACTTAAGGATTGGATAAAATAGTTTGACTAGTGATCCATCGTATGGGGTAAATTTCCTTAATATCGGTATTTAGACACTGCACAACTGGCGAGGTGAGAATCGTGAGCGCTGCAGAAATTCCTTGACAAACCATGTATTCAGTAATTGGAAAGAGAAATGGCTGCTTGATTTGAACCCAAAGAAGTGAAAGCTAATATAGATAGTGGGGGGGGGGAACAGAACCCAGAAGGATGCTGTAGCATAAAGGGAAATTGGCGTATAGGGTCAGATTGAGACACGTTGGAGTATAAATGCCTATTAGTGTCATTGATGTTGGCAGTTGACATAAATAACACTGGCAGCATTTAGGAATCTGGCAAACATAAGAATAAGAGTTAAAAAACAAAGGCAATTAAATTGGCAAGACCAGTTGTTAGGTACACAGCAATGATAAGAAACTTGCTTCTAGTGAGGCAGAGATACAAAGTAATGAGGGAATAGGCAAAGTGGAGAAAACAATATTTTAAAATGGAGACATTATGGCAATAGGTTGTGTGGGTGGAAGTTTAAAAAGTAAGACAGATAAAAGTATGAAAATGCTTGAACATGGTATAGTCAGGATGGAGCATCTAATAATAATAGTAGTAGTGGAAGTCTTCCATCGACAGACTTAAGGAAAGTATACGAATGGTTTAAATACACCAGAGATTAATATCTTAAAACCTCTGAGAGGAGGAACAGAAGATATGATCACATGATATAAAATACTGAGGGACAAGGATAGCCTCTTCTAAAGAGGGGCAAAGTATGTCAAGAGAACCTTGGTGGACACTAGAAATGAGTGCCAAAGTATTGTAAAGTCAAACATCTCTGTACAGGTGGTCACGAAATTTGAATGCAGTGTAAGAAGTCACGGAAGCCACCTCAAAGCCAAATAAGAATTTCAAACGTCAGGAAAGTTATAAAGGATGCACCAGGCATCTCTTTCAGCTTTGTGTGCTCATTACACCAGCCTTAATTCATTGTACTTTATAATTGTGCTAACTCTACACATTACAGCACACGAATCATTCTACCCTTGTACAATGTACAGCCAACGTACAGCGGTCTCCCCTGACTGCCCTCGCAAGAAGGTGGAAGTAAAGATGATGGAAATCTCTGCCACTGTCATGCCTTTACCTGAGAGCCCACCCATATCTGCATTCCCAACCTTGCCCATGATCACACCTGGGGACACCACACTTGTGACCTCGCCACCGCCTGGTCCCTGGGGATGCCTCGCTCAGCCGACCTCGCCTCTACCTGCTTGATGGGGTTATGGGAGTTTTTCTACTCACCAGGCCTCGGGTGTGAGCTTAGTCCAACAGGCTGTTGCTTTGAACGGCCCGCAGGCCCTACCACCAATAATTCCCTGCTACTGGTACTTTTACACTTCGCCAACAATCTGGCGGGCAAGCAATAAACATCAATCTATACGTCCACACCGTCAACCGGCTGCAAATGGACTGCTGACGGTGCCAGTACCCGGTGACCTTCTCCCAGCTCCTAAAGCTACCGGTCCCACAACCAGTCCGGAAAAAGGGACGCCAACCACCCTGGCTGCCCTTGTCAACATAGACATCACATCCAAAGACGACAGAGGATCACTCTTGACTGGAGCTCCTCCAGGTGTCGGTCAGTTGTTAGAGCTGGTACTGACGTTGCCGAGAATGGCCTTGCGATTGCCGATGACAAAAAAAATGCCTATATTCTCTGCACTGCACCCAGCAAGTTCAATGGCAACACCAGACAGACTCTCAAATGTAATTGGATAAGCAGCACGAAGAACGTCAACAACCACCCATACCCAATGTTTGTCCATGCCTTCTCCGTAAATTCCTACACTGACCTCGCCAAACTGAAGATTTGAGTACCATGACCTGGAATGCCACTGCAAATTCCCAGACGGACACGTGGAATTTGAATGTTTGGAAATATGTTGATTGCTTGTGATGTGTGTGTGTATACACATGAACACGGTGTACTGAATGGGGTGAGAATACAGTAGCTTGAGCTACCTCATCCCTTTGTGTATTTATACCTCGATAAACTCGTTTCAATTTAGATCCTTGTACACTTTGCACTGCTGTTTGTATCCTGAGATGCCTTGTCTAGGAGATCTCTTAAATATGTAAAATCTAAATTTTATATCACTGTATGATTTGTTTTATAAAGGTCTCCAGCCATAGAAATTCTGATCCTCTTAACTTGCTTTTGCAGATATCGTCGTCGACAACTGTGCTATATGTCGTAATCACATCATGGATTTATGCATAGAATGTCAGGCCAACCAGGCCTCTGTCACGTCGGAAGAATGCACGGTAGCTTGGGGTGTGTGTAATGTAAGTGTCAATTGTAAAAGTTTGTGAGTAAAAATGGCAGATAAAATATTTTTTTGGTTAGTAATTGTTAAATTGACCAAGTACAATTTCTTTGTAATGGGGGGGGGGGAACTGGGTAAAATACAATCTGATGATAATGCTCTTTAAAAGTTGCCATAATACTCCAATATGTAACTATCATGACAGGCATATGGATTTAGGCCAAACTTAAAACCCTAATAGAAAAATTTGATTAAATATTTTTTATATACAGGACATTAATTATGTCGTATCTAATTTGAATTGAAAAATCCTAATTCTCGCAATTTCAAATCTAGTATATTTTGTAGTACAGCATGATTAATAAATTAGGTTGCATGATACAGTACTACAGCATTTAAGTTAAACATTGTCTGCATAGTCTCTCAAATGTACAATACTATAATGTTCTGCCAGACATAACATTCATACCCCTTGGGAGGAAGAATAAACAAATCAGTGTATGAATATCTTCTTTCCCCTCGGCTAAATTTCCCCCTCCAATGTGTGGTTCTTTGATGTGGTGAGGGGCTCTTGTACTCCCCGTGTGGGTATGTAGGTATGGCTTTTGCTCCCCTTTCCAGCTTGTGGTGGTGCACAAGCAAATTGCCCTCCCATGGGTTCATTGTGCAGGGAGACCTGTGCATTCCCTTATATTCGCTTATCTGGTGGTCGAGCCCACCCAGCAGCCGAGACCCTTGAGAGCAACGCATTTCTTTGGTGGATGGATTGAGGGGGGGGGTAAAATGGGAGGTTCGGTGTGGTTGATGTGAATTAATCAGCTCGTCTAGTTAGCCCACCTAGTTATCCATAGGATCGTTTGGGCATTGTGGCTTGGTATTCCCTTTGGCCCTTTGGATACCATCAAACCCTTTAATGGTGACCCACATGTACTGTTCCTACTCGCTAAGGTTGCTAGCCCACATACTTGTAACCCACCTTGTTGAATCCAATGGTGGACTGGGGATGCAGGGTACACAAGTTTAATTCTGCTTTGTGTTTAATTCTGACTGCATTTCTCCTACTGTTTCATGGTGTGGGTTACCAGGTCCCCATGTCAGACTGATGGAAGAGTGGGTTCCATAGCTCTGGCTATGATTGATCCAGATTAGGCTATGTCTTCTGTTCCTCTTTTTCCCAGCCTCTATTGGCAGGTAGTGGTAGTTCTCAGTGGTGACTGCCTATTCATCCGATGCAATTCGATCGTTTTGATGGTTACTATGGTGCCTTTTGTCCCCCCCCCCCCTATCTTTCTGAAGGGTTTGAGACGACACAGTGTGCACATTTCTTAAAACTGCGCGATACCTGTACATTCCACTATCTGTTTGGCCATGTTATGTTTCCTAAACATATGAAGTCTCGCATGATGTTCATACTAGTCCTAACGGTTTACACACACACACTACCACACTGACTCTGTGGGTGGTAGTACTGTATAATCTTACCCAGACTAGCACCCCACGTCATTGTGGTAGCCACTCGCCTAGCTGCCCTGCATCACATTGGTGAAGTTCTTGTTGGAAATTCGGGCATGGAGCCCATTGTGTGGTGTTTCGGACCGTACTAGCTCGGTGTTGTTCTTCCAAGCTCCTTAACTCGACGCTTATAATGCCCAACTTGTATTTTCATGTTGTCTACCTTATAAATTTGAAATGAGCTATCCTCCACTTTAAAGCCCAAAAACTGGGGATGCATATCTTTCCTAAAGACGAGAGGCCAGGTCCACCTCCTTTCCACCTGCCATGAATTGTCCTTGAATTGTCAAGCTCTACCCAACTCTCCTCCACCACCTTGGGTCCATAACAGTTCAATCCTTGAACCTTGACACCTCCATGCACTCTTACCCCTGTCCCCCTAGGGGTCTGCTACAGTGATTGTTCTGTTATGTTCTACCCTGTCTTTCCAGTCTTCTCCCTCTGCCATTTTCAAGTTGCTTCTCTGCTTCTTGTAAATTCTGTGTACCTAGTCATAAAAAGTATTTGTGTACATCTGATAACATACTGCATGTATTAAGGAAGAAATGTACAGTATGTTTATCATTTGTAATGTTCGGTAATATGTTGATTGTGATGTGTGTCTGTTATTCACGGACTCATTGAACTGATCGGGGTGACAATTGCTTGAGCTACCTCATCCCTTTGTGTGTATTTATACCTCAATAAATTTAATTTCTTTTATCCACTGTGGATCCCTCCGGCTCTCAATCCTGTCTTCCTTCTCAGTCCTTCCCCGTTTTTTGGCACTCCTCGGCATCTGACCATCCTGGCCAATATCCATCCTCTGCCCTTTGATCCTCGTGTTACCCACTCTCGTTCTCCCTCCCTACCCGAGATGATAGCTCTCTCAAAACTTTGACACTACTGCACCTGTGCCGCTGTCACAAATGTAAGCCTGGTCCCTCTTCCTCCCTAGCTGGTAAGAAGGCATTGGTCATTCCTCTGCCTCACCCCTCCAGTCTTGGTCCAGCACCTACTTCCATCTTGGTAGATGGAGTCATCTGACTCCTCTGAGAGTTTTCACTGCCCTTATTCCTTCCTCTGATGCTGCCTCTGCTCTGATGCACGCCATCATTCATGTCTTTCCTCAGCGTGAATCCCTCGACTGCTGCTCCTCGGCACCACTTTCCTTGCTGGACCTTGTCGACTGACCTATTCTCAATACTGCAGCTTCCCCTGCCCCAAAACCCCTCTGCTGACTTTACCTATGCATCCCAATCCTGATTTCTGTTCATCTTGCCTATTTTTTTTTTTCTCTTTTGCATTGTATCTTTAATTTTTTTCTTATCATAGCTGTTCTGTCTCGCTTAGTCAGCCACCTCCTTGTAGAATGTCCAGATTTTCAGGGCGATTGTATATCTTGCTTTCTCTTCCTACGATAATTTTTTTTTTATAGCATGAATAGTTTGGCGGATTAGGTATACTGTATAATATGGTACTATATTGTATGTGGTTGATGTTTGGTGACAAGGGATGTAAGTGGTATTGAGGTGGATGCCTCTCTTCCTCATTGCTAGCATACAATGCATCCTCCAAATTTTGGGTTTTCAGATTAATAATCCCTGTTGGCTGTACAAGTTGTTAATATCTTTGTGTTCAGGTAACTAAAACTTGTATTTTTGGTATAATATGAGTAACGTTAACTTATACTGTAATGTCTACTTGGGAATCTGAATTATCATTATACGGGGCTCAACCCCATTACATGCCAAATTTTTACCAGTAATGAACTAAGGGTTAGGTTTTTGTTCGGCAAAAATCTCTGTACATCTTTGTATCCCATGATGGTTGAAATCTAATACTGTACTGGCAATTTCTCATCTCTATCAAATTAAAGATAATTGAATTTTGCATGATTCCCAGCCATGTTCGTGTTGCCTTAAATGAACATGCGGACGTTGGCGCAGAGGGAGGCCATTTGGGCCTGTCCTATTTCTGAAAAGGGGATCTTCATTTGGATTTCAACCCATTCATTCATTTGTTCTGCAATCTGTGACCATTGGCCAGGTCATTGGTCTGGCATTTCGGATAACAAACTGCACACTAGAAGGTAACCTATTCCCTTGGCCTTCCTTCTACTGCCGTTATAGATGGCGAGGAATGGTCCTAGTTAAGTTGCATGTCTGCCCTCACTCGCTCACTCACAACTCGTGGGCACTTGATGGAACACCACTGCCTGCTCATTATTGTTAGAACTACATTTTATTTTTATTTTTTTTTAATACTTGCTGTACAAGAGGTTTATTCTTGTACAGCCACTAGCGCACACAGCATTTCAGGCAAGTCCTCGATCCTAATTTTCCCCGGAATACGACCTGCCAAATCATTTGGCAACGAGGTACCCATTCACTGCTGGGTGAACAGAGGCTACAATTAAAGATTGGCACCAAGTAAATCTTCCCGGCCCAGATACGAACCCAGGCCAAAGCATTTTTGAAGTGATGAGTGTCTTGCCACTGTGCCACAGGGACTGCTGTCCTCATAGCATACGTTGGCTACACTTAGTTGTGGATCTCCTTGTTAAATATCCTGATTTTTGGGGTGCTCGAATGACTTGCTTTTCTAATGTCCCTGAGATCATTGGTGAATCGGACACCTTTAATATCGCTCGCCTTGTATTTGTTTGTGCTTGTATTGTCATCTTGAGTGATATTCAGTGCATTTTGAATATCCAGCAACACAGGCAGTGCTTCATAGTCTTCCTGGCTTGGTGTATTCTTTTGATAGTTACTTCACTGGTGTACAATCCTTCATATGCAGTATTCTAAAATCTGAGTTTTGTCCTAGCTAATAGTTCCAGTTTGTGTTGCAGTTTATGCCATAAACAAGCAGTGCTGCATTTCTTGCCTTTTTTGTAACTCTTGATTATTTTAGATGAAGCTAGAGATGGTGAGTTTGCTGGCTGAGTAAATAAAAATAAGTATGGGAGAATATTCCTTTGAAATATAATATATGGGAGTAGATGCCAACTTCATTAAGTATAAAGTATCGTTTATTACCAAAGTACAGTCTTACTGTATGAATAATGTCTTGAACTCTTATGTAATGTGTGTGCATTGGATGACCTGGAAAGACACTATGGCAAAGTTGATGGAATGTAGATGTACCATTTCCTTTAAAATATTACTTTACCTGCAGGTGTTTAGCATCTCATATAATGGTATTTATTTATTTCAGCATGCTTTCCATTTCCACTGTATATCTCGATGGTTGAAGACGCGTCAGGTATGCCCATTAGACAACAGGGAATGGGAGTTCCAGAAGTGAGTCCTGCCATTTTTCTAGATTAATTTAGCCATAAAAATTATATCTAAAGTTTTCTTGAATAATTCCACATTTTGTAAATATAGTATAAAATATAAAGTACAGGAGGGGTTGGTGGATGTGTTAAGATATCTTTAGTACATGATAGTCGGTGTGGATATTTAGGCCTTGTTAGAGACATGGCCGTAAGGACGTTGATTCCTATAATAAATGCAAATTACAGTAACTGCCAGGTAAGATAAGGTAGTGCACGGGAAACACAATTGTAGGATTTTATAATGTTGCAGAGATTTGGAAGAAATTGGTATGCTCAGGGTTGGGGGCACTGGGCTCTTCATCTGTTTTGCCACTTCTCTCACCAAGTACCCACTCTCGTTCTCCCTCCCTACCTGAGATGATAGCTCTCTCAAAACCTTGACACTACTATTTCATGACACTAATATTTCATGTTTTGATACCTCCAATTTTATCTAAACACTAATGAAGTGTTTCAGTCTTAACCCTTCATAACTTTTTTTTTTTTTTTTTTATCCTGAATTTCAAATTTCTTACCCTGCTGTTGATATCTACAAAATCCACATCTCATTCCCTTTTCTCCAATAATGCACTCTTACTCTTGTCTATTTCCCCTCATGTCAGACTGCAGGTTGGCGTTCAATCCCTGACCATCAAGTGGTTAGGCACTGTTCCTTTCCTTGATCCTATTCTAAATCCTTAGCCTCGTATCTTTTTTTTTAAAGTGTTATATAGTCATAGTGTCTTTGTGCTTTCTTCTGATACAGTACCTTGCCTTACCCCCCCCCCTGCCACACTTTTTTATAATTTGGGGAAAAAATGTCTGATCAGGATACTCGCCTCTTGATAATTCTCAAAGATTCAAATAACTGTACTAGTACTCAGATTTTAGGTTTCATAACCCACCAGAAAACATTGCACAACCCACTGCTTGGGAATCACTGCTCTATGGTATGGTAAGGGGGCAGGTTATTCACATTTTGGTAAAGTATTTTATTGGACAAGTGATTGGTGTAAATTTGTGTGATGGGTATAGTAAGGTAATTGAGGAGAAAGCATTAAGCCAGTATGACTATACAGTACAGCACTTTTGAGATGAGTATGCTAATGAAGTATGATAGGTGTAATGAAAATGGGGGTGGGTGAAGTGCAGTGCCCTTGGGTGGTGTGGGCATGTTGGTAGGATGCCTAAGTATTGTTTGAGGAAGGGCATACAGGGGTGAGTTTCATATTGTTGAGGCAAGTTAACAGTATCTTGGGAGGGGAGAGGGAACTAATGTGTTGGTAGGGTTAGCGCTTGGAAAAAGTGAAAAGTTTGTGTTGATTGAGCCTCCTGGAGAAATTTCTAACGAGACTACAGTACCACCAAATAGAGAAGTGGGAGATGTAGCAACACAATTGGAACTATTGGTTAAAGTTGTCTTGTGGAAATTTGTTACATAGCTGGAATGCACTGTAGGAGCTCTTAATATGCCAAGTTAACTGTCTTTCCTTTTTTTTCAGGTATGGTCATTAGAAGAATTTTTAAATAAAATCTCTTAACTCCTACCAGTCAAACTAACATTTCTTTCATTAAAAAATAAAAAAAAAATCTTCATTATAGAAATTCTTTGACTTGTCATATCGTTTAGTTGTTACATGCTTATTTGTCGTCAAGTAAGGAATAAAATAATTATTGTATTTTTACAGTGGATTTAATTATTTTCCTAAGTGTATTTTTAAGGATCATATGAAGAAAAATTAACTGTTGTGGATGAGAATAAAGCTTTAATACAATTTAGGTGGTTTTTAAGTAGTTTAAACTACAGCACTTCATAGGTTGTCATATTGCTATCTATACTTTTATTGTTGTCCTTTCTTTTAGTCTTTGTATGTCCCATACGTCTCTAGTCGGTGTAAGTAATGTTACACACTTCCCGAGTAACTGAACATTGTAAGTCGATGACAATATGTACAGTGGCACTCCTATTGACAAATTACCCACCCTTCCATTTTTCTCATTAAATCATCTTTAGCCACATGGAAAGTCGGCACATTAGTTTAACTCTGGCCACTCCAAATTCTCGTAAGTTGCCTACATGTTAGGCAGCTTACACGTCCCAAGTGGGTCGGAAATGATTGGGTGCACTCCTATCGCCTAATGCCCCTGTTGACCTAGCAGTAAACAGGTACCCAGGAGTTGGTCAGCATGTGGAGTTGCATCCTGGAGAGGGTCAATTCGACCCTGGGGGGGTGACCTTGATATAAGCCTTGCATGTACTGTAAGTAAAGACTGGCGGTCTGTCCCCTGACACATAATTCTAGAATTATATTCCTTTAACAATTTACTGTATCACTTGCTGGCCTCCCATACAATAGGCATTTAATATCGGAAAGTAACCTAATGTTCAAAGTGTCATTGATAAAGTTATGGAAATTAATTTTCTAATGGGCATAAAAATACTTGGGCTAGTTCATCCTAACTCATACACAAAGGCCCTCCAGACTATTTTTTACTGAAGATAGTGTTCAAAATGAATTGCTAAAACTGCAACTGAACTCTGCATGTGTCACTTACAATTAATACAAAGATGCAACAACTACACCTCTTTCGCCCATCTTCAGAATATGGGGAGGTAACTGTAACGGCACAAGTGTAATTGTGTACTATTCCTAGCAGTCGGGAATTGTACTTATTACACTTGTTATTAAACCGTACTGTCAATTTGGAGGATGCATAGACCTCTTACAAATTTTAATCCTCTTACTGCCCCCCCCCCCTTTCTACCAAAGAAGCATATTTAAAAATCGGCTTTAGCTTAATCTTGAGAAAAAACTTCAATGTGTCTGAGCCATATTCATACTCTGCTCACAGAGCATACCTCTCTCAAACCATATACTGTACACTGATGGTTCCCTATACTACCCCACTGGTGCTGCTGGAAGTGCAGCTGTTCTGAGAAATGGGTGATGGCCTAAATTTTGAACAGGGAGTGAAAACAAACTACTAGGCTTCTATCCTTCTGACCAAACTATTTCTCCCGGTCAAACCTCTGACCGGGAGATTTGACCGGGAGACCGGGGAAAGTGACCACACTTTCATATTCTGATGACAAATTAATCAGCCACACTCCAATGGTAAAGGTTCCAATAATGGTAAAATGCATCATTGGACTGCAATTCATAAACATTATTATTTTCAGTGCTCTCGCTCATAATTTTTTATATACTGTATGCACTTCTTTTTGCATCTATTCTGTAGAGAAATGGTTTGCAGACATCTCGACAGCAAATTTATAGTTATAACCCAACATAAAATGCAACGACTTATTAATGATGGTAACAGTCCAATGCATGTGAATCATTTATTGACCGAATACATACAGTATAGCCAACGAGTTGGCCAAAGAATTTGCCTTCAAAGGAAGAGTTTACTATACCCTTGGATTGCCTTCAAGCAACCTAAGTACATGTACAATAATGCTCAAAGAACTTTAACAAAACCTTGTAGATATGAAAGAATGTGAACTTTACAATAGCAGTTCTGTCAATCATGTTATGCTAGTAGGGCCACATAGCTATGAATTATATCAATTATAATCACCACCCTCCTAGATGTTACAAGTGTTTGTCTTGGATTTAGTTACAAAATATCTCTGGGAATTTGCATTACCTGCTAAGGTACACCTCGCCAAATGTAAATTGTTGGGAAATTATTTGCACACACCCTGTCATTGTGTGATCGAGTGTGGAAAGATAAAATAATTTGGAGACAATTCGGTAACAGATGTTAAAAAAAAATTATAAATATTTAAAGATATGCAGTACCGGAAATTTAAACCAAATACAGTACATATCCCCAGTTTGCTAACTGTAGGAAGTAAATGTGTAACCTTTTGTGAGTGAGTGTAACCTTTCCACTGCTGCTAACTGGATGGTGGGCCCCCCCCCCCATCCAGTTGTGCATGCTGAGGAAATCAAAGGGTGAAATTTAGCTTGCTCTGTATATGTTACTTAATTTTAGAGACTACTTGTGGTTATTCTTGAACCCATTGTTTGCAAAAAAAAAAAAATAACATGCTCTCCTAAAGGAATTTTGAGGTTCAGTTTCCAAACCCATTATTTATCTAGGTAACCTTTTCTACTACCACAAAGGATAGGTGTTGGGTGTAAGATGAATGAACTAATAACTAGTCACTTCTGTGAAAAGCAGGAAGCCAGTACAATGACAGTTAAACCAGTTAAATGAATAGATGCATTACATGGAAAAGATCAAGGCAAATTGGGAGACCTTCGACAAGTCGCTGGGTTCCCGTCCTCGTCGAGGCCACTAGGGTTAGTGGCCCTCTTGTAAATCAACATCGGTTTTTCATTTAATGTATTTTGCATTTGATGCCATTATTTAGTTTATTTTATATCAACTCTTGCAATTAAAAAAGTTGTATTCAATGATGCATAAATTTCTACTGACTGGCAAGTTAAGAGAACAGTGCTCATTTGTAAGCTAATAGTGTAGAGCAATCATAAGAAATCCTCTAATCTTTGGTTCAGTTTATGCCTGCATATATGCATACCTTATTCTCTACTTCCATATGGTAGGGAGAGAGCAGTACTATAATGAAAAGTTGTAGGTATTGTGTAATGCATTAAAATATAATTTGCCTATTCATTATATTATTTACAGTACAATAGATAGTAACAGAATGTAGCCATAGCAGATCACATCTTCCAAACGACCTGGTGTATAGTACAGTACTTGTAAATTGTCATGTTATCAAACTTAATGTACAAGAGAGAAGTTGTTTGCTCATATGTGTAAAAAAGATATTTACATTTTTTCTTTTGGGAGTCATTTTTAGGTAGGACAGAAAATCCTTGCAAAATCTCTCAAATACATGCAATTAATTGTTAAACCTGCTTGCTTGAATAAGCAGGAGTGAAAGGGGGAAAAATGTTGCTATTCTGTGCTAATTTAAATGAGAAGCTGAAGACAAATGTATAAGGCATGATTAACGTAGGGAGCAAAGAACTAGAGCACTTCTAGGTGGAATTACAGACTTGTGTAATGTGGTGAATTTTTCTTTATGAAAGGGTAGATTTCAAGTTTGTTTAGTTTCTTTGTGTTATGAATTGTCTCGTGTGTGGTCTCGTTTTTTATCTATCTTGATTTTGGGGCTTAGCATCCCCGTGGCCCGGTCCTCTATGTAATACATATTATATTTAAATCTGATTATTTGTGGTGCAGCATAATTATTCACTACATTAAATTTACTGCCAGTCCCATGTTAGCACAATCAATGATGTTTTGCCATACAATACTTTCATTTATGTATCTTCTAATGACTTTGGTTTTAACTTGTAATTTTACTTCTCTTGATTTTTTATTGCCTGTACAATATTTAGCCTTCAACTTTGTACCTTTCATAATGTTAGTAGTGATTTTAGTAACTTATATCCAGTGAAGCCAGAATACACTACACTAAATGACTAAAGTGGTTTTCCACACAGTATTTTGACAAATAAAGGTAGCCTTGATAAATTTAAGTGTTAAATGGCAAACTGGAGAAATTGTGTGAAGAGAACACAACAGTATGGCAGGGACCTTTAGTTATTCAATGTTTTGGTGCTGCGATTTTTTTAGGAATACTATACATAGTAAGATGAAAGAAGTATATAACAAAAATGTGCTGCCAATCCAAAATATCTGGTCATTGTTTACAATTAGCATGTTAACACATGCTGTTTGTGCACCCTATATTGGTTAACCAATTTTTTATTACTACTGCAGTATGTACAGTACTAGAGACCATAAGTTTTCAAACATTTTGTTGCTCAAATCATTCCAGCTACAGTGCTATACTATATAAGTAGATTTGCAAACAGCAAATTGCATATAATCACTTTCTATCACTGAGCAGTCAACTGAAGTGGACAATTTGCTTTGGAAAATTAAGAGTTCCACCACCTTAACTAAAATATTCATTTTGTTTTCATATTATCCCAGAAATGGTCATTACATTTGTACCGGAACTTCCTGTTTTAACCCAGTTTCATAGTGTGTGAAAAATGCTTGTTAAGCAGAAAATTAAACTTTCAGCAACTGGAATGGGGCTATAAATAGTTAACCACAAGTGCAAGTCTTAAAATGTAGATGTACTGTGTAGAATACACATTCTTTGCTGCAACAACTTTCTCATTTGTTCTTCTGCTATGTGTTGTCCTTAATTAGGTTCTCTATGCTCATGGTCACCTCCACAGGCTTTTTGGACTTTGGTCCCCACGATGGCATAGCCTTTGTGGCAAAGGGTCATTCACATGCCATTTCTAGATGGGTGTGACTTTTGATTTCTCTCTGGTTGATACCTGGTTGATGGGGTTCTGGGATTCTTCTACTCCCCAAGCCCGGCCCGAGGCCAGACTTGACTTGTGAGAGTTTGGTCCACCAGGCTGTTGCTTGGAGCGGCCCACAGGCCCACATAACCACCACAGCCCGGTTGTTCCTGTAATATTTCTGATCGCTGGTAGGACGTTGAACAACCGTGGACCTCTGATGTTCATACAGTGTTCTCTGATTGTGCCCATGGCACCTCTGCTCTTCACTGGTTCTATTCTGCATTTTCTTCCATGTCGTTCACTCCAGTACGTTGTTATTTTACTGTGCAGATTTGGGACCTGTCCCTCCAGTATTTTCCATGTGTATATTATTTGGTGCTCTCCTTGATGATCCAGCAATGTCATCCTCAAATGTGAATTCCCATTTGAGTCATCAAAGGGGTCGCCGCGTTTTGTCTATAGTACATAATATATTGTATATTAATGAGAAATGATATACTGTACAGTATATCATTTTCTTCTGCTGTAAATATACTCTCCCAACTATATACACTTAGTAATGCTTCTCATTCATTATGTATACCATTATTTTTGTACAAAGACATAATTGCTGTTAATTCTTAAATCATTTGACAATAAAAATTCCCCCCATCCCCTCCCCTCCCTCCTTGCCTTCCAGCAAATTCTCCGTATCCATTCCATAAATGTTTTGCCACAAAGTTTATTTAAATATTTCATCTATACTAGCAGCTATCCACATTCTAATTGTTTGTGTTTTTCTTTTCTTATAAATGTTTCGTTACATAATCCGTAATTTAAAAGATAAATTATCATCCATTTGTCCTAGTTTTATTCCAAACCTGAAAAACCTTGCGATCGAGGATAATGCGGTTTCTTGACTGAATATACCAAACCACTAAGGTTAAGTCATCTATAGTTGTATACCAGCTGAGTAACTGGATAACTGTGACTCACTGTCGAGCGTCCCAACACAGAATTAAAAAAAATAAACATTCTTCAATAACTTGGTCTGGACGTGACGAACCTTGATTAATTTAAAAAGTAAACCTTGGCTAATTTAATAAGTAATAAATAAGTAGTAGACAAACAATTGCACGATATGAATCTTAATCGCGAATAGCTTCGTATTGTGAAACATGTACCGATCCTGAGAGGAACTGTTTTATATATATATATATATATATATATATATATATATATATATATATATATATATATCTCACTCTCTCACACAGCCTCACAGCACGCTGGTATTCCTTAGAGATGGTGTGTAGTATAAACTGCTTGAGTCAGCTTGTAACGGCCGCCGCCCACACCCGCCTACTCTCCAACCGTCTTCCTTTACCCGGGAATTTCCTTTACCTTGATTGACTAACCCGAGTGACGCATGAATATGTTAGTGTCATTATTATTATGTAAGTTTTGTGCACTTGCGCAACTATAACACGTGCTTATGGAGGGTATTGCAAAGAATCTGATTGGTGTTTATATGTTTTAACATTAACGTGTTATGGTTTCCACAAAGTAGCGTATGTGCGTAGTAAATCGATTTATAACGTGAATTAAGGAATTAGATTTTATCCACTATAGTTGATACTGTCATATAGTGTACAAATTATGGGTTCCTTATAGTTTCCCTGATTATGTAAAATCCAGAGAGTCCTCTTGCATTTGATAATGGGAAATTAAAGCATTGCTTTGTGTCACACAAATAAAATACAAATATCCAAACTATATCAAACGGGCCCTTCAACCACGTTCTCACATGTGGACTCCTACAACCACGTTCTCACATGTGGACTCCTACAACCACGTTCTCACATGTGGACTCCTACAACCACGTTCTCACATGTGGACTCCTACAACCACGTTCTCACATGTGGACTCCTACAACCACGTTCTCACATGTGGACCCCTACAACCACGTTCTTACATGTGGACCCCAACAACCACGTTCTCACATGTGGACTCCTACAACCACGTTCTCACATGTGGACTCCTACAACCACGTTCTCACATGTGGACTCCTACAACCACGTTCTCACATGTGGACTCCTACAACCACGTTCTCACATGTGGACCCCTAACACCACGTTCTCACGTGTGGACTCCTACAACCACGTTCTCACATGTGGACTCCTACAACCACGTTCTCACATGTGGACTCCTACAACCACGTTCTCACATGTGGACCCCTACAACCACGTTCTTACATGTGGACCCCAACAACCACGTTCTTACATGTGGACCCCAACAACCACGTTCTCACATGTGGACTCCTACAACCACGTTCTCACATGTGGACCCCTACAACCACGTTCTCACATGTGGACCCCAACAACCACGTTCTCACATGTGGACCCCAACAACCACGTTCTCACATCTAGACCCCATAACAAAATAGTTCGTAATTGACAAGTGACCATTGCTGTAACAAACACATACATTCATATATCACAAGCCCTGCATTGCGATATATGCAGCTGAAGATTTACTCTATAACTGATACTGGAGCAGACAGGTGTCTGCTATAGCCACAAATACTATGTACAAATCTCACCTAAAAGAATTATAGGAAAAAGTTCATCGTAGAGCTACAAACCTCTTCGAACTCAATGCAGTTCTTTCATCAGGAATGACAAAGAACTACTGGATCGGCTTATCATACTTGAGAGGCAGGACTAAGGACTAATCTCATTGAGATACTTGCCAGTGAAAAAAACACGAATAATTTTGTAAGATAGAAAAATAATCTTATGGAACAGCCTATCCGCCGAAGCTGACGTTACCAAGACAACACTGCAGTTTAAAATACATCTTATCTTCAGTTTATCTTGAGATAATTTCAGGGCTTAGCGTCCCTGCGGCCCGGTCTTCGACCAAGCCTCCTTTTTGAAGCCGCCCGTAGCAGCTGTCTAACTCCCATGTACCTATTTACTGCTAGGTAACAGAGGCATTAGGGTGAAAGAAAACTCTGCCCATTTGTTTCCGCCTCCACCGGAGATCGAACCCAGAACTTCAGGACTACGAATCCGAAGCGCTGTCCACTCAGCTGTCAGGCCTACATTTGGAGAAACTCATCAGAGAGAACAGGGACCTACACAAGCCCTCCATGATCAATAAGTAAAACAAAAAAGAAAATTGAATAGAGGAAAAGAAGTAAGAAATTATAACAGGTGTAGTAGTGCTACCAATATCAACAAGCAAGGAGACAGTCGCGGAAAAAAATCGTTAGTTAAAAAAACGGAACTTGTTTCAGAGGGCTGCATCTTCTGCTGGGACTGGCCGTCTGGGGCAGACTGCACCACGTCTTCCCTGGACCCGCGCCAGCCAGTGAAACACTGTTGAAGGAAGAGAGAAAAGTTCATATTAGCAACTCCGTGTGAACGTGAACGAACGTTCACCCGCCCTAACCAGAACACACCGAATGTATTCATCAAGAACTATGTACTCCAGGGGCCGGATTCAATTATAATTGCTGGTTGATCAGAAACCATTGTGTTTGCCTTAACTAACTTCTTTCACGGTTGATAGGTCACACCATCACCAACACCAAACTAGACCAAGAGCCGGAACATATGACTGGATTCTGCTCTATTGTCAAGTCTGGCTAGACTAATGAGGGCAGCTGAACCGACTTCTGATATTTTGAAGTCAATTTAGGATAGCCTGTGAAGCAGAAACCTTTCCTATTATAAAAAAAATTCTTTATTAAACATTATACAATATAAAGATCAATTTTAAATCAATTTACAAGGGAACATACTACATTATAAATAGTTTATATAATTCTCAGGAAACTAATTTTTCATATCACAGAGCATGAGCCTAAAACCCCAAATGTTATATTTGATCCTGCCTCGCAAAAACTTCATTATTTTGTCTACTGAGTAACCCTTCTGCCTGCCTATCAAAAAAAATGTAATCAGAAAGTAGCATAATTATTGTATTCTTAATTTTCTTACATTTTATATCAATTTGAAACATTAAAAACCTCATTAAATTCACTCTAATGCTTGGTCCACATAAAGCTTTAACAGTGTCTGTAATCTAGTTTACAAGAACAACTTTCGCTTACAGAGATAAAATATATACATATTATTCACAATTTCAGTACACTGGTCACACCTATTTTTGTCCTTAATGCCCAACATCAACAACCTATCATTTGTAGGGAAGGTCTCATGAATATAGCGATACAATAATTCACGTTGTTTTGGAGCAATAAATTTAACATGAAGGTTTGCCCATATTACTCGCCTTATGTGGCGAGTAAAAGTAAGTGGATATGCCTCCTCTACTCTAGGAATTATATGTGGGAGCAGAACATCATACACTTGCCTATTGTTCATCATTAATTTAAAAAACCTTCAACAATGCAAATCTGCATGAGAACATCAATTGCACAAGAATAAAAGTGAGTTGAAATAAAGGCAAGGTCAGTATACTCTGGCATATGTATCAAGTAGCTAATATGTATTTTACAAAAATAATGTTCTAAAGCATTTACACTATTCCTTTCTAAAGGTAACACGTAAGATAGACAATGACTTATGATATACATTTAGTATCCCTATAACACCGTCTTTCTTACCTTTACATAGTCCTTTACATTGGTCCGTTTAATTGGTTGGTATCTACCATATCATACATATCGAAAAATAATTTTGTCAATCTCCATAGCAATTTTCTTATCAACTGTGAGTCAACTACCACACTTTAGATAAAATTTTACAATTGATTATTACAACCTTCTGAAACAGGGTTAATTTCCTATTTGACAACATATTCGTAGCTACTATTGTATTTCTACATAGTACTTACCAATTCGTAACCAATGTTGTTCCATATGTTTGACACCAGCAAATGCCGAGAGCCCTTTTTATTATTATTATTATTATTATTTTCTACCACAGACGTGGCCACACATTTACAATGCTAATCAGCATATATACATTTTCTTCTGTCCTCCATGGACAGAGTGAGAGATTTGTCAAACATACAGTTCAGGGATTTATTGAACAATCAACCACAGAAGGTGACTGTAGTGCTTTTAAAATGCTAGGCTAAGCTACATACGTAAATACATAGATACACAGATTTATGTATGCTACACAAAGTGTTCGATGTGTAGACTGCACTTTCCTGAACCTGTCTTTATTACACTAACTGTCAAGCCCCATCATACATGTTTTGTTCTTGTTAAAGACAGCACCTGTTGCCCTATCAAAGTTGTCTAACTCATCCTGAACATTATTATCAATAATTGGATAATAAATATTGGATAATTGGATAACCAAATTCACAAATATAATTTGGTGCAATCGGAGATGAATGAATAAATTGCATTATAATAGTGTAAATGTGCACAGTTGGTTCAGCCAAGGCTTGGCCTAATTTTTATTATGAATGTTTATGACAGATTTGAATCATTTATATAAATATATATACAAATATGTTATATAACTTCAATCCACCAGTCACTAAATTTCCGTTGGCATCCATTGGTATTATATTGTAATATCATATACTTAACAAAAACAATACTTCATGTTGAACGGTGTGCAGATGTCAACGAGGGTGAATGGTCTTTAAAACAGAAGAGAGTGAGGTGTGGTAGTGGAGTTGGCGCCAGTAGACAGGACCCGCCCACCTAGACACTGCTGCAGGCCGGCCCAGTCTGCGGACATCGATCTCTATCCTAGTCTACTCAAGGTTACGCTCTCTTGAGCACTTAACACCGCTTGTATGCTTGTATTTTCACAGACAGGCACCCAAATTAGGTTATGTTTCATTGTGTAAATACTAGACACCCTTAAATATATTTAATTTTTGTTTAGCTTGAAGCTCCTGCAGCGAATTAGTAAGGACAACGCAGTGACAATAGATCACAAAATACTCTCAGCCTGTAAGGGAAAATATTGAATATTGGAAGTCATATTGGCTTAGCGGTTCTCCTAATATTTACTTTTCATTAAAGAATATTGATAATTTATAGACTGAGAAAGTCGAGTTGTTCAAACAGCGGTATTTAGCGGCTGCGAATGTTTAAGGTATACACCCAATAAGCAAGATGTAGGAAAAGGAAGCGCCTCCCGTGGAAAGACGGACCAAATTCAGTTTTTAATGGAGAAATATATGGTTTGTTGGGTGTATACCTTAAACATTTGTGAGAAAGGTATAAATTATGAGTTCTCTCCGGGTTTCTAACGTTGTCCCTTCTTCCGGCGATTTTTAGTGTGTTTGTGTTGAAGGATAGAGTTAATGTTGGTGTGATTTGCGCAACTCAGTTGCAAGACTCTGGCATACACTTAACTTCACGTGGTTGTGATTATATTCAGACTGAGTCACGACAAACACTGCCAGAGCTAAGAGTGTTGAGCTACGAAGACAGGCTAATGAGCTAAATCTCACCACCTAGAGGATAGAAGAATCAGGAATATGATCACAACAATAAGATACTGAGAGGAATAGATAAGGTAGACAAGGATAGCTTCTTCAGGTCGAGAGAAAGCAAGACAAGAGGACACAGGTGGAAGCCGGAAACGCAAATGAGCCGAAAGCACGTTAGGAAGTACTCGTACACTGTACGGGTAGTTAATAAGTGGAATGCTCTAAAAAAAAAAAAGGAAGTTGTTGAAGCCACCTCCATCCACAACTTTAAGGCCACATTCGACAAGGAATTCGAAAGCCAGAATAGTTAATTTGAAATGAAACGGGTATAAAGCTAGTTGGCAAGGCATAAAGAGGTAGACCTCACTATCCCGTAGGCACTGATAGTTAATTACTATTACCAGCACCACTGTCCCCCACCACCACAACCCCAACTACCACCAATACCACTATATTTCCGCCACTACTACCACCAGCACTGCCACTACTACTACAATCACCCACCCGCCTTGCCAACACCACTACAACCACCTACCACCACTGATCCACTATCACAACCGTAACCACTATCATAACCACAACCACCACCAGTATTGCAACCAACACTACAACCATAGTGACGTGCGTGTTGTGAGCTAGACAAACAAACAACATTATGTGAAAGGAGAACTGTGGTCGACCTGGAGGGCGGGCCGCAGCCGTGAAGGCAGATGATCGATTTCTGGGAGGGCGACCTGCCACTAGAGCTGCTGGGAGATGCCGGGGTGTACCTTGCTTGTCTCTTTATGCCCTCCTGTTCTCTTCATCTGCCTGCCTCAGTGCTTTCCTTACCTGCTTCATTACTCTTAGCCCCTATCCGCATGTCTCCTGACTGCCTCATTGTTTTAATGATTTCTTGCTTGCCAGCCTGCCTCACTGTATTCCTGTCGCAATGTCTTCTTGTCTGTCTCACTTCACTCCTTCTTGCCTTTCTCATTCTTCCTGCTTCTCTCTCTCTCTCTCTCTCTCTCTCTCTCTCTCTCTCTCTCTCTCTCTCTCTCTCTCTCTCATAACAGCTAAGGGCTTTGTCTTGATAATCATATTATATGCCTCACTATCTTCTACCCACCTGCCTGCCTGCCTCACTGTCTTCCGGCTTAATTCCTCAATGACATACCTTCATGGATTTCTCACTGCCTTCATGATTACCTCCCCCTTCTCTACCTCATAAAGATTTTACATCAATTGAATAAAGTCTTGCAATTTAGTTACCGGGATGGTAACGGTAGAGCAACGGTCTCGCTGAATGCAGGTCGACGTTCAATCCCCGACCGTTCAAGTGGTTGGGCAAAACTCCTTTCCCCAAGGTCACATCCCTAATCTTCATCCTGATCCCTTCCCAGTGCTATATTGGCGTAATAGCTGGGCGCTTTCCCCTTATAGTTCCGTTCCCTTTCCTCTCTGCCTTTCCCACAACATGTTTCACCTCCACACACACATTTCTAATTCGAAAGTAATGATAACATTCCTAGCAGTGCTCCTTGGTATGTGATTTCTTTGTATACAAGAGTTCTTATATTCTTGTAAAGCCACTAGCACGCGTAGTGTTTCGGGAGGTCTTTAATCCTAATTTTCCCTGGAATACGACCCCTGCCGAATCATTTAACAACCAGGTACCCATTCACTGCTGGGTGAACAGAGGCTACAGTTAAGGATTGGCGCCCGGTCAATCCTCCCGGGCCAGGATACGAACCCAAGCCAAAACGCTCGCGAAACACCGGGCAAGTGTCTTACCACTGCGCCACGGAGACTGCCTAAGCAATTTGTATTATTCGTGTAAACTGACGCACGAAGCTTGGGAAATGATATATTCCTGTGAGAGGCTGCTATTGATCGTAATGATGTATTTTCTGAGACCTATACAGTAATTTCAGTGATTCCTAATAATACATTTTCTGAGAGAAGGGGGTGGGGGGACGGAGAATCAGGGGAAGGGGGGGACTTAAAGGGATGGGGACGAGAAGATCAAGGGGGAGGATAGTGGTAGAGGGGGGGGGGGAATACCCGAGTGTAGCCGGGTACTCCATCTATATACACCATATATCTATATGTAGGGAAATGTCTGCCTGTTCGAGCTTGGAGGGGGAGGGTACGGAGATGGGGAGGAGGAAAATGGGGGAGATAAGAAGGAAGAGGAGGGTGGGAGGGAGGAGACAGACTATCACGGGTGCAGTTTGCCTGGGGCCGTCAGTACCATTCTTAATGAGCTCTAGTCTCGGTTGTAAAAATAAATGTGTGAGCATACACACAGACCGAGTGGAAATGAGCAAATTCTCCTCAGCTGGTTAGGGGATCGATCCACGTCCCGAGTATACTGAGCTCATGACAACTGCCAAATTTAAAGTGAAAACAATTTCTTCATTATGTTTGAGTTACAACGAATATTATATAGTAGAATAACAATAAAATAAATGCACAATAATAGCATCCTAAGGATAGGGTTGGCAATAACCGTCTCACGTGGCATACTGGGACGTCAGAGGGAGGCGGGGTGCTGCTGCACGGGGTGAATGGTCACTTTATGGTCCGTGGTGGTGAAGAATCACCCTCCTCAGGTCGATATGTCAGGTCCAGTCAGGTCGCCATCACCAGCGCTGTTCCCACTTTGACCACTCTCAGGCAGGCAAAATAACAGCAGCTGCCATGTATATACAAATATTTTGTATACAGCAGCAATTTACTGAAGCACCGAGGATCATGCAAGTGTTTTGTAAGCAAGTCTGAAGGTCATAACAAAACAAAAACAGTGTAAAGCTAACTACAGTCTCCTTGTAAAGCAAATACTACTTGATAGTAGTATTTACAAATAAATGAAACTAAAAAGATCAAGTTACATAATGTAGCCTAGTGTGGGTATTAAATAATTTAAGTAGTATGCAATGTAATTATATAAACAAGACGTATGTTAGCTAATGTAAGTGAGCTGGCAATATACGTAACGGAAACTTTTTTTATTATTTATATTAGAGCAAACAGACTTAACCACCAACGTCAATACACCTGCAACATTTCTGCCAAGTTAGAGTAAGAACCCTGCAGGATGGCGCCCCAGCCTGGGACAGTCTTGTATTGTCATGCCAGAGTGGTAACACTGCCTCCTCCTCCAGTGACGACGACGACGGCTTGGGTGGCAACACTGCACCCTCTCCCTCTAGAGACCACGACCGGGATGGTAACACTGACTACCCCCTCTCCCCCCCCTCCCCCCTTAAGGGCCGACGGCAGGGGGGGGGGTAGCAACATTGTCTCTCTTCCGGAGACACTGTCTTCTCATTCACTACATCCTTCTCACACATTTGTTAATTTATTAATGTCTTATGTTCAGTTTTGAAGTAGATGTAGCTCCAGGAAGGCAGACGTAGCTCCAGGAAGGCAGACGTAGCTCCAGGAAGGCAGATGTAGCTCCAGGAAGGCAGACGTAGCTCCAGGAAGGCAGACGTAGTTCCAGGAAGGCAGACGTAGCTCCAAGAAGGCAGACGTAGCTCCTGAAGGCAGGTGTAGCCCCAGGAAGGCAGACGTAGCTCCAGGAAGGCAGACGTAGCTCCAGGAAGGCAGACGTAGCTCCAGGAAGGCAGACGTAGCTCCAGGAAGGCAGACGTAGCTCCAAGAAGGCAGACGTAGCTCCTGAAGGCATTAGAAAACCGACACTATCAGACTTTCTGAGGTTTATGAGGCTATTTTCTAGCATCCGTCATTAAGTAGATCAGTTACAAAGCTCATGGAAAGCTATTTCATGTCATTTTGGTCTAAAATTATTAAATGAATATTCATTTATGATGTTGGAGTGTGTGTCTTATTTCTTTTTTCGGAGCTTGGTGTGATCTGAATTGGAAGACACTACCTGGAATTACCTGCTATAAGTAAACGAGTTATCCAAAGATGATAATATTACTTATAGTTACTGTGGTAGTACAAAATATGAACTGTTGCACCCCCAACAAAAGTCCATGTTTCGTAATACTGTATTAATTTTGTTGAGGGCCGAGCAAGATGACAACGACCAATCCTAATTTGTTGTCCAAGCCTAGTACATTAATTATATGTACTAAATAATGTCTAAAATTATGAATATTAGGCTTAGGATTGTTTATTTAATCCCATGACAGGTTTGGTGATGTATATGGTTACTGTGTTCCAATTTTATGTCATACTCTTTAGCATTCTAATATCACAAAAGTAACTTTTTGTGTGTAATAGGCTATAATTTGTACAGCTTATAATTATGTATAATCACAGTATCTGTCTGTAGATACTATAAATTTTTTGGAAGATGGCTTCCAAATCCCAGTTCGATATCCCAAGTAAATTCTGGTAATTTATATTATTACTTAACACTGATTTTTTGAAGCAGCATGGCTGTAACAAAAGATTTGAGACACCTTGGTCTAGTAATAATAATAATAATAATTATAATAATAAAAATTATTACTATTATTATTAATTATTATTATTATTACAGTTCTAAAATTTCAGACATTTAGGTTCATGCGTTTTATAAGAAAGGTTTTCATTGGCATTTACACAATGATCTTTAAATCCAATCCAGTAGTTGAAGAGTTGTAAATGTGTTGATGAGGAACGGACTGGAGGGAAGGTCAGGCGGGCTCTGCTGGGCTAAGTGGTGTTGAATTAGGCGGGGCGTGGCGGGGTGGGGTGGAATGGACTGATGTTGTTGAGCTGGGATGGACGGGGTAGTGAGGTACGGGGCTGGGCTGGGCTGTTTGGGGTGGTGTTGGCGTTGCTGGGGGCGGTGAAGAATTAGATTAACCGAACCCAGTACTTCGCACCTCTGCCTCGTCGCTGGCTGTCTCCTGCTGTGATCTAGAACAGCACGAGGTGGCCACCACACAGTGTGAGCTACCAACTCCACGTAAACTGTGAACAAGAGCTAGTATACACTCCTCAATAATTTATATTAATGAATGTCTATTAATGGTTTTAGACCTACTGGCATAAGAGACTTTGAATTTGGTAATTATTTAATTTACATAAGGTTACTTGAAAATAGTCGTCAGCATTGAGTTTGTTGATGCGCAGGTTAGAACAATTTGTTTATATGAAGCCTATACTCCTAAACTGAAAGAACTTATAGTAACGATGTGGCCGAATCAGGATGAAGGAAACTGCCCCTTTAATTTCCGCCTCCGCCGGGGATCGAACCCGGAACCTCAGGACTACGAATATGAAGCGCTGTCCGCTCAGCTGTCAGGCCCCTATACTAGGTGGGCCTGCTATACTAGGCTTAGGAATTTAAGTTTCGTTTTAGCTTTATTTTGTTCAGACCTTATAAAATGAATAGTACCAAATTCTACTTTCTGTGTCCATCACGTCGATATTCGTACGAACGTGCAGATAGTTACAAAAGTACTATCTTATCAGGAGGATGGGTAGTTATATACCATGCTACCTCGGGTTGATGTGGCACCAGAATTTGCTTTATTTAATGTCAATCCTCTATTTATTTATATTTATGAACCAGATATTTCACAAGTTAGTGAAATAAAATTATACCTATCTAAAATTGAAGGAGCAAATTAACACTGACCTTCAAAGGCTTTTCAAACACTGGACAACCAAATTACTTGGACTTTAATACACAACCATTGCACCTTGAGGTTGCTGGTGCTGGTGTCTGTCATATCTTTATTAAAACAGAACCTCGGACAAAATTAAATTCAAGAGATGAACCCTGTATACAGAGAGCCCTGTTCTCTCTCAGTACACGGGGCACAGAGCTTCCTGTTGTTGTTGGGCGGCTGTGGTCCCTTGTTGTCGCCAGCTGAGACTGGCTTATTGTGTACCTCATACTCATTCTGTGAACGTGAACTATCAGGAGGAAGCGCTAAACCATTACGACTATTAGCACTGGGAAGGGACCAGGATAAGGATTTAGGATGGGACGAGGCGGAGGGGAGGAAGGAATGGTAGCGGTAGTTTATTGTGCACCTCATACTCATTCTGTGAGGTGTAGCTTCTTATGCCTCCTTACTCATTTTGTGAGCGGTAGTTTATTGTGCACCCCATACCTGGGAGCTTAAATTTTCACATAGTGTAAGATGTAATGTTTTACAAGTTTTACAGCTCCTTAACAAAAGATGTAGGATGCATCCGAAAATTTGTTTTTAATACACACATGCATTGGGTCTTTCCTTCACCTTCACGTTTATAATTATCGGCGAAAACTGAAAAATACTTGCCGAGTCATGCCACCTTCCTATCGACTACCACAGCCACCCCTCTCTTGTAGGTCATAAGCGTGTTCTGTGAACATTGGTAAGAAATTGATTACCCGTGTAGCCTATTCGAACACACACACACACACACACACACACACACACACACACACANCTGCCAGGTAAGATAAGGTAGTGCACGGGAAACACAATTGTAGGATTTTATAATGTTGCAGAGATTTGGAAGAAATTGGTATGCTCAGGGGTTGGGGGCACTGGGCTCTTCATCTGTTTTGCCACTTCTCTCACCAAGTACCCACTCTCGTTCTCCCTCCCTACCTGAGATGATAGCTCTCTCAAAACCTTGACACTACTATTTCATGACACTAATATTTCATGTTTTGATACCTCCAATTTTATCTAAACACTAATGAAGTGTTTCAGTCTTAACCCTTCATAACTTTTTTTTTTTTTTTTTTATCCTGAATTTCAAATTTCTTACCCTGCTGTTGATATCTACAAAATCCACATCTCATTCCCTTTTCTCCAATAATGCACTCTTACTCTTGTCTATTTCCCCTCATGTCAGACTGCAGGTTGGCGTTCAATCCCTGACCATCAAAGTGGTTAGGCACTGTTCCTTTCCTTGATCCTATTCTAAATCCTTAGCCTCGTATCTTTTTTTTTAAAGTGTTATATAGTCATAGTGTCTTTGTGCTTTCTTCTGATACAGTACCTTGCCTTACCCCCCCCCCTGCCACACTTTTTTATAATTTGGGGAAAAAATGTCTGATCAGGATACTCGCCTCTTGATAATTCTCAAAGATTCAAATAACTGTACTAGTACTCAGATTTTAGGTTTCATAACCCACCAGAAAACATTGCACAACCCACTGCTTGGGAATCACTGCTCTATGGTATGGTAAGGGGGCAGGTTATTCACATTTTGGTAAAGTATTTTATTGGACAAGTGATTGGTGTAAATTTGTGTGATGGGTATAGTAAGGTAATTGAGGAGAAAGCATTAAGCCAGTATGACTATACAGTACAGCACTTTTGAGATGAGTATGCTAATGAAGTATGATAGGTGTAATGAAAATGGGGGTGGGTGAAGTGCAGTGCCCTTGGGTGGTGTGGGCATGTTGGTAGGATGCCTAAGTATTGTTTGAGGAAGGGCATACAGGGGTGAGTTTCATATTGTTGAGGCAAGTTAACAGTATCTTGGGAGGGGAGAGGGAACTAATGTGTTGGTAGGGTTAGCGCTTGGAAAAAGTGAAAAGTTTGTGTTGATTGAGCCTCCTGGAGAAATTTCTAACGAGACTACAGTACCACCAAATAGAGAAGTGGGAGATGTAGCAACACAATTGGAACTATTGGTTAAAGTTGTCTTGTGGAAATTTGTTACATAGCTGGAATGCACTGTAGGAGCTCTTAATATGCCAAGTTAACTGTCTTTCCTTTTTTTTCAGGTATGGTCATTAGAAGAATTTTTAAATAAAATCTCTTAACTCCTACCAGTCAAACTAACATTTCTTTCATTAAAAAATAAAAAAAAAATCTTCATTATAGAAATTCTTTGACTTGTCATATCGTTTAGTTGTTACATGCTTATTTGTCGTCAAGTAAGGAATAAAATAATTATTGTATTTTTACAGTGGATTTAATTATTTTCCTAAGTGTATTTTTAAGGATCATATGAAGAAAAATTAACTGTTGTGGATGAGAATAAAGCTTTAATACAATTTAGGTGGTTTTTAAGTAGTTTAAACTACAGCACTTCATAGGTTGTCATATTGCTATCTATACTTTTATTGTTGTCCTTTCTTTTAGTCTTTGTATGTCCCATACGTCTCTAGTCGGTGTAAGTAATGTTACACACTTCCCGAGTAACTGAACATTGTAAGTCGATGACAATATGTACAGTGGCACTCCTATTGACAAATTACCCACCCTTCCATTTTTCTCATTAAATCATCTTTAGCCACATGGAAAGTCGGCACATTAGTTTAACTCTGGCCACTCCAAATTCTCGTAAGTTGCCTACATGTTAGGCAGCTTACACGTCCCAAGTGGGTCGGAAATGATTGGGTGCACTCCTATCGCCTAATGCCCCTGTTGACCTAGCAGTAAACAGGTACCCAGGAGTTGGTCAGCATGTGGAGTTGCATCCTGGAGAGGGTCAATTCGACCCTGGGGGGGTGACCTTGATATAAGCCTTGCATGTACTGTAAGTAAAGACTGGCGGTCTGTCCCCTGACACATAATTCTAGAATTATATTCCTTTAACAATTTACTGTATCACTTGCTGGCCTCCCATACAATAGGCATTTAATATCGGAAAGTAACCTAATGTTCAAAGTGTCATTGATAAAGTTATGGAAATTAATTTTCTAATGGGCATAAAAATACTTGGGCTAGTTCATCCTAACTCATACACAAAGGCCCTCCAGACTATTTTTTACTGAAGATAGTGTTCAAAATGAATTGCTAAAACTGCAACTGAACTCTGCATGTGTCACTTACAATTAATACAAAGATGCAACAACTACACCTCTTTCGCCCATCTTCAGAATATGGGGAGGTAACTGTAACGGCACAAGTGTAATTGTGTACTATTCCTAGCAGTCGGGAATTGTACTTATTACACTTGTTATTAAACCGTACTGTCAATTTGGAGGATGCATAGACCTCTTACAAATTTTAATCCTCTTACTGCCCCCCCCCCCCTTTCTACCAAAGAAGCATATTTAAAAATCGGCTTTAGCTTAATCTTGAGAAAAAACTTCAATGTGTCTGAGCCATATTCATACTCTGCTCACAGAGCATACCTCTCTCAAACCATATACTGTACACTGATGGTTCCCTATACTACCCCACTGGTGCTGCTGGAAGTGCAGCTGTTCTGAGAAATGGGTGATGGCCTAAATTTTGAACAGGGAGTGAAAACAAACTACTAGGCTTCTATCCTTCTGACCAAACTATTTCTCCCGGTCAAACCTCTGACCGGGAGATTTGACCGGGAGACCGGGGAAAGTGACCACACTTTCATATTCTGATGACAAATTAATCGGCCACACTCCAATGGTAAAGGTTCCAATAATGGTAAAATGCATCATTGGACTGCAATTCATAAACATTATTATTTTCAGTGCTCTCGCTCATAATTTTTTATATACTGTATGCACTTCTTTTTGCATCTATTCTGTAGAGAAATGGTTTGCAGACATCTCGACAGCAAATTTATAGTTATAACCCAACATAAAATGCAACGACTTATTAATGATGGTAACAGTCCAATGCATGTGAATCATTTATTGACCGAATACATATAGCCAACGAGTTGGCCAAAGAATTTGCCTTCAAAGGAAGAGTTTACTATACCCTTGGATTGCCTTCAAGCAACCTAAGTACATGTACAATAATGCTCAAAGAACTTTAACAAAACCTTGTAGATATGAAAGAATGTGAACTTTACAATAGCAGTTCTGTCAATCATGTTATGCTAGTAGGGCCACATAGCTATGAATTATATCAATTATAATCACCACCCTCCTAGATGTTACAAGTGTTTGTCTTGGATTTAGTTACAAAATATCTCTGGGAATTTGCATTACCTGCTAAGGTACACCTCGCCAAATGTAAATTGTTGGGAAATTATTTGCACACACCCTGTCATTGTGTGATCGAGTGTGGAAAGATAAAATAATTTGGAGACAATTCGGTAACAGATGTTAAAAAAAAATTATAAATATTTAAAGATATGCAGTACCGGAAATTTAAACCAAATACAGTACATATCCCCAGTTTGCTAACTGTAGGAAGTAAATGTGTAACCTTTTGTGAGTGAGTGTAACCTTTCCACTGCTGCTAACTGGATGGTGGGCCCCCCCCCCCCATCCAGTTGTGCATGCTGAGGAAATCAAAGGGTGAAATTTAGCTTGCTCTGTATATGTTACTTAATTTTAGAGACTACTTGTGGTTATTCTTGAACCCATTGTTTGCAAAAAAAAAAAAAACTAACATGCTCTCCTAAAGGAATTTTGAGGTTCAGTTTCCAAACCCATTATTTATCTAGGTAACCTTTTCTACTACCACAAAGGATAGGTGTTGGGTGTAAGATGAATGAACTAATAACTAGTCACTTCTGTGAAAAGCAGGAAGCCAGTACAATGACAGTTAAACCAGTTAAATGAATAGATGCATTACATGGAAAAGATCAAGGCAAATTGGGAGACCTTCGACAAGTCGCTGGGTTCCCGTCCTCGTCGAGGCCACTAGGGTTAGTGGCCCTCTTGTAAATCAACATCGGTTTTTCATTTAATGTATTTTGCATTTGATGCCATTATTTAGTTTATTTTATATCAACTCTTGCAATTAAAAAAGTTGTATTCAATGATGCATAAATTTCTACTGACTGGCAAGTTAAGAGAACAGTGCTCATTTGTAAGCTAATAGTGTAGAGCAATCATAAGAAATCCTCTAATCTTTGGTTCAGTTTATGCCTGCATATATGCATACCTTATTCTCTACTTCCATATGGTAGGGAGAGAGCAGTACTATAATGAAAAGTTGTAGGTATTGTGTAATGCATTAAAATATAATTTGCCTATTCATTATATTATTTACAGTACAATAGATAGTAACAGAATGTAGCCATAGCAGATCACATCTTCCAAACGACCTGGTGTATAGTACAGTACTTGTAAATTGTCATGTTATCAAACTTAATGTACAAGAGAGAAGTTGCTTGCTCATATGTGTAAAAAAGATATTTACATTTTTTCTTTTGGGAGTCATTTTTAGGTAGGACAGAAAATCCTTGCAAAATCTCTCAAATACATGCAATTAATTGTTAAACCTGCTTGCTTGAATAAGCAGGAGTGAAAGGGGGAAAAATGTTGCTATTCTGTGCTAATTTAAATGAGAAGCTGAAGACAAATGTATAAGGCATGATTAACGTAGGGAGCAAAGAACTAGAGCACTTCTAGGTGGAATTACAGACTTGTGTAATGTGGTGAATTTTTTTCTTTATGAAAGGGTAGATTTCAAGTTTTAGTTTCTTTGTGTTATGAATTGTCTCGTGTGTGGTCTCGTTTTTTATCTATCTTGATTTTGGGGCTTAGCATCCCCGTGGCCCGGTCCTCTATGTAATACATATTATATTTAAATCTGATTGTTTGTGGTGCAGCATAATTATTCACTACATTAAATTTACTGCCAGTCCCATGTTAGCACAATCAATGATGTTTTGCCATACAATACTTTCATTTATGTATCTTCTAATGACTTTGGTTTTAACTTCTAATTTTACTTCTCTTGATTTTTTATTGCCTGTACAATATTTAGCCTTCAACTTTGTACCTTTCATAATGTTAATAGTGATTTTAGTAACTTATATCCAGTGAAGCCAGAATACACTACACTAAATGACTAAAGTGGTTTTCCACACAGTATTTTGACAAATAAAGGTAGCCTTGATAAATTTAAGTGTTAAATGGCAAACTGGAGAAATTGTGTGAAGAGAACACAACAGTATGGCAGGGACCTTTAGTTATTCAATGTTTTGGTGCTGCGATTTCTTTAGGAATACTGTACATAGTAAGATGAAAGAAGTATATAACAAAAATGTGCTGCCAATCCAAAATATCTGGTCATTGTTTACAATTAGCATGTTAACACATGCTGTTTGTGCACCCTATATTGGTTATCCAATTTTTTATTACTACTGCAGAATATACAGTACTAGAGACCATAAATTTTCAAACATTTTGTTGCTCAAATCATTCCAGCTACAGTGCTATACTATATAAGTAGATTTGCAAACAGCAAATTGCATATAACCACTTTCTATCACTGAGCAGTCAACTGAAGTGGACAATTTGCTTTGGAAAATTAAGAGTTCCACCACCTTAACTGAAATATTCATTTTGTTTTCATATTATCCCAGAAATGGTCATTACATTTGTACCGGAACTTTCCTGTTTTAACCCAATTTCATAGTGTGTGAAATATGTGCAAAGGGTTGTGAAAAATGCTCATTAAGCAGAAAAACTTTCAGCAACTGGAATGGGGCTATAAATAGTTAATCACAAGTGCAAGTCTTAAAATGTAGATGTACTGTGTAGAATACACATTCTTTGCTGCAACAACTTTCTCATTTGTTCTTCTGCTATGTGTTGTCCTTAATTAGGTTCTCTATGCTCATGGTCACCTCCACAGGCTTTTTGGACTTGGGGTCCCCACGATGGCATAGCCTTTGTGGCAAAGGGTCATTCACATGCCATTTCTAGATGGGTGTGACTTTTGATTTCTCTCTGGTTGATACCTGGTTGATGGGGTTCTGGGAGTTCTACTCCCCAAGCCTGGTCCGAGGCCAGACTTGACTTGTGAGAGTTTGGTCCACCAGGCTGTTGCTTGGAGCGGCCCGCAGGCCCACATACCCACCACAGCCCGGTTGGTCCGGCACTCCTTGAAGGAAACAATCTAGTTTCCTCTTGAAGATGTCCACGGTTGTTCCTGTAATATTTCTGATGTTCGCTGGTAGGACGTTGACCAACTGTGGACCTCTGATGTTCATACAGTGTTCTCTGATTGTGCCCATGGCACCTCTGCTCTTCACTGGTTCTATTCTGCATTTTCTTCCATGTTGTTCACTCCAGTACGTTGTTATTTTACTGTGCAGATTTGGGACCTGTCCCTCCAGTATTTTCCCATGTGTATATTATTTGGTGCTCTCCTTGATGATCCAGCAATGTCATCCTGTACTATAATATATTGTATAGTACTGTACAGTATATCATTTTCTTCTGCTGTAAATATACTCTCCCAACTATATACACTTAGTAATGCTTCTCATTCATTATGTATACCATTATTTTTGTACAAAGACATAATTGCTGTTAATTCTTAAATCCTTTGACAATAAAAATTCCCCCCTCCCCTCCCTCCTTGCCTTCCAGCAAATTCTCCGTATCCATTCCATAAATGTTTTGCCACCAAGTTTATTTAAATATTTCATCTATACTAGCAGCTATCCACATTCTAATGTTTGTGTTTTTCTTTTCTTATAAATGTTTCGTTACATAATCCGTAATTTAAAAGATAAATTATCATCCATTTGTCCTAGTTTTATTCCAAACCTGAAAAACCTTGCGATCGAGGATAATGCGGTTTCTTGACTGAATATACCAAACCACTAAGGTTAAGTCATCTATAGTTGTATACCAGCTGAGTAACTGGATAACTGTGACTCACTGTCGAGCGTCCCAACACAGAATTAAAAAAAATACATTCTTCAATAACTTGGTCTGGACGTGACGAACCTTGATTAATTTAAAAAGTAAACTTGGCTAATTTAATAAGTAATAAATAAGTAGTGGACAAACAATTGCACGATATGAATCTTAATCGCGAATAGCTTCGTATTGTGAAACATGTACCGATCCTGAGAGGAACTGTTTTATATATATATATATATATATATATATATATATATATATATATATATATATATATCACTCTCTCACAGCCTCACAGCACGCTGGTATTCCTTAGAGATGGTGTGTAGTATAAACTGCTTGAGTCAGCTTGTAACGGCCGCCGCCCACACCCGCCTACTCTCCAACCGTCTTCCTTTACCCGGGAATTTCCTTTACCTTGATTGACTAACCCGAGTGACGCATGAATATGTTAGTGTCATTATTATTATGTAATTTTGTGCACTTGCGCAACTATAACACGTGCTTATGGAGGGTATTGCAAAGAATCTGATTGGTGTTTATATGTTTTAACATTAACGTGTTATGGTTTCCACAAAGTAGCGTATGTGCGTAGTAAATCGATTTATAACGTGAATTAAGGAATTAGATTTTATCCACTATAGTTGATACTGTCATATAGTGTACAAATTATGGGTTCCTTATAGTTTCCCTGATTATGTAAAATCCAGAGAGTCCTCTTGCATTTGATAATGGGAAATTAAAGCATTGCTTTGTGTCACAAATAAAATACAAATATCCAAACTATATCAAACGGGCCCTTCAACCACGTTCTCACATGTGGACCCCTACAACCACGTTCTCACATGTGGACTCCTACAACCACGTTCTCACATGTGGGCTCCTACAACCACGTTCTCACATGTGGACTCCTACAACCACGTTCTCACATGTGGACTCCTACAACCACGTTCTCACATGTGGACTCCTACAACCACGTTCTCACATGTGGACCCCTACAACCACGTTCTCACATGTGGACTCCTACAACCACGTTCTCACATGTGGACTCCTACAACCACGTTCTCACATGTGGACTCCTACAACCACGTTCTCACATGTGGACCCCTACAACCACGTTCTCACATGTGGACTCCTACAACCACGTTCTCACATGTGGACTCCTACAACCACGTTCTCACATGTGGACTCCTACAACCACGTTCTCACATGTGGACTCCTACAACCACGTTCTCACATGTGGACCCTACAACCACGTTCTCACATGTGGACCCCTACAACCACGTTCTCACATGTGGACTCCTACAACCACGTTCTCACATGTGGACCCCTACAACCACGTTCTCACATGTGGACTCCTACAACCACGTTCTCACATGTGGACCCCAACAACCACGTTCTCACATGTGGACCCCTACAACCACGTTCTCACATGTGGACCCCTACAACCACGTTCTCACATGTGGACCCCAACAACCACGTTCTCACATGTGGACCCCAACAACCACGTTCTCACATCTAGACCCCATAACAAAATAGTTCGTAATTGACAAGTGACCATTGCTGTAACAAACACATACATTCATATATCACAAGCCCTGCATTGCGATATATGCAGCTGAAGATTTACTCTATAACTGATACTGGAGCAGACAGGTGTCTGCTATAGCCACAAATACTATGTACAAATCTCACCTAAAAGAATTATAGGAAAAAGTTCATCGTAGAGCTACAAACCTCTTCGAACTCAATGCAGTTCTTTCATCAGGAATGACAAAGAACTACTGGATCGGCTTATCATACTTGAGAGGCAGGACTAAGGACTAATCTCATTGAGATACTTGCCAGTGAAAAAAACACGAATAATTTTGTAAGATAGAAAAATAATCTTATGGAACAGCCTATCCGCCGAAGCTGACGTTACCAAGACAACACTGCAGTTTAAAATACATCTTATCTTCAGTTTATCTTGAGATAATTTCAGGGCTTAGCGTCCCTGCGGCCCGGTCTTCGACCAAGCCTCCTTTTTGAAGCCGCCCGTAGCAGCTGTCTAACTCCCATGTACCTATTTACTGCTAGGTAACAGAGGCATTAGGGTGAAAGAAAACTCTGCCCATTTGTTTCCGCCTCCACCGGAGATCGAACCCAGAACTTCAGGACTACGAATCCGAAGCGCTGTCCACTCAGCTGTCAGGCCTACATTTGGAGAAACTCATCAGAGAGAACAGGGACCTACACAAGCCCTCCATGATCAATAAGTAAAACAAAAAAGAAAATTGAATAGAGGAAAAGAAGTAAGAAATTATAACAGGTGTAGTAGTGCTACCAATATCAACAAGCAAGGAGACAGTCGCGGAAAAAAAATCGTTAGTTGAAAGAACGGAACTTGTTTCAGAGGGCTGCATCTTCTGCTGGGACTGGCCGTCTGGGGCAGACTGCACCACGTCTTCCCTGGACCCGCGCCAGCCAGTGAAACACTGTTGAAGGAAGAGAGAAAGTTCATATTAGCAACTCCGTGTGAACGTGAACGAACGTTCACCCGCCCTAACCAGACACACCGAATGTATTCATCAAGAACTATGTACTCCAGGGCCGGATTCAATTATAATTGCTGGTTGATCAGAACCATTGTGTTTGCCTTAACTAACTTCTTTCACGTTGATAGGTCACACCATCACCAACACCAAACTAGCACCAAGAGCCGGAACATATGACTGGATTCTGCTCTATTGTCAAGTCTGGCTAGACTAATGAGGGCAGCTGAACCGACTTCTGATATTTTGAAGTCAATTTAGGATAGCCTGTGAAGCAGAAACCTTTCCTAATATTAAAAAAAATTCTTTATTAAAACATTATACAATATAAAGATCAATTTTAAATCAATTTACAAGGGAAACATACTACATTATAAATAGTTTATATAATTCTCAGGAAACTAATTTTTCATATCACAGAGCATGAGCCTAAAACCCCAAATGTTATATTTGATCCTGCCTCGCAAAAACTTCATTATTTGTCTACTGAGTAACCCTTCTGCCTGCCTATCAAAAAAAATGTAATCAGAAAGTAGCAAATTATTTGTATTCTTAATTTTCTTACATTTTATATCAATTGAAACATTAAAAACCTCATTAAATTCACTCTAATGCTTGGTCCACATAAAGCTTTAACAGTGTCTGTAATCTAGTTTACAAGAACAACTTTTCGCTTACAGAGAAAAATATATACTATTATTCACAATTTCAGTACACTGGTCACACCTTTTTGTCCTTAATGCCCAACATCAACAACCTATCATTTGTAGGGAAGGTCTCATGAATATAGCGATACAATAATTCACGTTGTTTTTGGAGCAATAAATTTAACATTGAAGGTTTGCCCATATTACTCGCCTTATGTGGCGAGTAAAAGTAAGTGGATATGCCTCCTCTACTCTAGGAATTATATGTGGGAGCAGACACATCATACACTTGCCTATTGTTCATCATTAATTTAAAAACCTTCAACAATGCAAATCTGCAATGAACATCAATTGCAATTCAAAATAACAAAAAGTGAGTTGAAATAAGGCAAGGTCAGTATACTCTGGCATATGTATCAAGTAGCTAATATGTATTTTACAAAAAATAATGTTCTAAAGCATTTACACTATTCCTTTCTAAAGGTAACACGTAAGATAGACAATGACTTATGATATACATTTAGTATCCCTATAACACCGTCTTTCTTACCTTACATAGTCCTTTACATTGGTCCGTTTAATTGGTTGGTATCTACCATATCATACATATCGAAAATAATTTTGTTCATCTCCATAGCAATTTTCTTATCAACTGTGAGTCAACTACCACACTTTTAGATAAAATTTACAATTGATTATTACAACCTTCTGAAACAGGTTAATTTCCTATTTGACAACATATTCGTAGCTACTATTGTATTTCTACATAGTACTTACCAATTCGTACCAATGTTGTTCCATATGTTTGACACCAGCAAATGCCGAGAGCCCTTTTTATTATATGATTATTATTATTATTTTTCTACCACAGACGTGGCCACACATTTACAATGCTAATCAGCATATATACATTTTTCTTCTGTCCTCCATGGACAGAGTGAGAGATTTGTCAACATACAGGTCAGGGATTTATTGAACAATCAACCACAGAAGGTGATGTAGTGCTTTTAAAATGCTAGGCTAAGCTACATACGTAAATACATAGATACACAGATTTATGTATGCTACACAAAGTGTTTCGATGTGTATACTGCACTTTCCTGAACCTGTCTTTATTACACTAACTGTCAAGCCCCATCATACATGTTTTTGTTCTTGTAAAGACAGCACAGTGCCCTATCAAAGTTGTCTAACTCATCCTGAACATTATTATCATAATGGATAATAAATATTGGATAATTGGATAACCAAATTCACAAATATAATTTGGTGCAATCGGAAGAATGATGAATAAATTGCATTATAATAGTGTAAATGTGCACAGTTGGTTCAGCCAAGGCTTGGCCTAATTTTATTATGAATGTTTATGACAGATTTGAATCATTTATATAAATATTATACAAATTGTTATATAACTTCAATCCACCAGTCACTAAATTTCCGTTGGCATCCATTGGTATTTATATTGTATATCATATACTAACAAAAACAATACTTCATGTTGAACGGTGTGCAGATGTCAACGAGGGTGAATGGTCTTTAAAACAGAAGAGAGTGAGGTGTGTAGTAGTGAGTTGGCGCCAGTAGACAGGACCCGCCCACCTAGACACTGCTGCAGGCCGGCCAGTCTGCGGACATCGATCTCTATCCTAGTCTACTCAAGGTTACGCTCTCTGAGCAGTTAACACCGCTTGTATGCTTGTATTTTCACAGACAGGCACCCAAATTAGGTTATGTTTCATTGTAAAAATTAGAGACACCCTAAATATATTTAATTTTTGTTTAGCTTGAAGCTCCTGCAGCGAATNGCTTTGCTTACCATCTCCCTCCAGGCTGTTTTCTTTTTATTTATTTATTTATATGCAAGAAGTTACATTGGGTTCATGAGAGTACAGAGACTTGACTTCTTTTGTTTTTACATTCTTGAAAGCCACTAGCAGGCATAGCGTTTGGAGCAGAGCGCTTCTAGCTCTGCAGCCACACGTGCAGGTTTGGGGGGGGGGATAATTAATAATTAGTCTTCTTGCTCCATTGATCACTCAGGTGCCAGGGAGATGATCAATTATAAAGCTTTCTCTTTTGGATATTAGCATATCTACCATATAGTATGCTATATGGTATAGTATATACTGTATGGTATAGTATATACTGTATGGTATAGTATATACTATATGGTATAGTATATACTATATGGTATAATATATACTGTATGGTATAGTATATACAACCACCTTACCATGTTAAGTCTTCAGACAAAGCACCTGTTACTATTTTATATATAGATTAAAGGATAATACATGCCCAAAATTCCTTGAAGGCTATACGTAATAAAAATGGAAATTGCAGTAGTATATAACGATAAAAAAATTACTTTTCTAACAGTCCGATATAGTTTGTTAAACTATTTGTTTATATACAATTATATAAACAGAAAAGAGGTTGATATGATCTGATCCAACAGAAATAATATGAGGAACTTTTTTATAGGTTATATGCCAAGTCTGTAGTTCATTAGTGATCTGCATTGTAATAAGATCATCTTGTTTACACGTACGAGAGAGTCGGTTGCAATGTATCTTGAGGTTATCTTGAGATGATTTCGGGGCTTTTTTTTTTAGTGTCCCCGTTTTAGTTTTAGTGTTTTTTAGTGTCTAAAAAACACTAGGTATAGTTTTTTTAATGTTTAGTGTTTTTTTAGTGTTCCACCCCCAGGAAGCAGCCCGTGACAGCTGACTAACACCCAGGTACCTATTTACTGCTAGGTAACAGAGGCATAGGGTGAAAGAAACTCTGCCCAATGTTTCTCGCCGGCGCCTGGGATCGAACCCAGGACCACAGGATCACAAACCCAGCGTGCTGTCCGCTCGGCCGACCGGCTCCCGTGTAATCTTAAATTCGTTCATAAATAACAAAGGTGAGCTTAATTAACTTGTGTGTTGGATGCAGGGTATGCGACTGGTGGTTCAAAGTGGACTGCTCTGGCTCCCCTGACAACTACAACATCAACGAAGACCTCTACAAGATCGCCGACGTCAGGGTTAGCCGCTCTAACAACCCTGACCCCATAAAAGTAGAAGAGGACGAGGAGGATAAGGAAGAGGAAGTCAGCAGCGAGGCTTAGCCTTTACAAGACGTCTACCACGATCATTTAAGACACATCTACACAACCATTTGTGAGACGTCAGCTATGTGACTTCTCATGGGAGGGAGGGAATTATCAGGAGAAAGTACCAAGCCATTATGACTATATGGCACTTAAGAGGAGTCAGGATAAGGATTAGGGATGGGACGGGGGAAGGAAAGGTGCCCAATGGAGCCAGCTTCACGAAACAGTTAAGCAAGTACTTACGAACGTGTACATCTTTTCTCAATCTTTGACGCCTTTGGTTACATTTATTAAACAGTTTACAAGTATGAAAACTTGCCAATCAACTGTTGTTATTGTTATAAACAGCCTCCTGGTGCTTCGGAGCTCATTAACTGTTTAATAATTGTAAATAAAGCCGCCAAAGATTGAGAAAAGATGTACAGGTTCGTAAATGTTTGCATAACTTCTTCGTGAATCTAGCCCTTGTTGGACGGTCGGGGATTGAACGCCGACCTGCATGAAGCCAGACCGTCGCTCTATTGTCCAGCCCAAGTGGATGGATCATGGGACAAGTATGAAAGAGGCTTTTTATCTAATGTATATTTTTAGATATTGTTTTTTTAATGTCTAAAAATTCAATTAAAAACACAACTTTATTCAGAATTACTATAATATACAAAACCTATGTAGCCTACTTAATTATCAGATTGGCTGTTATACCCTTCACGAAAAGGAATTACGGCTACACTACCAAGAGAGGGTTATACTATACAGCAGTTTTATACTGTGGCATATAACATACTCTGCTATTAAAATTACCTGTGGTATTAAAGTGTTTAGCTCCAGAAAATGGGATATAAAACTGATATGATATTGTTTATAGATTCACCACCAAGCTTGTTCGCATAGCCGCAAACTGCAGTGTACCCAAGATTGTTAATAATTAACAAGGTATTCAATGGCAGCTCCTGTTTACTTTCCATAATCTGATGCTCAGGCGGTGGATGCAAACACCATGAACGGCCAGTAGTGAAACTTTGGGGGGGAAATTTTGTGGTCATTAAATGGCTATACATACATATATACACACACAGTACATTAATCACTTATTTGCCTGAATTTACCTTAGGGGCTACAAATCATTAATGATCTTGTCTGGAATGCCGGCAGCTTGTCAAAGGAACTTCCCCCGCCTATATTTCTGATTTTTTCCCCAGATGAATTTTGACTACTAGGGTATTTGCAGTTTTAGCAGATAGGTGATTCCATGGGTTTGTTACTATGGATTAAAATGCGTGTCTTGTTTTCTATCCTACATTGTAGCTTGAGCTTAATAAAGTTGTTCCTCTCTCTGCGAGTTACACTGAACCTTTTAAAGATTAAGTGGTTTATATTAATATTGTTCCAATTGTTTTAACTGTTTTGAGTGTATTTTGATTGTTTAATGCATTTTTACGGTTTATGAGTGTTTTTGAGTTCATTTGAGTGAGAGAAGAGAGGCTTCATAAGCCCCCCCCTCCCATCAACTTGGGGTTGTAAGTTTCCATGGTGATACAGGGAGCATTCTCCAGATATGACACTGACACAAATCATAAAACATTCCTACTGTGGATACCTGACACTTGACCGAGTAGTAGAGTATCAAACGCCAGTGTGTAACTCTTAGAAATACACACTTCCGTAGGGAAAGGGAAATTTATAACACACAAATTGTTATATTCAGGAGGCTAATCTTGGCCATGTAGAGCATCAAATACAGAATGTTAATTTTGAATTTTTTTTTATAAAACCTTAACTAACAATGGTTACCATAAAACTACAAAGAAAATCAGCTCTATTTTTATTCAGGAACTATAATAACAATTCAGTACCAACATGAAGAATATTGTCCATTAAAACAGAGCAGAAACAAAATGACTTCTAACACCAAAAAACTTGTATCGTTTGAAAAAATATAAAATGTACCAGCTCACAAAATTCCTTTTACATTCTAATATTAATTAAAGGAATGGACATACAACTTGTACTTCAGAGATAAAAACACACCAGTGAAGAAATACTAATAATTCAAATACAATGATTAAATTTGTTTATTTTGCCCTAAATTAAACTTATTGTACTACAGTATACTAAACATAGTTACTCAAAATTAAGTCCTATAATTTATTTGCCTTAATGCTCTGATCATCCAAGATCTGTTGAAATATAATTATAATAATTACAAACATACCTACTGTATTTTGAATTGAGGTTGGGGAAGTGTATAGGCGCTGGCTTTGAGAACACACGGATACGGGTATTGTATATGGTATACTTTGAGGCACAAAATATATTTTCACATTGGATATTGAATTTCTCCTGTATTTACATAATACTCTTGTCATAGCTAATAGCCAGAATCGTATTACAAGGCATAGTAGGTAAGATTTATTTTGCCTTATAATGAAAGTTTTCTTTTATTAGTTTCCTCTGGAAAAAAATGGTAAATTTTGATATGAACAGAATATGGTATATAACACTAGGAAGGGTACCAGGCTGTGCACGGGTCTATCTTTCCTTACTCCCGCTCTCCCCCCCTCACTCCACCTTTCTTCACCAACAACCTTCCCCCCTCTTCATCTTTCTTCCCCCATCTCGTCCCCTCTTCAAACATCCCCTCCTCCCCCCACTCAGAAAATTTATATAATGAAGGACTGAAGCCGTTACACAAGTTTATAGCCAACTTGGTTACACACGGGTCTATTCCTTCCTCTTCCCACCCTTTTCCCTGCTTCACTCTATCCTCCCCCTCATCTTCCTCTTTGTCTTCCCCTTCTTTCAGAAAACTTGTTATTACAAAGCACTGAAAATGCCAAACTATGGAAAATACAAAGAACCAATATTTCAGACTTCTCTCCATAAAAATTGCATGGGGATTGGGACTCCATAATGCCATTATTTCCATACATGCCAATCACATGGCTTGATAATGATCTATGATGGGCCGAAACATTGTCGTTTCTTCCTTTTCTGATGTGTGGTTTTGTTATCATATCTTGAGCTACATTACTGTGACTCATTGTCTGCAATGAAAATATTTCTTAAGGTACAGTATAGTACAGTATTTTACTTGGGCTGACCCTGCCCACCAAAGACACTCGCCTACCCCCCACATCCTTCCTATGTCAAAGTTAGGCAAGGCTTAAGCTCCAACTTCGAACACACACACACACACACACATTTTATTATATACAGAAAGACACACACACTGTACCTTTTGGTATAATTCAGTCAAATTTAATAAAACTATTATTTTTGTCATGTAAAAATTGTTGTATTCCATTTCTTGGACTAGTATTTACTCAGAAAAATTTGTATACAATGGTATACATAAATATGTGAAGTTTTAATATTCTCATGAATAGGAACAAGAACCAGATATATACAGTATACAGTACAAAACATTCAATACTTTTAGGAATATAAATTTTGTCATTATATAATCTGATCAACAGTAAATTTAAATATTTTGAAGTATCACAAATTGATTTGTACCAAGCACACACAGTTGCTGCATATATAAACACTTTTACTTACCTGATTCGTGGCTTTATTGACCACAGTAAATATTTCACATCAACACCAATACTGCATATTTTCATGCAATTAAAATAATTTGCAAGGTAGCCCATGCAAAACCACATTACTATTAATATTTACTGGGACAAATATATATATTTTAAACTGTATTATGAAGACAAAACAAAAACTTAAAATCTGCAAATTACATTCTACATAAATATAATCAAATTAAGGCTTATCTTGTATCCTTGAGATTACTCCAGCATTTGCCCGACACGAGCTAGCCTCCACTATAATTATAGCATAGAAGGCTAATTTGGTAAATTCACCCATTCATTAGTATTAAATGCAGTGTTACAATTTTATTATAGTTCTCTAATAACTTTTAGTAATAACGCACATGGCCCTAAGTCTTTGTGAGGGTCTTCCCACTTTAATTGAAATGCAATCTAAAATTACCTAGCAGATGTCAGGGTCCAGCACCATTGCAAAACTTGCACATTTTAGAATGTAAATATTTGGGTTAGAAAATACTTTACTTTTTGTTTACTTTACTTTTGTACTGTTAACTAAGTACTGTACTGTAACAGTATATCCAATTCAGTCCTCAAAGGGTTAAACAAAATAGTGCCTTCTATGAAGCTTGGTGTAATGCTGAAAAAAAACTTATTATGTACTGTATACTGTAATGTGTTCATTCAACAGCTTTTTATTGCAAAATATTTTTAAAACATGAATACAGATACAGGATTTGTAAAAATTATGCTGCTAGCAGTAAAAAACAAACTCATCAGCTCCCAGAAAGAAATTTATTATAAATGTTTTAATTAATTCTCCCACTGTATGTTTACATTTTTCTTTCTATTGCCAACAAGAATTGATTTAGGAGTTCATTTTTCTTTATGCATTTTATGGTGCTGTTTGGAGAAGGGTGGGGCACTAAAATGTCCTGGTTCCAACCCATTACTCTTTTGTCCCTTTCTTCTCAACCCTCTTGGCTGGCTTCCTCCTTGTCTACTTTCAACATGTCTTGACTAGTACACTTCCTTGTAACTTAGCCTCTTCTCACTCAAATACAGTACCACCTGTCAGCATCAAGGCCACACAAGGTCTGGTTCATAATGAGTATGTCACTGGTCACCGAAAGTCATTAAAGTATACTATCCAACAATGATTATCAACTTCCCTGCCTGTATAACTTGCCCACACACAGCGTAAGATACCAGCTATCTCTGTCCAGTCTATTTGATAATGGTTGTCTAGCTGGCTTTGGCAACTTGTGAATGGGCTTTTGTCTCCTGTCTGGTGCATTGTACTACCTATTTGGTCTTTATAACCAGAAGTGTAGTCAGTTTGAAACCAGGGCCAGGATTAAATTCCCGGCAAAGCAAGAGGTTAAGCATGTTTCCTTACACCTCATTCTTCGCCTGAAGTAAATTGATACCTGGGGACCAGGATTCATCAAGCATTTACACATCTAATAAACCTGTACATCTTTTCACAATCTTTGGCAGCTTTATTTACATTTACTATGCAGTTTATGAGCATCAAAACTTCCCAATTAAATGTTGTTATTGTTATAAACAACCTCCCAATGCTTCAGAGCTCATAAACTGTTTAATAAATGTAAACAATGCCACAAAAGGTTGAGAAAAGATGTGCAGGTTTGTAAGTGGTCAAGTAACTGCATAATAAATCTTTGCTCTAGGAGTTAGTCGACTGCTGTGAGAGTTGCATGCTGGGACAGATCAATCATTGTCTAAGGGTTTCTGTACAAGCCTAATGGGTTCCCTGTCCACAACAGTGAGAAACCAACATTGTTGATTTAATTATCTTCTCTACTCCTGCACAGGAATTTATTGTGTATTGCCCAACAACTTTGTTGTTAAATGAACAAATCCACAAGGGCCGTGACGAGGATTCGAACCTACGTCTGAGAGCATCCCAGATGCTGCCTTAATCGACTGAGCTACGACTTGGTATAAGAATTACAACCAGAAATTCTACAACCAACAACTTTGTTGCTGTTCTGCTCTCTTTTCTTCCTACAATCTCCTTGGTAATGTTATTTCCCTTCCTCCTTCGTGCTACCTTCTGTATACTTTCAGCTTCTTTGTTTTCTCAATTATTTTCCCCTTTTTTATTTTTCTTCAGAATTTCTCTACTTTGTTATTTAATGAAATTTTTCCACGGGATCACTTTTTTCCTTTCCATTTCCCCTAATTTCATGTCCTGTGTCACCTCCATTTCTTTAATAGCTTTCCAAGTTCCTCCACAGCAGCCTCAATACTATTTTATCACTTTCTCTTTGGCTCTTTCCTCTCATTTTAATTTGCCATTCACTTAAAATTAGCAATTTTGGCTACAAATCTATACTTTCGTTGAGTTAGCTATTAATTCCGATACACATTTTCTTTTTAAAATTTTCATTGTATTCTTTTGCATTAAAAGTAAATTATCATCAGAGATAGGCACCAAGCCTTTATGGATAGAAGCACTAACAAACTCAACAAATTGCATGCTTTACTTATTACGTACCTTACCATATTTTTGTTCTCGTATTTCACACAACTGTACTACGTAATAATTTGTTCATAAATGGAGCCACATCTTTGAACAGAATTGCCTATATCCATCATTATAAACATGGTTAAAGTCATTTTAAAAGAAGGCACCAAGTCAGGAATGTTTAGACTAAACATCCAGCAGTGAACAGCTATTAAACCTGGAGACCAAACATCTGGTAGTAAACATGGCTTATTTAAACCTGGAAACACAAATTGAAAAAATACAAAGGGAACCCTTTAATGATTTATTTTTTGGTATAAATGTTATAGGCACAGCATCCTGCTCCACATGACAGTCAAAATAATTATAGTATTTGAAACTACCAATTCATGGTAGTGCTAAATTTTTTAACTAATGTTAATAATGTTACACTGTAAAAGCAATGAATATATGTAACTTTAAGAGTGAATAAGTCAGATTTGTGACTTCATTGTTCATATTTATTTATTTATATTTGTTAGACCTAATAGCCAGAATGACCTACTTGGCTTACTATGCAAGTCCTGGCTTGCCTAACAAGTCGAGTTCTCCTGAATTTATATTTTTTCTTATAAAATGATAAAGATATCCATTATATTATGATTTTATTTTTTAATCAGTTAAAACTAATGTGGAAATATAACCAAACTTAACTTACCTAAGTCGGTAATTCATGTTCTCAATATAATATACAGTAATAATATTAATTCAAATATGAATTTTTGTTAAAATAACAAAAATCACTCTGTCTATTAGGTGAATCAGGCCCTGCATACTAGGCCAAGGAGTGTGTTCTGCCAATTAGGTATGACATATAATATTTATTATATACATTCATACTGTATAGTGGTATATCAACAAGAAATAAGAATTTATTTTACATTTGCCAAAGGCATTTTAGTGAAAGATATTGTGTTGCTCAGTTTTTATAATGTTCCTTAAATAATCTTCATTACACAGCATAAAGAAAACCTTTCTTGCAAACCAAGGACCATGCATTAATACAAGCACACACACCACACACACACATGTATTCCCTTGTATCATTTGTCAGGAATAATTTCTAAATTTATAGATTGGAAATAACCTTTATACCGAAATACAGTATCTCCTTTCTTTCATACATCATGTGTATATATATCTTCTATCTACAGTTCACTCACTTTAACCACTAATATCATAAAAATGTAAGACATAGGCCTACTTATAATCAAACCTGAGATAGTTAGGAGGTGTGCCGTGACTAGGGAATATGAACCTTAATGTGAAATGTCATTATGATTTCTTAAGAATATCACAATAACATTTTTCAAAGTTTTAAAAGCAGGAATTCTGCACACTAGAAAAATGCATTCAAAATCTAATTTACGCAATAAAAGCCAATACATCTTACACTAGCTGATCCTGCATGAAGGCCAGAGGGCCACAATCACTCTTCACGCCACTGTATAACTATGTGCTATATATTGTATAGAATTTGCATATATGATACAGGATTTCATCTTAGAATATAAAAATATTGTTTTATCTGAAGTGAAACATTTAGCACTTACATAACTGCATATATTTTTATATATAAAACAATTTGTAATTTCTCAACAAAGTTTGCCAAACAAATTTGCTTATTTTTAATTAAAATGGCATAAAAATCCACAAGTGCTTTTACCCTAGCACAGATAAACTTAACTATCTTAATATAGGGTAACAATGACACGGTATAATCTCTGGTAAGTGTGGATTCATATTGCAACCCTTTTTTTCATAATATCTTTACAGTAATAAAATACTGTAATGACAAAAAACTAAAAACTACGACTGGCCAAAACTACACATTTGCTACAAATTTTCCCTATAGTTAGGAAAATCATATATTTACTAATTTAAACATTCTAATATTAGCTATATTCAGCCAAATTACACAATCAACTTATTCAGGCACACTAGTAGGAAAAACTTTATTTGAAACTCTAAGATTTTTAAAGGAACTGTGTAATTATTTACCATCTTCAATGCCAGTAAACTGACCTGTGTACCCACATACAAACCCTCTTGGAAATCACTCTTACTAACATACACAAAAATCACAATCATGCATCAACACTTGCTCCGAGAAGATTCAGAATATAACTCTGTTGATCAACAGTTTACTTGTAACATCACTATTATTAACACGTCCTCTAGTATAATCATAACTTATGCAGAAAGCCACAAGAGCACCTCTGAATTTGTTTCTTTGTCCACTAAATAATTAACAATATCCACTACACAGTCAGCCTCATTAACAAATACAGCAACAAAATATGTTATACAGTGGTACCTCGAATAACGATCGCCTCAAATGGCGAACATTTTGGGTAACGACCGGCCCGATTGCCGACAATTCGTCTCGTATGGCGACCGCTCGTTTGAACAACGAAGACACCACATGGTGGGGTCACGCTGTTTCTCGCACATTCTCAGACGACTCCGACGATGCAAATAAATTATGTTGTTTTTGTTTAAAGATGCTAATGATCGCGGGATATAAAGGGGTGACTGCTGAGATGTTGAAAGCATTGACTTTTTTGTAGAAAAAAGTAATTAAATTTTTTGAAATACAACAAATGTCATAAAGGTTCGTTCGGTGTTCGGCAGGTAGGCTGCTCCATGTTCCTTAAATAAAAAAATAAATAAAAAATAAAAACAGTTGAAACAATTTGAAAAACGGACAAATACCATAAAGGTTCGTTCAGTGTTTGTCGGGTAGGCTGCTCCATTATTGAGACGCAAATGAAAAAATACAAAACAAATGGAACACATTTGAAAAAAAAAAAAAGATTGCTATAATGGAGCAGCCTACCTGACAAACACTGAACGAACCTTTATGGCATTTGTCTGTTTTTCAAATTGTTTCAACCATTTTTTTCTTTTTCTTTTTTTTTTCTTTTTTTTTTTTAATTAAGAAACATGGAGAAGCCTACCTGCCGACCACCGAACAAATCTTTTTGACGTTTGTTGTTTTTCAAAAAATTTTCCTTTTTTTTTAAGAAACATGGAGCAGCCTACCTACCGAACACCGAACGAACATTTTGCTATAAGACAAATGAAAAAAAAATATTGAACAAATTTGAAGAAAGAAAAATGTCAAAGGTTTGTTCAGTGTACGTAAGGGAGGCTGCTCCATTATTTAAAACATCGAATATCATATTGATATTTTTCGGTGGTTGAACGGATTAATTTGATTTCCATTATTGTCAATGGGGACATTCGTTTTGTATGACGTCCGTTTCACATGACGATCACGGTGCCCAAATGAATTAAATTCGTTATTCGAGGTTCCACTGTATATAATTATCATAATTGCACATCTGGTCACATTAATACTTAGACAGTACAGTAAATTAATTTATATCATCCAGGGCAATGCATACCAAATTCTCATTACTCCGAGCTTCTTATATACACTGTGTCCCTCTTCATCAATAACCTCTCTTGCCACAAGTTGGGTGATCAAACAAAGTCAATGCCACAGTTGTTACGCACCTTGCCTCCCTCTTTCATGCTTATTGCCACAACTTATTATTTAGGCATAGAAACATAGCATACTCATTCCAAGTCATTTGAACATCACAAACAATAATTATAACATAACGTAAAGTCGTTAGAAATTCACAGCAAAGTGCTGAAGTTTCTGCAGAAGAACTTTAAAGGAAGTCAATGAGAACAGTTTTTCCTACATCTTAATTTCTTACAATGAAAGTACATTTTAAATGGCAAGTTTCCTTCCTTAACCATTTTTTAATACTTTCAGTACATTTACAAGTATAAAAGTAGCATAAACTAATTTGTGTATATAACTGATGGCTATCACCAAAACTTTTAACACATTTAAATATAATTTCCCAAAAAAAAACATCAAAAGCACATGCATCATTAATGCAACACTTTTGAACAAAGTCCCCATTCAGGATTGCAGCAGTCTTGTATAATGTTCAAGGCAGTACTGTATATCAGAAGGTTTCCCGTGAACATTAATCACTTTCTTGGCATTAATTTTCCTTTTAATTTAATTTGCATTAAACACTTGATATTAACTAAGAGATTTTAAGAATGCATAATTAATGCATTTACTTACGATGTTTAACATTTGTAAATTTATAGTTGATTCTATTAGGTTAATATTTGTCACAATTATTTTTAAATTACTGTTTCAAGATTTGCAATTCTGCCAATTATATACATTTTTCTCATATACCTGTACTATACAGCATTTGAAAAATTCAGTTCCGAGACGAAAATCGGGTTTTGGACACGCCATCGTTGAGGAGCCAATAGTTACAATTTATCACACCAATACTTGTTTCAGCCCAGATTAATAACTACAGTTAACCTAGTTAATAAAAATGAAGAGAATTTTAGTGTAGAACAATTCATTTTGCTCCACATGCTAAAAGTTATTGCAGAAGCCAAGTAATTCACTTTAGATCATAAAGAAATAAACAAAAAACAATTCAAACAACTTCGTGCATTGCAGTGAGTTTCCCAACATAAAATGATGATGATATAAAAAACTGAAATATACTTTATAAACAAGAATAACATGTCAAGAGCTACAAGGTGACATCAGTGACCTACCCTGTCCAGAGCACTACTGCATGTATACAACAGTGCCCAGCAACTGATCAAACATTGTAACTAAAAGAAAGGTAGAGAAGCTTCTACTTAAAGATTATTTCACACTAAACAATCAAGTGCACTTATTGTGCAATTTTGTGATACTATATTATATTAATTGTGCTGCAACAATATAATTGTATTCATGAAATAGTTGTTATAACTATTAAAAAGAAAATTAACACCCATATTTTACCAGAAGTTTACACACAAGTGTTGGGGGAGGGGGTTAAAATATTGGGAAAGAATGTTAACAATTTGTTATGCTGATCTGCTACCAGAGTCTGAGACATTCCTTAAACTAATAACTAAGACAGAGGAAAGCGTTGGAGAACAACCGACTTCACTATCATCCTTTTCATTAATTTCTTTACAAAGATTTTAAAAATCTAATTTGACTGATCTCTAATGATCAACATGAAGCAGGAATTACAATACTGTATTTAAAAATTCAAAACCTTTAATGAGGTAAGGCAAATGGAACCGGAATGTATTCCAAAAATAATAGACAAAACAAATACTGTATTACATAAAAAGCAACCATAAATTATATGCTAAAAAATATAAGGATTAGCTGGTCTGGGGGTGATGATCGTTTGGCTACCATGCTATAAATATTGGGAAAAAATCACATTAACTGTTTTTGCTTTTTAATTAAGCTGCATATTTACCTTTGTGCACTGAACCACACGAAAAACATATAAATTACCTTCAAATTTATTAAGAAATGTTTAGAAAAAGTAATAATCAAGATCTACAGAGCTTAGGAGCCATATGCTCATGCAATCTGCGGTCAACCTTAACGAAGAGCGCAACTGTTCTCTGGATAGACCCACCCCGTATGTGCAATTCTAACAGTATTAAACCTCGAAAACTATTCTTAACAGTACACACACTGTAAAACTCCCAGAACAAAGATAGTGGCCGTCTTAAAGTTTTTGCAGTTTATTTCCTAACAGATATCTTTATTAGTTTACCTTCCTGCATAAATATATATTTGTATTTGTTTTTCTTATTTTTAAACATCTACTGTATGGAGAAAAGAATTTAAATAACAATTCTACATTTCCTTGGATATACAGAATTTCATATTAGTTAAATGTTGACTTTGCCAATATAAAGTTTTGAATTTTTGTATAAATATTGCCCATAATTTAAAGTTCTCTTACAGAATTCAAAGAAAAATATACAGTAAATTAGAAAAAAAATCAAATTTTTCAAACATAATTATAAGCAAATGCTTTTATGAGCAATGATTCTACTTAATCAAAAATTATAATAATTGAAGACATTTATGTATAATATCAAGGTTTATCTTTTCATTATGCAATAATATCCAGAGAAATGTCAAATCTTGGTAATTATTGGCAGTTATGATTAGAACCCAATTCTCAAATGTTTGTATAGTGACAAACGTCAATTGATGCTAGCTGTGTTGATTTCAAAACACCCCTAATATGTCCATTGATGTAGGCCATCATTCAAGGGTTAATGCAATGTAATTTTGATGTTATTGGCCACAGAATCAAAATTGTGGTGCAATAATGAAATAAGAGGCACCATAATATTGATACTTCCTCAAACTAATGAGCACCAGCTTCGATAGATTGGGTGGATGAACTAGGTTGATACGTTTCTGGTTTGGTAAATCCACTCCAAATTTGACACTTGTCAAATTATGAAAACAAGGTGGTTCATGAGCTGATGCTCATCTTTTATCATTGTAAGTACTCAAAGACCCAGGAAATAAAGTTTTTGTTTTGAAATGCAATGCCTAGACCATCAAACTCCTAATACTTGATCACTTTGTAATTTCTCTTCCAATAAAGTCTGACAAATATTACACAGTATTTAAATACTTAAAATTTTCACCAGACTGTAAGAATAAATCAAGCATTTAGTATAAAGAAAATCTTCTCTAAGCAGCCACAGTAGCTCTCCCGTGTATTGTCTTTGATACGACAGATATCTACTACAGTGCTAGGCCTCGTGACTTGTGCAGGCCTACCCATCACCATGACTAGAATCTGGTGTGCCCACAAGAGGTAATGGGAGCATGACATTGACCCAGAACAGATTAAAATTGTCCATAAAGTACAGAAGCAAAACAAATTACTTTTGCATAAAAAGAGAAAAGCTGAAAACAAGATAAGTGAAAGCTTACCTAATGCCAACAAACCATGCACTTGTACTTAACCATTTCACCAGGTGGTAACTAAAATCAGCCAGGGATCCAAGATACCTGCCTGCTTCACTCGTGTATCACCCCCAAACATTCTGTTGCCCCTTCCCCCTCTCTCACACCAAAAAATGGCCAAAGACAACCAAGTTTGGTGACCTACCAAGGTCACCAAAAAAGAGAGAATTTCATTTAATTTACACTTGATTTCTGAGCTGGCCCTCAGTAACTACTCGTGCATACTCAAAACAATGCCTCAGAAAGGCAATCTAAAGGCACAAATAAAGATGGAGGGACTGATCCATTGGGTTAAAAGGCTGGAAATCTAGGGTTCAGAAAAGGAGAAATGCAAAGACTGGAAAGGTAAATTACAAGAGCCACATAAGCCCAGTGAGGCTGAGAGAACATCCAAAAGGTGAGCAGCTAATATTTTTTTTTTGTACCAAACTCCTGGCATGAGGACCTAGTCCAAAGTACTATCCAGATATTGGGGCAACTTTAGAGAAAGAAAGCCAAGGAAAGGACATTCAAACCCCTCAGAGAAGGTAACTCTAGTTAGGAACCAATAAGAGCTAGTTGACACTTAGGAAAGTTACCCTGAAATAAAGTTGGGCGAACTAATAAGATATTGACACACAAGATGGAGAGCATTAACAATTGTGAAGTGTAATGAAAACAAATATTATGTGTGCACCCACCACCCACCTCTTCCATCGGACAAAGTCCCAAGGAACACCAATCCCAATCGGCACGAGAAAAAGTATGTTCTTGCAGATGAGTAATGTGTTTGGTACCATGCATCTGTCAGAGAAGGCAGGTAGGTTAGACCCATGGTTGACTTGAAATGGAACCCTAGTGCTGCGCTCTGATACTATTGCATGGTTCTCTGACATTGGGTAAACTACCACTCCCATTTAAATATTTTCTCTTTCCATCAAAATAAGTACCATTAGTTTGTGTGTACTTCATTTGTACTTTCTGGACAGTTTTACTCTGTTTTGGGTCAATCTTAGAACCTGTACATCTTTTCTCAATCTTTGGTGGATTTGCTTACAATTATTAAACAGTTAATGAACCTGAAGCACCAAGAAGCCGTTTATAACAATAGCAACAGTTGATTGGGAAGTTTTCATGCTTGTAAATTGTTTAATAAATGTAACCAAAGCCGTCAAAGATTGAGGAAATATGTACACGTTCGTAAATACTTGCGTAACTGCTTCATGAATCTGGCCCTTGGTGTTTGACAGGCCTGCATGATTTTGTGGGTGTGTCTGTGGTACCAGAGTCAATGCTGCGGGAAGCTACTGAGGGCCAGCCCAGAAAGTGGTTTCTAACTGACAAGTCCACTATTAATAACCTGGAGACCTCTGTTCTACATTACCTTTTTCATAGTGTTAATGAAGAGAGCACAAAGTCGTGACAAAAATAAAGTAAAACCAAAAAGGTGAAAGTAGACTAGTTCCATATCATCAAGATGAAATGTAAATTTCTTCTGATAAAGCACACATCTCTCGCTGCACCAGAAGGGGCAGATCAGCCCACTGCACTCTCCCGGTGGAAGGGGAACCCACTGCACTCTCCTAGTGGAAGGGGAACCCATTGCACTCTCCTGGTGGAAGGGGAACCCACTGCACTGCACTCTCCCGGTGGAAGGGGAACCCACTACACTCTCCCAGTGGAAGAGGGAACCCACTGCCCTTTACTGGTGAAAGGGAAAACCCACTGCATTCTCCTGATAGTGTAAATAACTACTCATCCTGAAGAAGGGCAACCCACTCATGATCGTATCCCTTTATCATCAGTTTAATTATCGCTTCCAATATTCACATACAACTTCTTTTCATTCCTGTCTCTTTACACAAACATTTCTGTACAGCTATAGTACACCTCCACTTTTCTCCATTGTAAGATTAAATATTCACAATTATGGAAAACTTCTTGAATATGAAGTTTCAGGAAAGGTCAAGTTAACAAGCCTTCTAGCAACTTAATATTGTACTTCTGCAATAGTACTGAGTACCAAACTAATTTACTCATTTAAAGTATAAAATATGCTAAACCATTTCAGACTGGCAATAAACTGACTACACTCTGACGCTAAAACTTCCAAGAGTGTTAGCAGCATTTTCCCCCAAATGCATGCTCTCACCTGTAATCCTCATATTCTAATAAAATACAATCTCTGTTACTCATCTACAAGTGTGAGCATAAAATTTGTCCAAAGCCATATTACAAAGCTTTGGAGGTTAGTTATATCTGGCAGTACTATAATGATACTTTGGTAGCAGTTCCCAGTTCCTTAATCACAGCCAAAACCTTTTGAACTTGATGAAAATAAAAGTCATTAACCTCTCCAGTGCTTACTGTGATCTTTTATCTTCAACCCTGAGAATGCTATAGGCTGGTCAGCAGATTTGTCAACAACATACTGTGTGAACCTCTTGAGGAACTTTGGATATTCACGCTTGTACACCGCCCTCAGCACAGAGGCTGGAGCCCATCCGCCAGGGTTCACTGCAGAAAACAAATTCACAATGTATCACACAAGCAATTTTCTGTTACTGTAAATATACTGAGTACTACATGAATAATCTAAATTTGCATGACGATTATTATTATAATAAAAAAAGGTAGCCCAATTTCAAATTTGTGGTGTTACCCACACTCACCTACAGAGCAGTATGTTATCTTTGTCAAAAGATTGTCTCGTGTCACAGGTTCACCCTCAGCAGGTGGAGGTTCGATGAATGTTTGACACACGAAACAAACTGTAAGGTCAACCCGAACACATTTTCCATCATTCTGTAAATACAGAAACATTTTATTATGCAAGCTGCAAAATTACAACTCATATTTCTCTACATAAATTACAAATTATTTCTCACATCGAAAACATTGTACCAAAGTCAAAATCCTCCAAACAGTAGCCAAACTGGACACATCTTCCTCAATTAGCTACAACTAAGGATGTTAAGAACCTTAAAAATATTCTGGATGAATTTGTTTAGCCTAACCAGGGAAACATCTTAGAAACTCACTTTTTGTTGTTTCAAGAAAAAAAAAGAAGTCATAATAAATAGCAAAACAAGCCCCAAGAAAACTGTAAAGATGGTGGTAATAATAAAAGACATCATGAAATCACAAAATACAATACAAAAGGATTTGTAGTAGAGGCCAGTCGAGCCAAGTAATGTCCACCCCCTGGCAATCAGTAAGGTCCAGTACAGCAAAGTACTGTACATCCTCTAGCCACCAATCATTGTCCCTGACCATGAATAAGAACCAAAAGAACCAAGTACCTATCCTGACCATGAAATTAGAGCCAGCAGCTCCAACTGCTGGCCCTGACTCCCAACTCCCTGACCATCAATAGTATATCACGCAACCACAACTTCCCTAACACAACACGACACATCCTGCACCAAAGGACACACAACATTTCATCCTAGTAATAATAAGAAAGCTCAACAAGAATTTCACACATTTTAGTCAACAATCTGTACTGCAAAAAACATCAAACACACTCATCACAAAATACTTTGGTCAATATACTTATTGAAATGAAAGGATCAACAGCTGAATGTCTAAACAGTTATGGCCTGTGTGAAATTTATCTTCTGGCTGTCTTGGTCTGACTGTATTTCACATTCAATTTCTCTAAGAAAATTCCTAGAAATGAGACAAGATTCACTGAAAACATGAAAATACACAAATAAACCCCTTTTATTTCTATAACTTCATCTGCCTGCATGACTGCAGACAATGACAAGACCTATACACTAACATGTTCAACACATTACCAATACCAATTTACAGTACCAAGCATTGAATACTGTAACCTACAATAACAGCATACTGAATTCATAATCCACTTAAAATAATACATTTTCTACCTCAGCTATTAGTTGATATTACTTACAGGGGCATCTGGATGTTCTGTAGATTGATTACATACGATCCATGTATCACGAGCACTTCCGTTGGCAGGATCTGTGGAGGGTATCTGTCGTATATGTGACCAAAAGAGAGCATCACGCTGTGCTGTTGGCCAAACTCTCTTGTGTAATTGCAAGAAAATTATCGTATCATTTGATATCCTATCCAAGACTGTCATCTGTTCAATACTAGCTGAAATGGAGAAGGTAAACTTGTAGATATATAATGTTTCCAAACAACACAAGAAAATTCTACATACAACAATGTTTAAAAAGAGCAATGTACATACAGTACATCATTATTAACCCACTTCCTACTTTCACATGGCTGAGAAGTAGCCGAGTGAAGATAAAAGGTAAATAACAGCGAGATTTATAAATATCAAAATTAAAAATACTGTATAGCTAGGCGATTCGATTCATCATTCATATGCCTGCAGATGACTCAGTGTTACTACTATGCAAGGCATGTGGAAACCCCACTACTATTACACACAGAAATCACAATAACGTGATGCATCAATGAACAAATCCACAAGGGCTTGCCCTTGTGGATTTGTTCATTGATGCATCACATTATTGTGATTTCTGTGTGTAATGAAGTAAGGGCGAAGAGGTACAACGGCCTATTGACATAGCTCGAGTGCATGGGGGAGTTGTGTAAAACCCTGGTTTGTGTCTCGGAGAGGCTGCAGGATCCAGTAAGTTCAGTAGAGCTTCGGTTTCAACTCTTTTGACCATGTCGTAGCTCAGTCGATTAAGGCAGCATCTGGGATGATCTCGGACGTAGGTTCGAATCCTCGTCACGGCCCTTGTGGATTTGCCCATTACTATATTATATGGGACCAGGGTTCAGGTATTTACAAGGAGGGGACACATGGTATGAATGCTTAGAAGCAAAGAGATTCCAGTCTAAAGCTCCCAGAGAATATGAAGAATATAAGAGTAGAGAAACCAAGACTTCACCAAAATACAACCCCTTTTGGAAAGTGCCCATCTCGATCTTAGCCAAGAATAAATATGGAGATGCAGAAAAGCATCTCCATGACAAACCGACGAAGCCAGACATAAGGAGCGACTAGAAATAAAGTTTTAAGGGTGACATCAACAAAATGAGAAAGCCCTAAAACTGTCAGTACCAAGTCTAGTACAAGGGGGTAAAAGGTATTGGACTTAATACTGAAAGAAGGTTAGAAAAGCAATTATTAAAACAAAGTGACAAGCCAAGATGATGATGATGTAACAGTTAGAATATTAGATGTTGACCAGACCACACACTAGAAGGTGAAGGGACGACGACCTTTCGACTTGAGAATGGTCCAGGACGGACCGAAACGTCGTCGTCTCTTCACCTTCTAGTGTGTGGTCTGGTCAACATACTTTAGCCACGTTATTGTGACTCATCGCCTGCATAATATTAGATGTAATTAAATATTAAAAATGTCCTTCTTCCACTCATTGTATCATTCCAAACATAATTTGTAGCATCATGGATAATGAAGCACTAAACACTTCAGAAATAATCCACAGAAGAACCTCCTCACTCCATAATACCTCAAATGATCTCATACATTATATACAAATGCCATTCCCTTTATCCTGACAAGCCTCTGTCCAATCAACCTTGTCCATCATATTCTGAAAGTTGTTAACACACTCCCTCATTCCTCACAAACTCACAATATCCACCTATATTCTTCATGGACCCTCTCCTCATATCTTCAAATGTCAAAAAAAAAAAACTGCTATATAGTGAAAAAGTTAAAAATTATGAGGACATATAACACCATAAATGCACAAAATGAACCAGTTCAGAGAAGATAACACTGATAATCCAATCAGTGTAAAAAAAGACTCAAATAATGGCAAACAGTATGCACTTAAAAGTACAAAAACAAAATATATGACACTGCTGGTATCAACAACTGTCAATGGAATGCAAACTAGTGTCATCAATTACCGACTACATTAATGAGATTTTGTTTGTCTCACAACAGTGGTCTCCTTTTAATCCCTTTATGTACATACCAGGAGCCACTCGTGCTTTACACTACCCAAAATTTAGACCTAATAACTGCCTTTAACTGAATGTCACAATGAAAATATTACAAATTAATAGAAATGATTATACAATGTCCCACACTGATGGCAGTACCTACAGCTAGTTCTGGATACACTCAGTAATAATACTAATGCGATGCATCGATTAGAAAATCTGAAGGAGCCGTGATGAGGATTCAAACCTGTGCGCTGGGTGTTCCCGGGCGCACACTCCAGACAACTAAGCCACGACATGGTCATGACGATTGCATCCTGGTGTACTACTGCATGCGCAAGGATTTCTGAGGCTTCCACTCGGGAATCCTCATGGGTGCAGTAGTACCCCATGTTGCAATCCTTTTGACCATGTCATGGCCTAGCTGTCTGGTGCATGTGCCCGGGAACACCCAGCATACAGGTTCGAATCCTCACCACAGCTCCTACGGATTTTCTCATTGATGCTTCACGTTAGTGTGATTACTCTCTGTATTGAAAGAGGAGTGTCAGAGGGAGAACATTCCTAGAGCACAGTGCCAGAGTGCATGGGGGGATTGTGTGAAACTCTGGTTCGGCTTCAATGGAAGCTTCAGGAATCCTCGTAGGTGCAGTAGTACCCCAGGTTGCAATCCTTTTGGCCATATCGTGGCCTAGTTGTCTGGAGTTGTCTGGAGTGTGTGCCTGGGATCACCCAGCACATAGGTTCGAATCCTCATCACGGCTCCTACAGATTTTCCCATAGTTCTGGATAGAACATAATCCAATACAATGCCTTGGAGTTAGGAACTACTGTACACTACTGAATTTCAAAGGAAAGTATCGAACTTTTTGTTATGTACCATCACAATTCCTCACGAGAGGAACAATTTTGCTGATCACTAAATACTTACTATCCCATTCAAATCTAACATCAGGTGACCAGAAATGGTGAGCCATCTCGTGTGCTGTAGCTCCTCTTACTTGATGCACAGCCTTCAATGGATCTACAACCAGTCCATCTTCCTCCAACTCTCGCCGATACATCTTCATTTCCCCTTCTTCTGCAAAGATCTGCCAAATGCCACCCTCCACACCTTGCTGTGCATAGCCAAGCTGCTCCAGTGTCAGTTTTTCAATCTGAAGGAGCAAAAAGTATAGATCTTAAGTGCCATTCCAAAGTGTAGATAATTTATTGGCAGAAAATAGCCTTAAACTGTTATACATAAAAGGTTAAATAATGATTAAGCAAAATGTCTGAATTACTATTACTATTAAAACACAAAAACTTGTTTTCTAAAGCATAACTGCCATTTACAAACAAGCATCCTTCTTAAGGTCAATAATTTTGCTTCATGTAAATATATAGCTAAATTAGGAATATACAGTATATATATATATGCACATATATATGTGAACAAATGCATTTTGACTAAAAGCTAAGTTACTCTGAGAAAAATTATAAGTTAATTTGAAGTGATCCCATGCTAAGTAAAAAAAAAAAAAAAAAAAAAAAAAAAAAAAAAGTAATTATGAACTTTCCAGTGTTTAAAAATTATTCAATTTTTTGACCAGGATCCAAATGAAGACCTCAATATGGCCTACAGAAAGTGTTTAATAATTCAACTGAAAACAGAACATCTCTCTAAAATTAACAAAAACCTATACTTTCTTTATAATTTTCTTAAAATCTTTACCACAGAAAATTAACACTTACTTGAGGCCAAAGAGGGTGAGCGGCTGCAGGTTTCTGAGGCGTTGCCAATTGCTTCAGACGTAAACGTTCCCTGAACTCCTCCTCCTCATCCATTTTGTCCAGAGCTGATTCAACAGCATCATAGAACTCATCCTCTCCTATTACACTATGGGGTCCTTCCTACAATAAAAAATGAGTGTAATTCATTTAATCTTACGATGTACATCATGATTAGGCAAAAGGTAAATAACACTTAAGTCTAGCTTTAACAAAACCCTGCTTACAAATCAAATAATTATTCAAATCAAGATAAACCTCATTAATAAGGCCAAGACATCTTAAGTATGTAATTTATTACCTAAATATTCACACAAATATTCATCACTACTGCTTCTAATGTTGTACTTTTATCAAGAAAGGCAAAGATAAAACAGACCTCATAATCAGGTCCTCCCATGACTACCATTCTTCTGGAAGTTGGCATTTCTTTCACATTATCAGCAAGAGCATGCTTCAACTTCTCTTCTAGTCGCCTGTGCTTCTCTCCTTCACGCTCTAAACGTCTCTTGAAAGATTCTTCCCTCTGGTTCATAACTTCTACACAATGGCTTAAGGTAGTAAGGATACCAGCTGTTGTTGCCTAGAACAAATGCTTTAAACTGTTATTTGAAGAATTCAGCCAACACGACTAACAACTATTCATTTTATAGTAATCATAAAATGGAGAATAAATGTCCAAACTGAACTATATTAATTTCATTCTAGTTTTGCACCAGCTCTTTCTCAGTACCTAAATGGGGTTTAAAAGTAAATACAGTACAGGTACTGTATTTGATTTTCAAACTTTTATTGTATTTTTTCTAGGAAGAAAAGATTTCGGCTTTTAATCTCACCCATTAAAAAATACCAGTTTGGGAGGAGAAAGTGTATCACATCTTCATTCCAAAGCAGCTTTGTGGTCTAAGTACAGTACTTATTATAACAAGTTTTTCAAAGACAGAATATCATTCACAATATAATCAATAAATATCCAGGGAATTTGATATACAATATTTTAGTCATAAAATACCATCATTAATTTACCCTCATTTCCCTTATACTAATTTGAGTTTTTTTTTATTTCTAGTAAGAAAAAGCATTTTATATAAATATAAGGGGCCATAACTAGCAAACCTCTTTTCTTCTCTATCAGACAACAGCAGCTACAAGGTCTTAACTCCTGTTCTGAAGGCCATAAGTCCGGATAAAGATTACAAGATTTAAAAACAAAAAATCAAAGCCCTGGGGAAAGTCTGATGATCGGGAAACGGTTATGTGCCTGGATGTGTTTCTGGAAGTTCTTCTACTCCGCAAGCCCGCCCCGGGGCCATGCTTGACCCCGGGTATCTGTTGACTATTGTTAAAATTTGACTATTGTCGAGAAAGAGAGAGAGAGAGAGAGAGAGGGGTGACAAAGTTTATGATCTACAGTAACACCATATTACCCTAATTTATATACAGGATAATTTAGACATGCTATATCAATACTTTGCAGAATTAAAATTATAAAAGTGTATTAAATGTATAATTGCTCAGCATTTCAGTTACAAACTGGGCTGGGAAGAAACAGTTAATGTAGGGATTGTTGCCAAATCTACTTTATATAACCAAGCATCTTTATTTCTTCCTTCAGACAATCAGAATGCAATCTTTATGTGTACTCACACAATTGTCTTACTAAATATTTTTTTGGCCAACACAACTAATTATTATCATGAGAAATTAATTAATGTACTGTACCATCCAACTTACCTTGAAAGTGAGTGCTTCTCCACGGAAATCCAACGCATAAGCCCCATGTTTTTGTAGAGTTTCTTTACTAACATGAGAATGCGGAAGGTGAAGAGGGGAAAACTTCCTGCCCCCAGCATTAGGAGATTCTCCGAGGCCACATTCTGCAGCCACACCTACTTCTATCATGCCATCGTGCTCTGGTTCATGGCCATTACCTTTGATAAATTTTTTCAAGCATGAGTAATATTTAATTTTTTCAACACTTGTACAGTATTTTTCATTATAATATTCAACAGTTCTAAAAGAAATAAAACCAGCATTGAATGTAATGAAAAGCCATTTTCTGGGCAAGTCCCGGAGGCTCCCCAGAGCTTACCGGGACGATATGTATGTACAGTACTGTACTGTATTTCTGGTGTGATGTTCATGGTTTCTGTTACATCCATCTAGGAAGTTTCAAAACAGGATTAAATTTAAGAATAAGGCTTTGCAAGTGTAAATAGCACAAGAGAATGTATTGAGTGAGAGTACATTTAACATGTTCAGGGATTTGAACAGAAGGGTTGTATATTGTCTGAAGACAGAATTTATTATAGTTCTGGTAGCTGATTTTTGCTGGGGTGATGATGGGCTTGAGGTAGTTTGTAGTCGTTGAACCCACAAATATTGTAAATTATATACGGATAAATTAGTAAGTACTATAATGTGAGAAGAGCAAAGTTCCCAGCAAATACACAACGTAACAATTCGCTCGATTCCCTTGCTACAACTTGAAATAAGTTGTTACATCTTGTTATAACGTTTTTATTACATATTAGAAAGTTGTTACAACTTGCTATATTGGTTATTACAATTGTTAGGTGTTAAATCTTGTTCAAACGTTGCAACAACGTCGTAGTTTTGTCGTGTGTTTGGCGGGTGGGTGACAGTCTTTGATTTTTGAGAGAATACCAATAGTTTTTTTTTAGATTTTTCTAGCTAAGTGCTGATGGAATGTGAGTACTGAAGTCGTTTGTCTATGTACATGCCAAGGTATTTTCCCATCACTTTTTCTGTCAATGTTTAAATTGTCTATCTGAAGGAGGATTTGGTTCGACAATTTGTTTCTAGATAAAATGTAGTAGGTGTTTTCAATGTGTAGTGGGAGTTTGCTGGTTGACATCCATGAGTGGACTTTAACTCATTATTTACAATATTATTTAGAATGTGTGGTTGAGGTTTGAAAAGATGAACGTTGTGGCATCAGCAAATAGTATAAGTTTAAGAATGTTAGACAATTGGCAAGTCACTAATGTACAGTATATAAGAAAAAGGAGATGTCAAAAGATGCTAACTTGTAGCACTCCATCACTACGGGCTCACCATAGCCCATGCTGCTTGGTACTATTGTTCCGAATAGCTGAATCTAAAACAACAACAACATCCTGTGGTTAATGGTAGAATGGCAGTGGTTATGGCATTGATGACTACATATTGGTGTCTTTTGGTGAGATATGATCAGATACAGTTAAGAGCAAGGCCTCGAATTCCATAGTGCTGAAGTTTAAGTAGGAGGCTATTGCCTCTTACAGTATCAAAGGTTTTGCTCGGGTTAATGAAGAGGCCAACTGGGAACTCATTTTTATCAAGGCCTGTGTAGATTAAGCCAAGCAAACTAATACCGTCTTGTCATCACTGGTGCTCTTTGAAGATCTGAAGCCAAATTGGCTGGAACTTGGATATTCATTTTTTGCATTTTCTTTAATTATGCATATAAATGTATCATTTTATATTTTTGTTTTTGCTCACAGGCAGTGACACCTTTGATGACAGCCGCACATTGAAGGTTTAACGAAAGTTATGACATTTTACTATAACTGCATGTTGCGGCCACTGGGTTATCCAGATCAACATGTGCTTCCAAACAGCAAGTGAACAAATTTGTACTTTTTTAATTACTATTATTTATGCACTCAAAATAATTATTTATATATTTGTTATTTGTTATATATGTATCTAAATACTGAATGCCAATATATGTATTATATTCATTTACTAAAAGAAAAATCTGAAAAATTTGGAGGCAAATAGTGTAAAAGTAATTATTCAGATATCCAATTTATTCAGATATACTGAATGGACTGGATTTTTGAGGGTGAAGTGTATATGACCTCCATAATAATAACCTTTGCATCATGGGTGGGTGTGATGATCATGTTATCTCAATATAAACCCCAACACATGAAACATTTCCATGATGGATACATTCCAAAAAAACCTAGCCACACAAGAGTTCAAGAATATCAAATTAAACATTAAATAGGGAAAGCAGAGGGAGAGGGAAGAGTCCCATGGCCTTAAACTTTGGGTATGGAAATTTGACTAAAAATGAAGTGGAGGGACATCATGAACGGAACAAAAAATAAGACAATGAAGTACTTACATTACAAATACAGTACAGTGGCGCCTCGATTAATGAATTTAATCCGTTCCTGCACCGAGTTCGTCATGTGGAAATCTCGTTTTGCGAAACAACAACAACACTGTCATCGGAGGTGTCCGAGAATCAGCGGGAACTCATTAATCGAGCTTAAGCTCGTCAGTCGAGAAATTTTCTGCGAGTGGCTTACTCGTTACTCAAAATGCTCATAACTGGAGTCACTCATCACTCAAGGATCCACTGTACTTATATAATGTCTAAGTCTAGTAAATACAACTACACTTACATGTGGGTTCAGTAGTCTTTCCATCCTTGACAGTTTCAGCACAAGCATCAAATACGACTGCAAGGTGTCCATCTGACGCAACAAAATATCTCGGTATGTCTCCAGTTCTGCCAGTTTCTCTTTCAGTCCTAGAAACATAAACATCAGAGAATATAAAAGAAAAGACAATGCTAGTTTATCTTTATAATGCTATGATGCATAAAAACCCCTATCTGGCATACAACTTCATTTCAACACAGCAAATGAAAGTAATACGCATAAGAGAGCAATAATATTAAATCATCATTATTATAAGTCTCATACAGTGCAGCTTTTTAACAAATACATGCAACTATATGACACTGCAGAAGTCCTATTGGTCCATATAAGGAACAATAAGGCATTAAGATTAAAAATTATTCATAAAATAATTAACAATGTTAAATATATTATATCTGATAGCAGGAAGATAATATGAGCCATCAGACCTTATAGTTACTAACCTTTTGATTTCTTAAGTGAAGAGCCAGATGTAGTGGATAAGGTATTGGAGGTGAGCGAAATAGTACTGCCATGCCGCCGAAGACCTTCGCTCTCCAGGTACTCGAGGGAAGTAATATTCATGGTCATTCTTACATAGGCCCACTACATACTTAGTCTTAGAAAATAACATGGAAACAGAAATATGGCCTTCCTAATCATTTAATTTCATTTTCCACAATTTGCAACAGAAGTGAAAATAAAAGAAATTTGTGTACTCCTTTTCCTACTAGTTAAGATGCTTATGTTAACTAGTAGGAAATATTGTACAGAATATGTACGATCTTCATTGTACAATATGTTTCAACAAAGCATACAACAGTATTAAAAAAAACTTGATAAAGGCCAAATGTTAATAATTTCTACGGATTTTCATTTTCTTTTAATTTAACATATATTTTCTATACAATGATATTTTCTAACCATAACAAAAACTGACCCTAGTATTAGTTATATATATTGAATGGTATATTAATAAAATATTAATAGTATGTAATTAACTTTATCATATTCATTCATTAATGTGACATTTAAGGAAGTCCTCTTACCTTGTGCTGTTCAATGGCATCGACCCACTGGTGCTTCTCCTCCTCAGTGTTGGTCCGCAAGTACCACACGCAGTCATTCAAACACACATCAAAACGACACTCGTCTATTTCATGGGGCTGAAAGTACCAATAAAAAAAAATAATAATTTCTGAACCAGACACACTCACACACTTAATTTTGTTTACAGCTAAACAGTAAATTAATTTTATGTAACTGCCAAAATTCTCAACTGCAAAATTTATCATACTCTATGAAGAAAGAATGGACAAAATTTGTATTAAAATGCTGTATATGAATAATAAACAAACATACTGTATTTACAAAATCCAAATCTGCTTATCTTATAGTCTTGTTCAAATTCTGTTGTCACATTTCACAAATAAACTTCTTACACTTTGTAAGGAAATGATGTGTTCTAGTGTAAAATATTCTAACAGTAAATGGAGCAGCTTGTCTTTCTCCATTTTCCATATTGCTAGGGTGTTTCTCCTGCTCTCTCCTTAATGAGCAATTTATTAATTCATGTTCTTCAGAGCTAGCAGCAGAAGTTTCTTAATCAATTAAAGAGACCTCTCATCATTTAACAGCTGCTGCTGCACAAAATTACAGTATTGCATTAAGATGTCTCTGGTGATGGTCTAGTTGTGTGAGGAGATTATATGCTCCTTGATGGAGCCCTGTTGCTTGTGCATTTGTTAATCACCTAGAGAGAGGCGTTGTGGTCTTGCCTATATACCGAGATATTTGGGGCTGACAGTCCCCAAGCTGGCATGTGAAGGCATAAAAGACGTTGGTCTCTCTTAAAGCATTTTGTTTGCTGTCTGGAGAGTTCTTCATAAGTAGGTTGGGCTCCTTGATGGAGCCCTGTTGCTTCATCAAGGAGCATATGATCATCTCACATAACCAGACCATCACCAGAGATATCTTAACAAGCAACATTGAAAAAATTGACAGATATAACTACAGCAGAAGACTGGACATCAGCGAGGCGCTACACATCAAAAAGTCAAGACCAGCAATCAACAAACAGTTAACACATAATTACATTCTACTTACTTCAAGACCCCGAGCCAATGCAGAGACAGGATCCCATGACCCTACCTTAGAAACACAAGCAACCGCAAGAACATAAGCTGTTTATATCGATGCATGTAATACCCTATCAATATCCTCTATGTTATGCCATTCATCCACTTGTTCTGTACGACTCCACCCAAAGATAATATAAGCCTGTGCAAAAGCATAGTAAATCAGTCTTTGAGAATGTAAGGAGTGACTTTGCAAAACTCATCCCTAGGCATCAGACCAAAAGTAAGTGTGAAGTGAACTTTGGAGTTCATTTTTCAACTTCCCACGACAGTGAAGAAACAGAAATATTGAAAAGATTCGTGTTAGAGCCATTACTCTTACCCATTCGGTCATATTCAATAATATATATACTGTACGTAAATATACCTCGAATAACGATAAGTTAATTAAGAAACTCGATAAAGGATATTCTCATGCACGAGCAGCAGCAGAGTTTAACATTGGCAAAAGTACAGTAAGTGACATCAAGTAACAGAAGGATACTCTATTAAAATATGTGAGCACAACAAAGTGTGCTACTTCTGGTGCTGCATGTTCGAGAAAAACAGTAAAGGTTGGTCAGTATCCACAATTGGATCCACTAACTCTCAGTTAGTGACAAGGCTCGATCGCCATTGTATGGCCTGGCCGCCACAGCCTGTGTCGTAACATTAAAAATACATTACCTGCACTGTACAGGGTAAAACAAAACACATCTCTAAAATTTTGTTGAGAAAATATTAATAATCAATGACAGATACATGAAATATTTTGCAATACAAAGGAATGAACCAATTTTTTCCCACCCATCTGGACTTGATCAGAGCGTGTTCACGCATCATCCATGCAGCAGCCAACAGCTGGTTAATGTCAGCGTGGCACTAAATTGGAATGCAATTACACAATGAACTTTATTTAATTTTAGTTGTGCAGTAAAAATATATCCTACCTGAATGTTACTTGAAAAATTACCCGACACTTAACTTCGGAAATACCGGAGCTCCGGAAATAATGACCCGGGTACAGCCCCATATAGGCCGTTAAATCGAGTGGATACATACAGTGGAACCTCAGTTGACGATTGCCCTAGAGGACAAATTTTTTGGTTGACGATGTCAAATTCATCGTAAAATTTATTTGGTGTACGACGATTTACTTGGAAGACGACGCCTGTTCATACAGGTCTGTTCGTACACACTTCCAAACACTAACACCTTTCCTCCTTCCCCACTCCTCACCGTCTTCCATATGCCAACAACACTCATCAATAAAGGTAAGCTATAACTTGTACATACTATAGTACTAAATATTTGTGTTTATTATGTTTGAAATGTATTTTGAAGTTAATATTTTTGGGAATGCGGAACAAATTAATAAAATTTACATTTTTTCTTATTGAAAAATTAGTTTCGGGTTGCAAATCTTTGGGTTACAAACCATCTCTGAGGACGGATTAAATTCGTAAATGGAGAGGCCACCTTACCACTGACTTTCTTGGGACCCATGGTGTGATATATAATAATTACTGTACCTTTATGTTCAAATGCAAAAAATCAGAAAAACACATTCTTTACAAAGAATTCAAGCACGATCATCACTTAGCAGGAGGCACTGGTAAACTGAAGTGTAGGTGACCGTATCACCAGGAACCATGCGCTAGGTCGCCCATATGCTTTATCAACAGACTATGTAACTCGGGGCAAAGCTCGTAACCCGATTCAAATTTTACAAAGAAATTGGGCTCGTAACCTGAAAAATTCGTAGAGGGACATTCATAAGCCAAGGTATATGGCTTATATATATATGTATGTATATATACAAGCCTAAATCTCATATTTGGACATGGCACACATCTTGCCTGAATATGTAATGGCAATCACTCATTTTCTATTAATAAAAAGTTGAGTGGCTCCTAGTATGGTCGCCTTGCACGTTCACACACTGGATGGTGATCTTGCCAGATATGGTCCTCATTTTTTACTAAGGCCCTAGAAGGAAAGTGAGGGACTCAGGCTTTTTTTTTTCAAAATGGGGCCATGTTCCTGTTGGCCTGAGGAAGACACACAGCCATATGTAAACGACTTTTAAATTTTAGGTAGTTCCCTACTTCATCATATGGTGTGATGCACAGTAAACATATTTAAGAACCTCATCATATGATGAGATTTGCAGCCGAAGGGTTAAAGAAATATTAGTGCGTGAATGACTCTCTCCAATAATTTAATTATAATAAAATAGTATTAAATCTAATATTTATTTTAAATTATAATAATTTTAATCCTACATGCTTTCATTCACATCACCCATTGTACTTCTAAAGCTATTTTAGCAATTATGAAATAACTCTAGTTTGACCATCTTAATCACCCACTTGTTGACATTAAAAAAAAAGGGAAATCTACACAGTTTAAGGAATGAATACTCATTGACTGAAGTCAAGACGGATTGCAAAAATATCATTATACAGTACTACTGTAAATAAATCTTGATAAAGAAATAAAAAAATGCAAGTTGTTCTCACTTACAAAAATAAATGACCTGAAGCAGGTGTCTATTGTCTCACTTCCAAGTCACAACTGTGTCCATGAAAAAAGACATGCAAAAAGTATCACTAAGAGAATGCTACATTAGGCTTCACTCAGTAAACATCATGAAAGAATAAACCTGGCATTCACATCTGTATCAGAAAATATGGACCAAAACTGCAAATGATACCTAAATGTACTTAAACCAGCATTTCACAATCAACCCTTCACACAAAACCATATGATTCACTTACCCTCAACAATATCCTTCAGTCAAACCAGATAACAAAAATCAAGACTGGCAACTCTTTCATCAGAGTATCCTTGTTTCAAATCATAATTTTTTTTTCAAGTGCAGTACTGTACAATAGGAATCTAGGTTGAAATTAATTAAATCTCCCACATTAGTTATGTATCAACATTATAACAACTGTGAGACTAGCATCTGAACTAATTATATATACAGTATTATACAGTGTGCAGGTGACTTGGAAACTGTAGGAGCTAAGTCATGGTCACATGTTTCAAGTTCCACATGTCATGTGAGAAGCACCAACACTAAGTCAGGTGTCTGCAACTATGTGTAAACATTATTTCATTACCATGCACAGTGGATGAAATATAGCACATATACTTCAATAATTACACAATAAACCATGAAAAATCAAATTTTAATCTTTGCTGTTTATTCTAAGTTTCCTATTTTTCATTCCAAGCCTTAACAATGTGCACCTTTAATGTGAAGCAAAATATTTAAGGATCCAGTAATGACCACAAACACCCAACCACCAACACTCAAAACACTGCCCCTCCCCCCTCTTGTCCAGACAACACCTACCACATCCAACACCAGTCATAAACACCAACTCCCATCCCCACCCCCCACAACACACACACACACACACACATTGGCTAACAAAGTTGTAATCTACAAAAGTGGCAGCAGGGAAGACCCTCCTCAATTATAGACCTGTATCATTGACAAGTGTAATAGTCAAAATATTGGAAAAATAATTAAAACCAAATGGGTAGAGCACTTGGAGAAAAACGATATAATATCAGACAGACAGTATGGTTTTCGATCTGGAAGATCCTGTGTAGCAAATTTACTCAAGTTTCTATGATCGAGCCACAGAGATATTACAGGAAAGAGATGGTTGGGTTGACTACATCTATCTGGACCCTAAAAAAAAGGCTTTTGACAGAGTCCCACATAAGAGGTTGTTCTGGAAACTGGAACATATTGGAGGGGTGACAGGTAAGCGTCTAACATGGATGAAAAAATTTTCCCAATTAATAGAAAAAATGAAGGCCGTAATCAGAAGCAATGTATCGGATAAGAGGAATGTCACAAGTGGAATACCTCAGGGGGTTCAGTTCTTGCACCGGTAATGTTCATTGTCTACATAAACGATCTATCAAATGGAATACATAATTATATGAACATGTTTGCTGATGATGCTAAGATAATAGGGAAGATAAGAAACTTAGATGATTGTCATGCCCTTCAAGAAGACCTGGACAAAACAAGTACTGTATATGGAGCACCACTTAGCAAGTGGAATTTAATGTGAATAAATGCCATGTTATAAAATGTGGAATTTGAGAACATAGACCCCAAGCAACCTATAAATTATGTGAAAGAAATGAAATGTGAAATTATGACAAAGAAAGAGCTCTAGGGGTGGTTCTAGATAGAAAACTGTCACCTGAGAACCACATTAAGAACAATGTGTGTGCTACACTTTCTAACTTCAAAATTGCTTTTAAATACATGGATGGAGAAATACTAAAGAAATTGTTCACGACTTTTGTTAGACCAAAGCTGGAATATGCAGTGGTTGTATGGTGCCCATATCTTAAGAAGGACATCAACAAACTGGAAAAGGTGCAAAGACATGCCACTAAGTAGCTCCCAGAACTGAAGGACAAGAGCTACAAGGAGAGGTTAGAGGCATTAAATATGCAAAAACTAGAAGATAGAAGAAAAAGAGGCGATATGATCACTGCGTACAAAATAGTAATAGGAATCAATAAAATTGATAAGGAAGAATTCCTGTGACCTGGAGCTTCAAAAATAAGAGGACATAGATTTAAACTAACAAAACAAAGCTGCCAGAGAAATATAAGAAAATTCACTTTTGTAAACAGAGTGGTAGATGGTTGGAACAACTTAGGTGAGAAGGTGGTGGAGGCCAAAACCGTCAGTAATTTCAAAGCGTTATATGAAAAGTATGCTGGGGAGACGGGACACAACTACACTTAGGTAATTACTTAGGTAATTACACACTATGCAAGAGCAATGCAATTAAACTCCCTCAGCTAGTTTAGACATTCACCTCATTTGTACCCCTTTTAATTGGATCATGACACCAAAAAAGCACAGGCATAATTTTAAAAAATCCAATATTCAATAAATGTACTTATTACAGTGTAGAAGTTGATTACCCTGATTGGTTGATCAATCATGGTAATCTACTGTACCACTATTTTATAGATTTGTTAATCCAAAAAGCTGGAGAGCACTGTTTCTTACAGTTCCTCTCCTGAATTCCAGCTGTGTGTGTGTTCATGTAACTACATGCCTTCAAATATGCCCATTGTAGAGTGACAAATACATAATTACAAATAAATTTCACCAAATTGAATGGCAAATGAAACAATCAAGAACACATGAACAAATATTGATGGGATGGAATGGGATGAAACACCTCCCTTGACTCCCTAGGCACACTCACCATGCACTTTTATTTACAGTGTAATTTTATTTTATTTTATTTTATTTTATTTATATAATGTATACAAGAGTTCTTACATTCTTGTAAAGCCGCTAGCACCCATAGCGTTTCGGGCAGGTCCTCAATCATAATTTTCCCCGGAATACGACCCCCCAAATCGTTTAACCAGGTACCCATTCACTGCTGGGTAAACAGAGGCGGCAGTTAAGGATTGGCGCCCAGTCAATCCTCCCTGGCCAGTATACGTACCTAGGCTAAAGCGCTCGCTAAGCGCTTTACCACTGTTTGACGAACCTCGGCGCCGTCTACAATCCAGGTGTCGAACTATAACGGTTAACCCTCCCATTAATTTTAATTTCCCCATCTTCTAGTCTGCTGTGCTGGAAGGTGACGAGTAACCAGTGTTACAGAAATCCCTTGCTTAGGCAGGGAGATTCTGCCCATTCCTTTGCCGCCTATTCAACAGCATATCTGCCTACTCAAGTGTAAGAAATTAACATCAAGATCAGACAACAATACGTGCTCAGAAGCCATGTCTAGACAGACACCACCAAAACCCTCCCCCCTCAAGTATCCGACACACCTGCTCACCTGCTGTCTGGGGGGCCAGCTCCACTCGCTGGTCAACAAGCCTACTGGCTCGTTTGAGACTGCCAGCTAGCAATTACCTCACTTCAGCGCCACCCACACGGGCTCAGCCGTGTATAAAATTAGCTCACCACCAGCTAGACCTCAGAATACACTTCAGTGCTCCAAGCTGCAAGATCTACTCTCGCTCCCCCTGGATGTCAGTAGTCTCTAGCAGCTATTGCATATATTTATTGTGCACCTTTTCTTTAATATTAACATAACTGTCACATGCTTGTTTCTCTTGCATTTTTGTTTTGTGTAACATCAAGTATCATATGGGATTTGTTTTATTTGTTAGTCAATTTTTAGTAAATATTTAAAGTTTTTCATTCTTTGTACTTTATCCCGCAGCTCTCACACAGTAAAGAGCTCGGAAGCAGTTTTATTTACTTTGTTTTTTCGACCTGAAGGTGCTAGCCAGTGTTGGCTAGTTGAGCGCTGTGGACTTCACTCTTGGAAGGTGCTAGCAATGGGGCTAGGTGAGCACTGTGGACTTTGCTGGCTGAGCGTACTAGCGAGTGTGCTAAGGAGGGGGAGCATTTGAAGACGTCTCCATAATTGCAGCTAGCGTAAGGGCTAATGGCGCGTTGAAAACCTTGTCAGAGGCATATAGTGTCCGTCATGTGAAGCTAGCTAGCATGAGGGCTAGTGATGCCGCTCTGGATGACCTGACATAGAGACTTGTAAATATAATTGGTGATGGGTAATAATAACGGGTAATTTTGAGTGCTATTATTTTTATTTACCTTAAACATTACACTATATTCCCACCAAGGCTAGGGTCCTCTGAACTTGAGCAGAATCATAGAGTTTAAAGAGAACCCAGTTACAAAGGGTTCGTAACACTGCGCCATGGAGCCTCAATATTTTCTTTGATACAGTACACCATGCTCCTGCAATTTTATTGTGCAGAAACATCTCATTCGTACATTTTTGAAGTTTGTTCAACTCTCACTGCCCTAAGACTAACTCTAGATAAACTGTAAAACCAATAAGTTACTACAGTAATGTATTATACTGTACTTCTGTACTGCATGTTACAAGATAAAACCTTAAACAATATAATAGTTTCTTATTTAATGCAACTTACCTTGACATGGGCTTTCTGAACACTTATGGAACCTCGACAACCAAATGGTGTTTCATCATGATTCCTGTAGTAACTCATGGTGCCATCTTTCAGCACCATATATCGATTCTGCCATCCATGGATATAGTTTGTCCATTTTGATACAGTGCCCTGTAACAATTTTAAAAGTTAACTATTGCATATTATTAAAACTTGACTGACATAGTTTTATTTTAATTTGCTAATATAATTAATTGTTGAATATTAGGTACCGACAAATCAGTTAACTGGATCACAGCTTGTAACTTAAGCATGGAAATAAGCACTGATGACTGCTCGCATGTGCAAAACAACAGGAGGTGGTCCAGTTATTATGAATAAATCTGATAGAATATAATACAGTAGTGAAAGAAGATAAAGATATACATATGTGAATAATATGTGATATTTTGCAGAAAAGAGACTTCAGTGCATGATATAAATAACGTACAGAAGCTAAGCATACATTTTAACATTAAAATATCTATGAAATAATTTAAACAAAGACAGAGAAAGATAGGCCGAGAAATCAGGGTAAAATTATGAAATATTGTACTGTCCAGAGAAAGCAGGAGCCTTTAGAAGTTTGAAAATACTGTACAGTACATATATTTCAAAGGTGCTGAAGGATTCAACCAATTTTAATAGACTGGTATGAATCATACATACCATACATTAGGATACAGCAACTATTTGGCAAGTGTACAAATTAGTAGTGTACTGTGTATCATTATAGTACTGTATTTTCAACATAAATTATTATATGTAATAAATTGGTTATTAAATTGCATAGATTGTATAGTTAACGTGCCTCCCCAAACAATTTGTATTTCTTTAACTAATAGCTTTTTTACTCTTTTTTTTTTTAACAGTCAGTTGTTATACAAGTTCTCGATATTTGTCACCACTGCCCCATTAGTGGGGTAAGTGGCAAAATTGATTTTTTAATGTGCTTTGAAATGAGAAGAATGAACAGAGTTCAACACGTTAGGAAAAGTACATAATTACTATTGATGGTGCGGCATCCAGAGACTGGAGGAGGAGTGATAATTTACGGCCATAGCGGAGAAATAGGGCGAGTGTACACGTGGATAACGGCATGTTGGAATGATGACACAGATGAGTGAAATTATATTACACTGATAATTCTGTTCATTAACGAATTGGAAATAAAATTACTGATTATTACAAATAATATAGAGCATGTTTCTCATAACTATGAAAAGGCAAATATCATAGTACTGTATACAGGTAACTTAAAACATTCTGTAAATATTTTGAATCACAGTATCAAAATGACCAGATGTAAGTGGGCCATACAGTACTTTTAAAATATGAAATGCACAGGAATATATGGAATGGCTAAAACAGCATTAATGTAGAAGCAATGTTAAAAAAAGGCCTAAAGGCTTAGAAGAAAAACGAAAATACACATTTAACGTAACAAAAATAATACTGTGTTAAATTCCTATATGTTAGCCAGTAGCCTGTCCTCTTAAACAAAGGCCAAAGTCCATTCCAATCACCCGCCAAATCCCATTTATGAATGAAAAACCTTTTACACACGACTCCCAACTGATGACGTCCGAACACTTCCGGAACATGTGTTTTGCTGACCACTTTTGTTTAAACCCCAACGCTGTAAATGCTTCACCCACACACTACAAATACAAATAATCGCCAACAGAACCTAAACACGTAACCTAACCTAACCAATGCCTAAATCTGTATAGTATGCTAATATATAACATTAATTTATATTTGAAACAATTCCTATTTTGAATGAAAAGCATGTTAAAATTGTTGACTGTGTCTTTGGGGGTCGAGCTCTGGATGGAATGGACTTGGTCTAAGGACGGGTTGTAGCCAGAGAGCAAGTTAAAAAAAATATTTGCAATTGTGAAGAGCAATTGGTTACCATCTTCAGTCTTAATGTTTACTTCCAAATAAAAACAGTATTTATAGACTCATGCACTGATAACATGTTGTGACGTGTTTTTTGTTTACATCGCAATTTCAAAGTCAACCTCCAGAAACAAGCATACAATTGAAAAAAATTTGTTTCTTCCACACACCCACACACAGTATGTGTATGCATACACAGTCTGTGTATGCCTTATATATATATACATATATATATTTTTCCGTTAATCACATTTTTCCATTTATTTTGCTCACAATACATATCAATGCACACATGCCTAAGTGCAGGTATATATATATATACGGTTTTTTATAAGTATTTATTGTGAGATGAGGTAATTTGGTCCCAGATTTGGAGATTTTTTAAGGTGCTGTACATGAAATGGTGGACTTTAAATACAGTAATTAGATTTTATAATAGCACTGTGCAGATCTATGCTATTGCAATATATACTGTATGCTGTGGCAGTTTAGACAAATCACTAAACATCTGCCATGCAAATTAATATGGTGGCCTATTTCTAATGGTTTAGGGTGATTAGGCCATCTCTGCATATAAAATACATGTACTGTACATAGCTTTGCATAAAAAGGCATTTGTTGCTCAAGTCACTCATATACTTCTAAAACAAGAAACAAATAATCCTTTTTATTGTGCATAGTACAAACAATATGTTAAAAATTAAAAAAGCAAAAACTGCAGAAAACTTAATTAAACTGAATCTATTATATAGCTTGACCTGTATTAACTAAATTCCTCACAGGCTCAATTTGGCTAAAACAGTCCTTTCACGAATAAAAGCTGTTCTTCCACCACCTGCACCTGTTCCACTTCATGTTTTCATGGATACACTCCTGACACTCAGTGAAGCCTGTAAACACAGATTCAAGTTGTTTAGGCCAACCAAAGCTAGTTTAAAATTTTGAAATAAAATTATAATAAAGATGGTGGGTGCACTTACCACTCTCTCTAGGACCCAATCATCCAAATTAAAATTATTTGTCCCTGCATCAGACATAAGTCAAGCAAATTATTTAACTTTTACAAAAGAGGTACATCATATAGGTTATTAATTATCAACAATACGAAGATATTAGTAGCTTCCTAAATATCACACTAATACTTAGCATTTCCCTAGGTTGAGGATATGAACAAATAAGAAATATAAGTAACAGAAAAACTTCTTATGAAAAGGCCACTTGATCAAGCCCTTTGACAATACAGTATCCTACTCTTCTAGCAACATTGCAGTTTTCAACCAGGTTCATTACAGTGTACGACCTTATGATCTGAATGCAATGCATTTCTCTCCAAAAATCCATGCCAGGTTATTTATGAGGTAAGGAAAGCCAGAGGAAAATTATCAATCTAGTCCTGAATGACCATCAGAAGGAATATTCTTCTATAATTAAAACACAAATTCAAAGTAATAATTGAATTGAAAGAAACAGCAAAATGTTACTATCTCCTGTATGATGTGGACTGAATCCCTTTAAATGCAGTAAATACTGTCATTAACATACTTTAATGCAGCTTGCTGATGCATTACATTACTGGTGCAGTTGTTAAGTATATAGTCCAACATAACATTGTCTACCTAATTGTCTATTTTCACAACTTGAAATCTAGAATTTTATGTAAATTACTTCTACCCACTAAATTTGTATTACTGTATATCTGCAGATGCTGAGGGATACAAACTATTTCCTGGTACAACTGTATGTACTACTGTAATAAAAACTTCAACTTTTTTTTCCAATGTTGAATTCTCAGCCAATTGGACAATTAGCTGCTACTGAAGGTACAGCACTGAAAAATAAATCACCACTGCTGAGTAGTGCCAGAATACTAGTTATTTTCTTGTAATTATCTACTAACATTTTCTTACTTTCACCAAGCCATTCTTCTGTGTTACTTAATCAGACAGTTTCATACATGGTGTGAAGCCAATGTGATGCGAGTATCCAGCCCATCCTCGGGCTTTGGTAGTACATATGGTAACGATGAGGACCATAGTATGTATACCGACGTAAAACGAAATTAGAACGTAGAAATCTGAACTATCGAGTTGGACATATCAGGAAAACTACCTTTTACTTGTAATGCTTTGACAAAATAAACTAACCTATCCTAACCTCCCTGGGCCAAATACACGGTATCGAGGCCTATTATAGTACATGTGTGCTATACTAGGCCTAGGGATATTTAAGTTTGTGTTATAGCTTCATTTATTTTAACAGAATTCTTTACTAGTCAGTATACTACTATCTAAAAGCTAACCACATACTAATTCTGACTATTGGCAATCGTCACAATAGGTACTATCTAAACAGGAGGATGGGTTGAAGTGTCACCTGCCACTGCATAAATGATGTAGGTAAGATATAAGAGAGAGACTGGCCATCCACTGTTTTCTGAACATTAGGAAGTGTATGAAGAATGTTTCACAACTTTATTTATATGTCACATAGGAAGGCAAAATGATTACTAGGTAGTGCTCACTTTTTTTTTACCTCACTAGCATAGTATAAAGAAAAAGTAGCAGTGCTAGATCTTAAAAGAGCTCTGTAGAATCATGTCAGTGAAGTGATATTTAATGCCAAAATCCATGGTTGATGGATTCCCTTTATTCAAGCCATCTTTCACAGTCAAAGAGCTGGGTCTGAAGGTAACTCACTGCCGACAGATGCCTGTCAAGTGGTACATTTTACATTTGATGACCCTGTCCAACCTGTCAGTCAACTACATCACAGAAGCCTTTGACCAGATCAAGCAAGGATATCTCAGGACAGCAAAGTGTGAACACAAACAATAATGTTGAAGGGTGCCACTATAGTCTCAATACCCATTCCACATCCAAAGTCCAGTATGCACCATCCTTTTTAATTCCTCCATGAAGAAGCTACCCAACTACCCCATCAAACTATGCAAACCAAAGTAAAGTAAGGCCTTCATAGTGGGTACGGTCAATCATACACTAGCATTTCGACAAAACATTTTTTAATTGTAAAAACTTTTATATCACTAGATCTTGGTTTAAGGTTGGGTTTAAAATCCATTGGTAGACTGTACGAGCACGAAGTGACTTAGATACTTCACAAGCTTGAGCCTGGCCTCAGGTCAAGCTTGGGGAGTAAAGAACTCCTAGAACCCTCTCCAGGTAAGCTCCAGGTACAAGCTAGGGGGCTGTATAAAGCTCAGGAAATCCTGACATTAGACTTCTTAGTCCAGCACTCTGGCTAAAAAGATAATTCTGAGGACAACAATTACAGTAGATGAATGTATAATATATCCCACTTGTAAGACAGTCTATGATGTGTCACAAGTCCTCAGAACTCTTGAAATAAAACCATGCTCATCCTTTCAAGTTACCATCTACTGTACTTTGTTTCTCTTTAATAATAATACTCCTCCAATTAAATTACATAAAACAGTCACCAAACAGTATTTATGTATTTTGTGATCAGATAAATGTATGATTTACTAGTGAGAATGATGTAATGTACAGGTATACATAAGCCACAAACTAAATAGAGGCGAGGTAAAACATTTCTCCAGGCGGAGCGAACCAACTAGTGAAAAACAGGAAATAGTCAAAATGACTCTCAACCCATCATTAGCTATGATGGCCAGAATATGATTTTGTATATTACAAATCAATTAACACGAGAAGATTGGCCCCAGGCTGGGCTTGATGAACATCTCTCGCAAAATGCATTGTATGTACTGTACTAGCTCTATCTATAAATTCAGCCATATTAGTATCACCCGTTGTATGTATGTACTTTACCTGAATAAACATTTGAATTTGAATTTTGAATTTGAAAACAACTGCAGGTAAACAATACAACAAAGTTCAATCGTTGGATTTTATTCAAACACTTTTTTTATGTATTCATTGTTAATAATGCATGACTCAACATTAGGAAAGTACACAATAGTTGACTATTGTTGAAATCTTGTTTGATATGCAAGCTGGGGATGACACTTCCCAATTGAAATGTATACCAGACCCAAGTCCCATGCAGGCAAGGCAAGGTTATACAAAAGTGCTAAGCCAGTGTGGTTTTATAGTGCTTGGAAGTGCATATGAATCGTCGCCCATAAGTCAACCAGTGCATAAGAAGCCACACTAACAACTGGGATGAGAACCAGAGCCAAGGAACAGTACCCAACCCCTTGAACCTTCGGGAATGAAACGTAGACTCTGACTGAAGCAAGACCATTGCTGTATAGAGCAGTTTAAGGAGAAGTGTCATGCAGGGTGGCCAAGTGTCATGCGGGGTGGGCGGAGGCTGTCATGGCTCACCTGCAGTTCAGTGGGTTGCCTGGCATGGGCGTAGTGGAGGTAGTGGAGGTCTTCCTCACTGTCCTCGTCACTAAGCGTCAAGCTCCCGTGGTCCTCAGACATCTTACAGCCTCTCACGCCTTCACAGGTGCCTAGATCCTTAACCTCAAGTGGCAATGGTGAGTGACATGAGTATTTTCCGACTTGTTTGCGTCCACCTCACACCTGTCTGTGCTGTGAATAGAAACTGACACAGATACATTCCGTCAACAGTGAAAGATGACAGAAGAACATCGCATTAGTGGCAGGGAAGGCGCATGGAAGCGAGCCAGAGGCGCACACTAACACCCTTCTTGTCCCAATGATCCCCCACCACCACACCCTCTCCTACACTTATAGTAATAACAAAATTGCAAAATACAACATACATTAAAATACAAATAGTCTCTATTTCTGCAATTTTAAGTTATTCTGGTCAAATGTATCTTGTTTACCTCCTTTAGCCATACCATAATACGGTTAAAGGACGAATTCTTCAAGGATAATTAGTAGGAAAGAAGAAAATTATGTGGGACAGTGTGAAGACGAAGGATGGAGATACGACAATGATGCACAATATTTTTGACTTGTCACTCTTGTTTTTAAACAATTACCTCTTCTATAAATAACCTATAAATTATTAGGATGGTAACAGAGTCCATTTCATGTGGTCTCCATCTCATGTTGGCCTCCGAATGCATGATAGAGCTGATAAGTTAGCCAAAATCTGCCTTTAAAGGAGCCGTAGTGTAACCTTGGATTGTCAATGAGCAATCTGAGAGCAGCAGTACACCGAGAACTTCAACAAGATCTTGTAGATCTGAGGCAAAGTGAAATTGACACCAGTAATTCCATCTATCATCATACTATCATGCAAGAGGAGCCACACATCTATGGATCATCCAATAAAATCAGCAGACTTCTAGATGTTACTGCTGCTCGGCTTAGACTCGGTTACAAGTATCTCTGGGAATTCTCATTATCTGCCGATGTAGACCTGACCAAATGTAAACTGTGTCAACAAAATTTCGCACACCCTCCGTCACTATGTGATGGAGTGCGAAAAGATACGTGAATTTAGAGACAATTCTATAACCAATGTTCCAGCGATGTGTAAATATTTCATTCAAAAATGATCTGCTACCAGAATTTTAGCCAAATATCCCCAGTTTGCTAACTGTAGGTAGTAACTGAGTGATTGTAACCTATCCACCGCTGCCCACNAACGGAGTCTGGGCATTGTTCGGAAGACCTTGTTTTTCTCAGGAGTTCCAAAGATCAAAAGCTTTACTAACGAAATATCAATGTTGTTGTTGTTAAAGATTCGCTACCTGGAACAAAATGTTCCAAGTAACGGGCTATGGTGAACCCGTTATAATTTTTTGAATATCAATGGTGCTGACGGCGTTATTATATTAACACTTGTTCTTAAAAAATGTACAACAACAGATTTTTGGTACATTATTTCGAAATATTATTATTATTATTATTATTATTATTATTATTATTATTATATTATTATTATTATTATTATTATTATTATTATTATATTATTATTATTATTATTATTTTTTATTATTATTATTATTAGTGAGTTTGCATTAATAAAAGTATGAGCTGCTTCGTATGGGCCATTAGGCTCTCACTGACCAGTGCTGGTGGTGGGTATAGTGGACACGTCCTGTACTAACCAGTGTTGGTGGTGGGTATAGTGGACACGTCCTGTACTAACCAGTGTTGGTGGTGGGTATAGTGGACACGTCCTGTACTGACCAGTGTTGGTGGTGGGTATAGTGGACACGTCCTGTACTGACCAGTGTTGGTGGTGGGTATAGTGGACACGTCCTGTACTGACCAGTGTTGGTGGTGGGTATAGTGGACACGTCCTGTACTGACCAGTGTTGGTGGTGGGTATAGTGGACACGTCCTGTACTGACCAGTGTTGGTGGTGGGTATAGTGGACACGTCCTGTACTGACCAATGTTGGTGGTGGGTATAGTGCTACTTCCTCCAAGCCATTCTGACTGCTTTGGAGGAAGTATGTCAAGACGAAAAAGATGTTTTTGTATTTGTCGGGAGCACTTGATTCCTTATGCAGTTGATATCCTGTCTTCATGTCCACAGTTGAGGATTGTAAGAAAAGGATAAATGAGATACAGTTGAAAGGTCACAAAGTAAAATTCATGTGGATTCCACCTCATATTGGAATAGTGATCGACAAAGTGGTGGATGAACTGGCCAAACTCGCCACATTAAAAATTAACAAGTTGACATGGAATGTGTTTTAACAATGAGACAAATAAGAATCAAAATAAGATATATTCAGGCACAAGGAGAAGTGGCGAGGAGAGGTATAATGTATGAGGGAAGTCAATCCTTGCAACACTACATGTGTGTGAGTCAAAACACCAATATTTCACTTATGGTAAAAGGAGACATGCTTGGAGTGACTCTGCACATGCGGTTAGGCTTGGGTACAAATATTACTGTGAATTTGGAATAGATGTTAATGATAATGACACCAAGTGTAAACTATGTGGTATGTTAAGGTCTCACACCCTCACCCATTATGTTCTTGAATGTCCGTTGATTAATGTATACAGAAACAGAGATAAGGATTGTTCCTGAACAAATAGCCTGGATGTGTCAGAACGGAAAGATTGATGATATTCTGGAGAGATGTAAGAATTTTGCACCAAGATTGTTTCTTTGTTGAATTGTCTGAATGTCTCTTGTTAATTGTTTGTGTATCTAGTAATAAAAAGTATTATTGTGTACTTCTGGTAACATAGTTCATGTATAAAGGAAAAATGTATATGTTATCACTCTGAATGTAAGGTTATATGCTTATTGTTTGTGATGTGTGTCTATTTAAAATATAGTTGTTAATGCTCACAGCCTATAGTCGATCAAGTATCTTTTGATTGTTGATCAAATTCACTTATAAACAGGTGAGAGGTCGGCCATTTATGTTCCTTATGTGTAGCGGGAGTATTAAAGAGTCTTTAGCCCTGAATGTTGATCTCTCAGCGTACCTTTGCACCTCTGCATTTCAACGGGGCTATTTTGCACTTCCCGCAATGCCTTTGGTCTCATATGATATTTTGGCGTGTAAAATTGGAACCAGTCCCTCTAATATTTTCCAATTGTCAATTATTATATATCTGTTCCTGAAAAGTTTCATCATTGGTATGGCATCTCTTAGCCGCGTTATTGTGACTCATCGCCTGCACATGGCATCTCGTTTGAAAGATTCTTGTTATCCAACCAGTTATTTTTCTTGCAGTTGTGACATTATTAATTTTAACATCTTTATTGACAAAAGTAATTACAATTTTGCTTAATGTGAGTAGTTCAATTAGATCTTATTAGAGTGAGGATGATGCTGGTATTCACCGTCACACAGTAAACAGGATCATACAGAAGTCAAGAAGTCTAAACTTTAGGCTAAAGCACGGTTGTAACAGCTACTTTATTGAGTTTTTAAAAGTAAGGTCTTCTAACATAATTACTCCCAGATCTTTTATGTTCCTTTTTCGTTCTATAATGTGGTTTGACGGGGTTTTATATATGGTTCCCGTTTTAATATTTTCGTTTTTTTCCATAGCGCAGGAGCTGGATTATTAAACACCATTTAATTTTCTGTGGCCCATTGAACGACCTGATTTAAATCAGATTGGAGGTTTAATGTGTCCTATATATTGTCTACTCCCATAAAAATCCCAGTGTCATCTGCAACGGATGATACAGTACTATAGTTTGTGTCCTCATCTATGCCTGATATGAGGATGAAAAAAGGTACTGGAGCAGGCAAAGTACCCCAGGGTTACTGTGCTTGCTCCAATGCCCTTTTTCATTCTTTTTTCACAATGAATGATCCAGTTTTTACTTTGTTGATTATTAAACTCTTGAGTTGTGTTCGATAGGAAATTAATAGATCCATCTTCCTACTTTGACAGTAATTCCTTCTGTAGACAATAAATACCATCGCCACACTTGTGCCGGTGGCTGAGTGGGCAGCACGCCGGTCATGTAATCCTGTGGTCCGGGGTTCGATTCCCGGTGCCGACGAGAAACAATAAGCAGAGTTTCTTTCATCCTGATGCCCCTGTTACCTAGCAGTAAATAGGTACCTGGGAGTTAGACAGCTGTTACGGGCTCCTTCCTGGGACGGGGGTGGAAAAAATAGTTAGTAGTTAGTAAGAGTTGATTGATTGACAGTTGAGAGGCGGGCCGACAGAGCAGAGCTCAACCCCCGCAAGCACAACTAGGTGAATACTTGTCGAAGGCTTTCGCGAAAACTGAGTGTATATTATATCAGCGTTTAGCTTGTCTTTCATGGCAGCCAAGACCCTGTCATAGTGTGTGTACAGTGGGTACGTCATATTCTGGCCAGTGTTGGTGATGTTAAGCAAGAAGTCAGCGAGTGAGGGGGATATCCCATATAACCAAGGTGGGGTAAGGAAGGGCTCTCTGCTGGGGGGGGGAGGTGAAGATGAGGGAGGGAGGGAGGGGGCGACGCGTTTCTATATAAGCCAGCATGGAAAGTGACGGGGGGCAGTACTCCTTTGTGTTCGTCATCCTGTACATCGCTCAGGTAACTCACGCTCCCCCTCCTCCTCCTTCCCTCCCACTCCCCAGCCCCCATTCTCACTTATACCTATATGTCTCTTACTCCCCCATGGTGCTGACTCCCAGACTGTACACCCATGGCTCTAACTACCCTCTTTTCCACTTTTCATTCAATTGCAGGTCAAAGAATTGATTAGAGAATTTTTATGTGAAGTAATTGTTTTATACTGACGCTTGTTAAAGGAAGTCTCTCAACTTGTTGAGTCTCTCATCTTGTTCAGAGTGTCTCACCTTGTTCAGAGTGTCTCACCTTGTTCACAGTGTCTCATCTTGCTCACAGTGTCTCCCCTTGTTCACAGTGTCTCACCTTGTTCACAATGTCTCATCTTGTTCACAGTGTCTCACCTTGTTCACGTGTCTCATCTTGTTCACAGTGTCTCACCTTGTTCACAGTGTCTCACCTTGTTCACAGTGTCTCATCTTGTTCACAGTGTCTCACCTTGTTCACAGTGTCTCACCTTGTTCACAGTGTCTCACCTTGTCACAGGTCTCACCTTGTTCACAGTGTCTCACCTTGTTCACAGTGTCTCATCTTGTTCACAGTGTCTCACCTTGTTCACAGTGTCTCACCTTGTTCACAGTGTCTCATCTTGTTCACAGTGTCTCATCTTGTTCACAGTGTCTCACCTTGTTCACAATGTCTCACCTTGTTCACAATGTCTCACCTTGCACAGTGACAATAGGTCAACTTATTGTAATTGACCTGTTGTGATATTCTCTATTTCTGAGGTATCATGTAGACAGCTAGAATCCTTATGTGTGAAATTGCAATGAGTTTATTGAGGCATAAATACATACGAAGGGTTAGAGACAGACAGACAGACAGACAGACACCACAAACAATAAACATATTACCGAATATTGTGAGTGGCTGTGTCTCTCCTGATGTGCCCACGTATTCAGGTATTCAAGTTCAAGTATGTTTATTGAGACAAGAAAGAAATACATCTCAAAGGGATAGAGTAGCTTAGGCTATTTCTACCCCCAGATTCAGGTATTAATGTTGCTCTCGCTCGCCTATCTCCAGCCTGTGCTTGTTCCCACACTGTCTGCTCTTCCATTCTTCATTCTCCCACTTTCACTCTGGCTCCTCTTTTTACTTGCATTCTTTTCTGTCCTGTGTGGAAATCTCCTCTTTCGCTTCATAAACACCCCCTGCGTACACACACACATTCTCGCACACACTTGCGTACATATAATACCCACACACACGCACACTAGCGTACATACAATACCCACATACATGCACACTTGCGTACATACAATACCCACATACACGCACACTTGCGTACATACAATACCCACACACACGCACACTCGTGTACATACAATACCCACACACACACTCGCGTTTGTGTTTGCTGAGGATGCAAATATTATGAGAAGAACCAAGACAGATGAAGATAGACAGAGACTACAAGATGACCTGGACAAACTAGAGGAATGGTCTAGAAAATGGCTACTAAAGTTCAACTGAGGAAAGTGTAAAGTAATGAAATTAGACGAAGTGAGCAGGAGGCTGCACACAAGTTACCATCTGGGAGGTGAAATCATGCAAGATTCAAACAGAAAATTCTTGGGGTTGATATCACACCAAACCTGTCCCCAGAAGCCCACATCAAAAGGATATCATCAGCGGGACATGCTAGGTTGGCCAACATAAGAACTGCCTTTAGAAACTTGTGTTAGGAATCGTTCAGGTCCTTGTATACCACTTATGTCAGACCAATCCTGGAATATGCAGCTCTAGCCTGGAGTCCATACCTAGTTAAACACAAGACAAAGTTAGAGATGATTCAGCGGTATGCCACCAGACTAGTCCCAGAACTGAGAGGTATGAGCTACGAAGAATGGCTAAGGAAGCTAAGCCTCACGTCCCCTTGAAAACAGAAGAGTAAGGGAGACATGATACCCACTTACAAAATTCCCAGCGAGCCAAAGCTCAACCCCGGCAAGCACAACTAGGTGAGTACATACAGACATTCATGCATACACTCGCTTACCTCTAGACATCCTCGCACATATCCGCACATGCCAAGCACATCCATGGGTGTAAATCTTGTGTGATAAACTATATATTTGTCTTATTTCCTTCTACCTACACTAAACAAACGTCCTCTTCCAGGTCTCGTAGAAGTAACGCGAGGCTCTAGACACTCGTTAAGACTACGTCTGCTGAGGCATTGCTCCTCATCCTGCCTAGCGCCAGTGTTCCTTCGTCTGGCTGGCGCAAGTGCTCATCTGGCGCCGGTACCACTGTCTGGCGCCGGTGTGATTTATGACATAATACAGTAGTATATTGCCCGTGCTCCTTCCCTGAGCTGACCTTACTTTAACACTGAGTCTTCCCGGCTCCTAACCTGAGCCGCCATTACCCCTCCCAGGATGGTGTCCCGCGTGTCGTCAGTGGGGTCGCTGCTGGTGGCCATGGCCGCCTCCACCTTCGTCATCGTCATCGCCTCCGCCAGGGTGAGTGATCATTATTGCTTCCTCCTTTCTATTACTTCTTCCTCTCGTGTCTTCAACTTTCTTGCTTATTCCTCCTAATGCTTACTTGGCTAATTTTTTATTTCCAATTTAACTCCTAAAATTCAGCATTAATTTAGAATTTTTCCGTTTTCTCTCTTTCTATACAACCTTATTAATTCCCTCAAATATTAATTATATTAATGAACATTATTTTTCCTGCGTTAATTAGTAGGCCTATGTAGCAACAGTGGTTACCTAATGCACTTGTTGCTTGCGACAATCTGTACTAAGAGTGTTGACAGTAACATGAAAGACGGAAGATTGTAGGCTACTATTTGGTCAACCAGCGAGCCTTCAGCGAGGTGTATAATTTCCCCAGTCGGCAGATTCAGATGGTGTACAATTCGACCAATCTTCAGCCCCCCCCCCCAGAATGCAACACAATCAGCTAATCTGCGAAGCCCACCGAGTTTAACGCTTACCAATCGATGGGTTGGTTATATTACTTTGGCATCCTGTCACGTGGCTAGACCAGATAAGTGTAAAGCTCGCCAAACCAGAAGCCTCGATAGGTGACACTCGGCTAATCAATTACCCCATTATATGTGACACTAGCAACCAGCGAAGAGTGTGTTACGCTCGACCAATCAGCGGGTCCCAAAACGGCGAGAGTCATCCAATCAGCAAGCCGCGAGAACGGTGTTGTGTGACCCGGATATATAATAAGTCTTTTTGTTTACCTCAGAAACGTCTCGTTCAGCGGCAGGTCCCACGCTTTAACGCCACCTGGAATTAAGTTCGTGAACACAAACCAATTTGGGAAAGTGGTGTCAAGTATGCAGGGAAGGAGGAGGGTGGCGGGCGGGTGCTGATATTAGTGTGCTATAACTTATAACACCCTTGACGGCTTCACCACTATCTCTAAAATGTCAAAAGTTCTATCCCCAGAATCCCAGTATGTCAACCGCCAGTACGGCACAAGATATACTACTTAAGTCAAAACCTTTTCGGGTCTAACCACTAACTGGATGGGCGCGAATAGCATCACCCTTGAAAGGGGGGACCACTTAAAGTTTGACAGGGTTCTTGTCCCCGCCAATTAATATATCCTTACAAAGATACCAGTGCCTCCCGAGTACTTCGACAAGTTACCAGTACCTCACAGGTAACCGGTACTATTATTACATTAACCTGTTTATACCAGGATATCACTGTCTCACTAGAATACCTATAACAATACCTGGCCAGGATATCAGTACCTCACCAGGGTGACCAGTACCTCACCAGGGGGACCAGTACCTCACCAGGGGGACCAGTACCTCACCAGGGGGACCAGTACCTCACCAGGGGGACCAGTACCTCACCAGGGGGACCAGTACCTCACCAGGGGGACCAGTACCTCACCAGGGGGACCAGTACCTCACCAGGGGGACCAGTACCTCACCAGGGGGACCAGTACCTCACCAGGGGGACCAGTACCTCACCAGGGGGACCAGTACCTCACCAGGGGGACCAGTACCTCACCAGGGGGACCAGTACCTCACCAGGGGGACAAGTACCTCACCAGGGTGACCAGTACCTCACCAGGGGGACCAGGACCTCACCAGGGTGACCAGTACCTCACCAGGGGGACCAGGACCTCACCAGGGGGACCAGTACCTCACCAGGGGGACTGCAGTACCTCACCAGGGAGACCAGTACCTCACCAAGGGGACAGTACCTCACCAGGGGGGACCAGGACCTCACCAGGGGGACCAGTACCTCACCAAGGGGACCAGGACCTCACCAGGGGGACCAGTACCTCACCAGGGAGACCAGGACCTCACCAGGGGGGACCAGGACCTCACCAGGGGGACCAGGACCTCACCAGGGGGACCAGGACCTCACCAGGGGGACCAGTACCTCACTAGGGGGACCAGTACCTCACCAGGGAGACCAGGACCTCACCAGGGGGACCAGGACCTCACCAGGGGGACCAGTACCTCACCAGGGGGACCAGTACCTCACCAAGGGGACAGTACCTCACCAGGGGGGACCAGGACCTCACCAGGGGGACCAGTACCTCACCAGGGTGACCAGGACCTCACCAGGGAGACCAGGACCTCACCAGGGGGACCAGTACCTCACCAGGGGGACCAGTACCTCACCAAGGGGACCAGGACCTCACCAGGGGGACCAGTACCTCACCAGGGAGACCAGTACCTCACCAGGGGGACCAGGACCTCGCTGGTACCTCGTCAGCACTGCCAACTTCCTTTCCCAGCTAATATCTCCTTAGAGCAGAAGTCAGCGCTGTGTGACGCCTCCCGAAACACACATTACCACTAAGAGGTGAAGATGAAGGGTTAAGGGAGGGAGGTCGAGGAAAGAATGTATTATTATCCCCTAAGAGTTCCTATTGTCACTTAAACCGTAACTCACTCGCTCGCTTAAACTGTAACTAGGATGACGTAAATTAAACGAGTCACGATCTGAACGGAGGAAGATGGCGTAGGTTAACACGAGTTAGGATCCGAACGGAGAAGGATGGCGTAAATTAACACGAATTACGAAATGAAAGGATGAGACTGGTGTATATCAACAACAGTTACGAACTGAAAGGCCAAGGGCCAGATTCACGGAAGCACTTACGCAAGCACTTACGGAGCTATACATCTTTTCTCAATCTTTGGCGGCTTTGTTTCCAATTATTAAACAGTTTACAAGCATGATAACTTCCCAATCAACTGTTGTTATTGCTATAAACAGCCTCCTGGTGCTTCAGAGCTCATTAACTGTTTAATAATTGGAAACAAAGCCGCCAAAGACTGAGAAAAGATGTACAGGTTCGTAGGTGCTTGCGTAAGTGCTTTCGTGAATCTGGCCTCTGGAAGCTGATTATTATTGTTTTTTTTCCATGGCGGTAGGTGAGGGGCGTGTTAGCCCGGTGGGAGGAAAATGGGCGCCATCCGGAGAAGACCCGCGAGGAAGTGTGTACTACGCGGCGTGACCCTTGACTCCTGGTGTGTGTGTGTGTGTGTGTGTGTGTGTGTGTGTGTGTGTGTGTGTGTGTGTGTGTGTGTGTGTGTGTGTGTGTGTGTGTGTGTGTGTGTGTGTGTACTCACTCAAACCTCTCCTCCTTTTACTGTGCTGGGAGTCTGCTCTAGCTCCTGGGTCCCCGCCTTTTACCTATCATTCCTGTGTAAAAATCCCCGCTTTTAGGGGCTGAGGGTCATGTATTATCGTACTATCTCTTGCGTAAAAGTTTTCTTCCGCTGCTTCTTCCGCCAGGGGGTTCCTCTCCCACACTGACGTTATCCTTTATGGAGTCCCCTTAACTTGTGCTTCCTCGTCATGGTGTCAGAACGAGTTATCAGATAACTCGTCCCTACCATCGCTGTCATTTCCGCTATCTTGTATGTTGGGATCATATCCCTTATGTGTTTTCGCTCCGCCAGTTTAGTGAGATTTCGTTGTATGACCTGATATCCTTGGTTGTTTTTGTCTCGAGGTCAAGCCTGCTGGTAAAAATATTTTTTTAAGTTTTCTTGCATGCTTGAGTTGTGTAATTACCTAATTGTAATTACCTAGGTGTAGTTACAGGATGAGAGCTAAGCTCGTGGTGTCCCGTCTTCCCAGCAAAAAAGTGTGTGTGTGTGTGTGTGTGTGTGTGTGTGTGTGTGTGTGTGTGTGTGTGTGTGTGTGTGTGTGTGTGTGTGTGTGTGTGTGTGTAATTACCTAAGTGCAATTACCTAAGTGTAGTTACAGGATGAAAGCTACGCTCATGGTGTCCCGTCTTTCCAGCACTCTTTGTTGCATAACGTTTTGAAAGTACATGTGTGTACTTTCAAAATACTTTGGTGTGTGTGTGTGTGTGTGTGTGTGTGTGTGTGTGTGTGTGTGTGGTGTGTGTGTGTGTGTGTGTGTGTGTGTGTGTGTGTGTGTGTGTGTGTGTATGTGTGTGTGTGTGTGTATACTGTCTAACAATTGAACAAGCGTCTGCCTGGATTAAGTGTGAGGGATTTCAAGGTACCACAAGTAGTTATCTCTCAGACAATCGAACATTATAGTAATAACCTCGCCTTGAACCTGCCATGGCCCGGTGACCTCTCCCCCAACACGCTTACAACACTTACCCTTTCTCGATAACAGTTGCCATGTTATCCCCGCAGTGATCTTCACTCTCACAGGACGCTCGCCTCGACACGTGTCACCTTCGTTGGCAGATGCTGCAGGATTCTGATTGTGATTAGTAATGCTGTTACTATGCTCGTTATGAATGCCGTTAGTATTGGTTAATATCTGAAACCTCCTCTTATTATCTTGATGTTGCGTCGCCAATATATCCCTCCGCCAATCATCTCCAGACTCCCGCGCTAGGGATTATAATTATAATTCTTTAGGCTCCGTAGGCTCATGTCCGGGGTCTTGGGAGCCCGACGAAATGAGGTGTAAAAGTTAAGTACGTACTCTAAAAAACGTACGTTAAACGTACGTTTTTTTAGAATACGTATTGCTTATTATAATAAGCAATAATAGAGTACGTATGCTTATCATTATAACAAGCAGTTTTAGTTTAGTTCATTTATTATGCATCCCCATACCCATCTTGTGAGCGGTAGTGGAAAGGGTTACAGAGGCACATAATGGGCTCAGGGATTGAACCCCACCATTCATTTAGCTGAGCAAGTTACAATCTTGATGAGCCAGTTACAAATTCATTATAAGTCGTCACATCATAAATGGGTTCGAGATCGACCAAAGTACAGTTTCTAAATTAAGCAATTGTATAATAAGCAATAATAATTATAATAGTTATATCTGCCTAAAGGAAATCTCACAATATGGATTTAAGGCAAATAAAACGGTACAATAACTCACCGAGTATGTTGATATATGGGGGATGACGACACATGGTTTGGAGGGCGCCACGACGAACATTATAATTGAAGATGTAAGTTGTTCGTTCATTAAAGTCACTTCCCGCTAAAAGTCGTGAGGACGGTTGTGGACTTTCACTTCCCGCCGCTGAAGGTGTGGCACAGAAAATGGGAAGTTCATGTAATAAACAATTGTAAAGAACAATACTGATGCAGTTTTGGAAACGAAATTTATAATTAAATATTGTAGAAAATACGTACCTTTAAAACATGTAAACTTAAATAACAACATATGAGGCACTCTAGTGCTAATTTTTTTATATTCTGTGAAGGTTTCTTTAAGAATAATAATAAAATAATATATTCACAAGAAGGTACAATGGGTTGATGAGATTACATAGTATTGGTATTTGTACATTCTTGCAAAGCCACTAACATGCACAGCGTTTCGGACAGGTCCTTAATCTAACATATCAGATAAGATGAAGAGGTACATCTGCCCGAAACGCTGTGCGTACTAATGGCTTTACAAGAATGTAAACAATACTATGCACTCTCACAAACCGAATGTACCTTCTTGTATGTAAATAAATAAATACATTGTAGCAAGGTTTTATATAAACATAACTACAATGTAAATTGACAAGAGGTGATTACACTGGTAAAGATATATGTCTTATTTATCAATAAATAAATAATAATATTGGGAAGTGGGTAATACAAGATACAGTTTGAGTTTGAAGTACTGCACAAGGTAGGAATCTATGAGGATGAAATTATGTACTTTTTGGTTTTAATTTTGAATGTGGCATAGGCTGGGCAATTTTTTAATTCGTCAGGGAGTGAGTTCCGCAGACTGGGTCCTTTTATTTGCAAAGTTGTGTTTGCACAGATTTAATTTGACTCTGAGGATATAAAAAAAATATATAATTTAAGAGTTAAAGAAGTAAATAAAAAACCTGTTATTTATAAATTAATGTCAGCGTATTTATACTTTAATTAAAGATATACGTACATAAATGCTTGGTGCAAATCAAGCAATCGATCTTTAATCGAAAAACTACCATTCCATCACCCCCCCCACCCTTCCTCTACCAACCATCCCTACAGACTATCACCTATCCTTAGTGATATTTAGCGCCCTCTGATTATTCCGCACATTTGATGGTGCTACATAGGCTTCCCGGCTTGGTGCCTTCTTTTGATAATTACTTACTATCACCTACAATACATTATCCCCCTCCATCTAACTACCAGCACAAGTACATCACCTCCACACTATCCCCCTCCATCCAAGTACCACCAGAGGCAACCCCATGGATCAAGTAACACCCCAACACACGCCTCTCCCCCACAGGAGCGCCGGCAGGTGCAGGGAGCCGCTGGGGTGGACTACCCCACCTACTCCGAGGTGCCGCCCGGCTCTCATTCTCCTGCACCGACAAGATCCCTGGATACTACGCTGACCCCGAGGCTCAGTGTCAGGTGAGTGACAGGGGTCATCTGGTGAGTGAAAGGGTCATCTGGTGAGTGACAGGATGACCCGGTGAGTGACAGGGTGACCCGGTGAGTGACAGGTTCACCCGGTGAGTGACAGTGTCACCCGGTGAGTGACAGGGTCACCCGGTGAGNTCTTTTCCAACGTGGTGAGGTATCGTCTCTGTGTTTCCTCATATCTCAGTCCTTTTAGTTCAGGGACCAATCTTGTAGTAACCCTTTGAACTTTATCTTATATTTCTTTGTGCTTTTTAAATGGGGATTCCGAACTGGGTGCTTCTGGTGCTTGAAGACTACACCAGTGTTTGCCAGCTATGTACATGTCAATGTTGTTCTCATGTCATGTCTCCCATGATACACTTGGGGTGATATCTTCTACTTTTTGTGACTTGAGCATATTGCCTTCCCTTTACGTATATTCTAATATACGGTATCTATATATCTAATTTATAATAATATAAATTATTATTATTATTAATTAAAATTATCTATTTGGTTTCTAAATCCGTCCTAAATCTCGTCCCCTTGAGATTTAGTTGAGGCTTCTAACTTCGTCAGTCCCGTCATGCGCATGTAGTAGTTATCTCGGGTTCGTTCTCGACCTATAATTGTTCAGGATTGTTGCTCAGGATTGCTCCTGAGCTCTGTTGCACATTGCACTTTTTCCGAAAATGTATTTACTCTGCCAGAGTCCTATTTCCCGTATGCTGTTCTGTCCTCTTCCCTCTGCCCTCTCGCGCTGATTGAAATTTGAACTGTGAACTTAAACACCAATACACATATGGTTGAGCTGGCTGTATGTAATCTCGGATCTGAAAATGGCATGACCAAATCCCACCTAGCAGGTAAACGTGGATTTTTTTTAAATATATTAGTGTAACGGGAAGGTTCCTAAGATGGATAAAATATTTCCTTTGAAAAACCAATGGGAAGAACAATTAAAGAGAACAGATAGTAGTGTATTTCCCCTACCCCAGCTGACCTACATACATTTTTTTATTTTATTTTATTTATATATACAAGATTCTTACATTCTGGTAAAGCCAGTAGCACGCATGGCGTTTCGGGCAAGTCCTTAATCCTAATTTTCCCCGAAATACGACTTGTCAAATCGTTTAACAACCAGATACCCATTCACTGTTGGGTGAACAGAGACGTACAGCTAAGGATTGGCGCCTAGTCAATCCTCCCTGGCCTGGATACGAACCCAGGCCAAATCGCTCGCGAAGAGCCGGGTGAGTGTTTTCGGCTGCGCCACGGAGACTCTACAAACACACAACTGTGTCCCCCCCGCCCCCCCTATCATAACTGACCTACACACACACATATCACAACAGCCTGGCTGAACAACTCGGCACTAAACGAGGCGGAGGTGGTTAATAGATGCTTCAGAATGAAGGTCAAAGGTCGGTAATGGCGTGACGACAAATGGAAAGATGTGACCTTCCCTATGTGGCATTACACACACATGGAAGCTGCCGCCGCCAGCCTAGCGAAGAAACCTTGAATGGCGGATCACAGTTCACTAAAGGAAAAGTTTCATACCGGAAAAATGCCATGCAGATATAAGGTGTAAACTTAATGATAAGTCGAATGCTAACATTTTGTAAACAAAATTAAAATAATTTCAAATCTATAACAGTTCTTAATATATCTAAAGTGTAAGTCACTTATTTAGTTATCAACTAACAGCTTTTAGTTAATTTAATTTATAATGCATCCCCTACCCATCCTGCTAACGTTATTGGACCTCATACCTATCCTGTGATCGGTAGTGGATCCTATACTCATCCTGTGATCGTTTGTGAACTATACTCATCATCTGATCTATTACTGGACCCCATACTCACCTGTGATCGGTAATGGACCCTCATACTCACCTGTGATTGGTAATGGACCCCCATACTCATCTTCTGATCGGTAGTGTACTCCCTACTCATCTTGTGAGTTGTAGTTTATTGTGCCCACATACTAATCCTGTGAGCGGTAGTTTAGTGTACCTCCATACTCATCCTATGAACGCCAAAAAAGGAGTACAGGGGCGCAAAATGTCTTAATCAGCGTTTATTTTTACATAATTAATAACAAATCCTCATAATTACAACGACAGCATGCAACAGACGTCTTGCACTGCAACTACTACGTATTTACAATATAGTATTCTGTTAATTTTGTGTTTTTACTGAACTTTATTTTCAGTACAGTATATAACTTCGGTTGTCGGGAACTGGAAGCCTATGTATATACAGGTGTTCCCCCCCCCCAAAAAAAAAAAAAAACATATACGCACTTTAACAGCTCAACTGATGTTTCATTTTTTTAAGATTTAACCAGTTGGAATTAATAAAGGCAGCCAGACTAAGCTTTGAACAAAGGGAATTCATCCTAAATTATAATCGAAGTTTGAAAATGCAGTTGAAGTACAAAGACATTTAGGTAAGAGTTTTAAAGAGATCTACTTACGCGACTTACTATTACTCGAATTAGAGATAAGTTTAAAGCCGATGGAATTATTCAGAATGTCACAAGAAGTGTTCCAGAAGATCACGGACATCGACGAGGCCTACATAGCAAGAGGGGTACTGAAAACGTTTCAACTCCAAGGTCATTACCGACCTCCAACGTAAACGTATCCAAGTCCAAGACAATGTGTGTGGCAAACGAGTTGTGACGTAGGAATTTTGAAACCGTCTGTTCATCGTATTTTGAAGCGCTGCCATTGGAAAATTTACATTCCAAGGTTAGTAAGTGCTATCAATGAAGATGATCCGGACCGTGGAGTGGAGTACTGTGAATGGTTCTTGGCAAACTGTGCAGAAGACGCACACTTTCCAACAAAATGTGGAGTGATGAGGCTACATTTAAAATAAATGGCTCAATTACCCGCCACAATTGCAGTTACTGGGGACCTGAGAATCCTCATGAGTGGTGGAACATCATGTTAATTTACCATTAGTTACACTGTGATGTGGCTTATTATCAAGAGGTTTAATTGAACCATTCATTTTTTTTACGCTTCTGTGACTTGTCCCATTTACTTGAACTTGCTGGGACAGTCTGCCATGCCTAGCATTTCAAAGCGAGATATTTGAAGATGAGGAATTTATTTTCATCAAAATGGGGCACCAACACTACCATCGTGATGTAAACTATCTAGATGAGATCTTGCCAAACAGGTGGACTGGATGAAGGGGTTTCGTAGTGCGTAGTTCGACCTCTACACAATTTTGTTTACGGGGGATACATGAAAGATAAAGTCTACGCCACAGAACCGGCAATAATCGCTGAATTGAGAGTAGCCACTGAACAAGCATGCACTCAAATACCAAACGAAATGTTTCATAATATTTACGATTCCATTGCTGCGCGTTATGATTTATTTTTCCAGCTGGACCAACACGGACATCAGTTTGAAAAAAAGGTCTTGCAAAAACAATTAATGTCTAGAATCTATTACATTTTAAAAAGGAAATGTATTTTTAATAATCACTGGCTTTATAATTATTCAAAGTGTGTACATTTTTGAAAGGAAACCCGTAATATAAATATTTAAGGCTTGTAGTGAGGTTTTCCCAAGATGGAACCTACCGACCCTCCCCAGGATGCAACCCCATAACAGTTGTCCAACTACCGAGTACATATTATTGCTTGGTGAACAGATGCATCATGTGAAAGGATGTGCCTAACATTTGTTTTTCCAGCCAGGGATAGAATCCGGGTTTCCTGATTATGAGTCGAGAATGTATAGCCACTGTTCTATAGGACCCAATCCTGTAGTACAGCATGTTCTACAGAACCCTATAATGGGCCTATAATATAGGACCATTGTTGAGTAATGTAAGAGTTATTGTATATTATTAAACGCAGTTTATTGTTAGAAATAAACTGCAGAAATAATGTACAGCAGAACACGACTGATGGTTGACATTATTATTATTATTATTATTATTATTATTATTATTATTATTATTACTTTATTATTATTATTATTATTATTATCCATTATTATCCATCTTATACATTGTCTAGCAGCTCTAGTTTACACAGTGAATAACAGCCCTCAAATTAATGTGAGTGCTCCGTTATTATTATTATTGATAAAATCAGTAGGAGCCGTGATGAAAATTCAAAGATGAACCGCTTCCCGCTCTACCCTCTTTTTCACAGGATTGACAACCAACAGTAAATGGTAAATTATCCTCCTCAAGATCACTGATGACATGATGGAGACGTTATCACGTCTCCCTCCCACGATACTGCTTATTTTGATGCCATTAGTCATTATTGTAAACCTTGCAGGAATTTACTCCCCATAAAAAACAGAGTCTGGGCATTGTTCGGAAGACCTTGTTTTTCTCAGGAGTTCCAAAGATCAAAAGCTTTACTAACGAAATATCAATGTTGTTGTTGTTAAAGATTCGCTACCTGGAACAAATGTTCCAAGTACACGGGCTATTGTGAACCCGTTATATTTTTTGAATATCATGGTGCTGACGGCGTTATTATATTAACACTTGTTCTTAAAAATGTACAACAACAGATTTTTGGTACATTATTTCGAATATTATTATTATTATTATTATTAATTATTATTATTATTATTTATTATATTATTATTATTTTATTATTACTTTTATTATTATTATTATTATTATTATATATGTATAAATTACAATATTTATTAGTATTATTTAAGGTTACCACACGTCCGTGTTTTCATTAGGTTAGGCCTAAGATATTTGTTTGGAACAGGGTTGTTGATTTGTGGAACAAATTGGCATTTAAAATAATAGACGTGATGGCTGGATTGTTTTAGGCGAAGGTTAGACACGTGAGTGATTTGCATTAATAAAGTATGAGCTGCTTCGTATGGGCCATTAGGCTCTCACTGACCAGTGCTGGTGGTGGGTATAGTGGACACGTCCTGTACTGACCAGTGTTGGTGGTGGGTATAGTGGACACGTCCTGTACTGACCAGTGTTGGTGGTGGGTATAGTGGTACTTCCTCCAAGCCATTCTGACTGCTTTGGAGGAAGTATGTCAAGACGAAAAAGATGTTTTTTGTATTTGTCGGGAGCACTTGATTCCTTATGCAGTTGATATCCTGTCTTCATGTCCACAGTTGAGGATTGTAAGAAAAGGATAAATGAGATACAGTTGAAAGGTCACAAAGTAAAATTCATGTGGATTCCACCATATTGGAATAGTGATCGACGAAGTGGTGGATGAACTGGCCAAACTCGCCACATTAAAACTACAAGTTGACATGGAATGTGTTTTAACAATGAGACAAATAAGAATCAAAATAAGATATATTCAGGCACAGGGAGAAGTGGCGAGGAGAGGTATAAGTATGAGGGAAGTCAATCCTTGCAACACTACATGTGTGTGAGTCAAAACACCAACATTTCACTTATGGTAAAAGGAGAAATGCTTGGAGTGACTCTGCACATGCGGTTCAGGCTTGGGTACAAATTTACTGTGAATTTGGAATAGATGTTAATGATAATGACACCAAGTGTAAACTCTGTGGTATGTTAAGGTCTCACACCCTCACCCATTATGTTCTTGATTGTCCGTTGATTAATGTATACAGAAACAGAGATAAGGACTGTTCCTGAGCAAATAGCCTGGATGTGTCAGAACGGAAAGATTGATGATATTCTGGAGAGATGTAAGAATTTTGCACCAAGATTGTTTCTTTGTTGAATTGTCTGAATGTCTCTTGTTAATTGTTTGTGTATCTAGTATAAAAAGTATTATTGTGTACTTCTGGTAACATAGTTCATGTATAAAGGAAAAATGTATATGTTATCACTCAGAATGTAAGGTTATATGCTTATTGTTTGTGATGTGTGTCTATTTAAAATATAGTTGTTAATACTCACAGCCTATAGTCGATCAAGTATCTTTTGATTGTTGATCAAGTTCATATATAACAGCGTGAGAGGTCGGCCATTTATGTTCCTTATGTGTAGCGGGAGTTTTGAAGTATTTAGCCCTGAATGTTGATCTCTCAGCGTACCCTTTGCACCTCTGCATTTCAACGGGGCTATTTTGCACTTCCCGCAATGCCTTTTGGTCTCATATGATATTTTGGCGTGTAAAATTGGAACCAGTCCCTCTAATATTTTCCAATTGTCAATTATTATATATCTGTTCCTGAAAAGTTTCATCATTGGTATGGCATCTCTTAGCCGCGTTATTGTGACTCATCGCCTGCACATGGCATCTCTTGTTTGAAAGATTCTTGTTATCCAACCAGTTATTTTTCTTGCAGTTGTGACATTATTAATTTTAACATCTTTATTGACAAAAGTAATTACAATTTTGCTTAATGTGAGTAGTTCAATTAGATCTTATTAGAGTGAGGATGATGCTGGTATTCACCGTCACACAGTAAACAGGATCATACAGAAGTCAAGAAGTCTAAACTTTAGGCTAAAGCACGGTTGTAACAGCTACTTTATTGAGTTTTTAAAAGTAAGGTCTTCTAACATAATTACTCCCAGATCTTTTATGTTCCTTTTTCGTTCTATAATGTGGTTTGACGGGGTTTTATATATGGTTCCCGTTTTTATATTTTCGTTTTTTCCTATAACGCAGGCGCTGGATTATTAAACACCATTTAATTTTCTGTGGCCCATTGAACGACCTGATTTAAATCAGATTGGAGGTTTGATGTGTCCTATATATTGTCTACTCCCATAAAAATCCCAGTGTCATCTGCAACGGATGATACAGTACTATAGTTTGTGTCCTCATCTATGTCTGATATGAGGATGAGAAAAGGTACTGGAGCAGGCACAGTACCCCAGGGTTACTGTGCTTGCTCCAGTGCCCTTTTTCATTCTTTTTTCACAATGAATGATCCAGTTTTTACTTTGTTGACTATTAAACTCTTGAGTTGTGTTCGATAGGAAATTAATAGATCCATCGTCCTACTTTGCCAGTAATTCCTTCTGTAGACAATAAATACCATCGCCACACTTGTGCCGGTGGCTGAGTGGGCAGCACGCCGTTCACGTAATCCTGTGGTCCGGGGTTCGATTCCCGGACCACAGGATTCGCAGACAATAAGCAGAGTTTCCTTCATCCTGATGCCCCTGTTACCTAGCAGTAAATAGGTACCTGGGAGTTAGACAGCTGTTACGGGCTCCTTCCTGGGAGGGGGGGGGGTGGAAAAATAGTTAGTAGTTAGTAAGAGTTGATTGAGTGACAATTGAGAGGCGGGCGGACAGAGCAGAGCTCAACCCCCGCAAGCACAACTAGGGGAATACTTGTCGAAGGCTTTCGCGAAAACTGAGTGTCTATTATATCAGCGTTTAGTTTGTCTTCCATGACAGCCAAGACCCTGTCATAGTGTGTGTACAGTGGGTACGTCATATTCTGGCCAGTGTTGGTGATGTTAAGCAAGAAGTCAGCGAGTGAGGGGGATATCCCATATAACCAAGGTGGGGTAAGGAAGGGCTCTCTGGTGGGGGGGGGGGGGGCGACGCGTTTCTATATAAGCCAGCATGGAAAGTGACGGGGGGCAGTACTCCTTTGTGTTCGACATCCTGTACATCGCTCAGGTAACTCACGCTCCCCCTCCTCCTCCTTCCCTCCCACTCCCCAGCCCCCTTTCTCACTTATACCTATATGTCTCTTACTCCCCCATGGTGCTGACTCCCAGACTGTACACCCATGGCTCTAACTACCCTCTTTTCCACTTTTCATTCAATTGCAGGTCAAAGAATTGATTAGAGAATTTTTATGTGAAGTAATTGTTTTATACTGACGCTTGTTAAAGGAAGTCTCTCAACTTGTTGAGTCTCTCATCTTGTTCAGAGTGTCTCACCTTGTTCAGAGTGTCTCACCTTGTTCACAGTGTCTCACCTTGTTCACAGTGTCTCATCTTGTTCACAGTGTCTCACCTTGTTCACAGTGTCTCACCTTGTTCACAGTGTCTCACCTTGTTCACAGTGTCTCATCTTGTTCACAGTGTCTCATCTTGTTCACAGTGTCTCATCTTGTTCACAGTGTCTCATCTTGTTCACAGTGTCTCATCTTCTTGTTTACAGTGTCTCACCTGGTTCACAGTGTCTCACCTTGCACAGACAATAGGTCAACTTATTGTAATTGACCTGTTGTGATATTCTCTATTTCTGAGGTATCATGTAGACAGCTAGAATCCTTATGTGTGAAATTGCAATGAGTTTATTGAGGCATAAATACATACGAAGGGTTAGAGACAGACAGACAGACAGACAGACACCACAAACAATAACATATTACCGAATATTGTGAGTGGCTGTGTCTCTCCTGATGTGCCCACGTATTCAGGTATTCAAGTTCAAGTATGTTTATTGAGACAAGAAAGAAATACATCTCAAAGGGATAGAGTAGCTTAGGCTATTTCTACCCCCAGATTCAGGTATTAATGTTGCTCTCGCTCGCCTATCTCCAGCCTGTGCTTGTTCCCACACTGTCTGCTCTTCCATTCTTCATTCTCCCACTTTCACTCTGGCTCCTCTTTTTTACTTGCATTCTTTTCTGTCCTGTGTGGAAATCTCCTCTTTCGCTTCATAAACACCCCTGCGTACACACATACATTCTCGCACACACTTGCGTACATATAATACCCACACACACGCACACTAGCGTACATACAATACCCACATACATGCACACTTGCGTACATACAATACCCACATACACGCACACTTGCGTACATACAATACCCACACACACGCACTCGTGTACATACAATACCCACACACACACTCTCGCGTTTGTGTTTGCTGAGGATGCAAATATTATGAGAAGAACCAAGACAGATGAAGATAGACAGAGACTACAAGATGACCTGGACAAACTAGAGGAATGGTCTAGAAATGGCTACTAAAGTTCAACTGAGGAAAGTGTAAAGTAATGAAATTAGACGAAGTGAGCAGGAGGCTGTACACAAGTTACCATCTGGGAGGTGAAATCATGCAAGATTCAAACAGAAAATTCTTGGGTTGATATCACACCAAACCTGTCCCCAGAAGCCCACATCAAAAGGATATCATCAGCGGGACATGCTAGGTTGGCCACATAAGAACTGCCTTTAGAAACTTGTGTTAGGAATCGTTCAGGTCCTTGTATACCACTTATGTCAGACCAATCCTGGAATATGCAGCTCTAGCCTGGAGTCCATACCTAGTTAACACAAGACAAAGTTAGAGATGATTCAGCGGTATGCCACCAGACTAGTCCCAGAACTGAGAGGTATGAGCTACGAAGAATGGCTAAGGAAGCTAAGCCTCACGTCCCTTGAAAACAGAAGAGTAAGGGAGACATGATACCCACTTACAAAATTCCCAGCGAGCCAAAGCTCAACCCCGGCACACAACTAGGTGAGTACATACAGACATTCATGCATACACTCGCTTACCTCTAGACATCCTCGCACATATCCGCACATGCCAAGCACATCCATGGGTGTAAATCTTGTGTGATAAACTATATACTTGTCTTATTTCCTTCTACCTACACTAAACAAACGTCCTCTTCCTGGTCTCGTAGAAGTAACGCCAGGCTCTAGACACTCGCTAAGACTACGTCTGCTGAGGCATTGCTCCTCATCCTGCCTAGCGCCAGTGTTCCTTCGTCTGGCTGGCGCAAGTGCTCATCTGGCGCCGGTACCACTGTCTGGCGCCGGTGTGATTTATGACATAATACAGTAGTATATTGCCCGTGCTCCTTCCCTGAGCTGACCTTACTTTAACACTGAGTCTTCCCGGCTCCTAACCTGAGCCGCCATTACCCCTCCCAGGATGGTGTCCCGCGTGTCGTCAGTGGGGTCGCTGCTGGTGGCCATGGCCGCCTCCACCTTCGTCATCGTCATCGCCTCCGCCAGGGTGAGTGATCTGTTGTTGTTAAAGATTCGCTACC